>JADLZK010005823.1:0-27054 GCA_015847255.1 Hyparrhenia diplandra
ATGGGAAGGCTGTCGTCGTCCACCCTTCACATGCGCCTCCCGACTCGGCCGCCCCTTTGGGGGGCAGCGCCTCTTGGCGCTAATGAATTCGCGCTTGTTCAAAGTCGCCGAGTCGACGCTGGGGGCGCTATGGCCCCGCCTCACCCATGTCGTGTGCCGCCTTCACTGCCGGTTATGCGCTTCAACTATCGGCGGGGAACCACACGCCGCGGTGCACCTCCCCGTCTCGTTGCCTCTTTTGCCTTAGCATGAGCTATGAGGCGAGGATTTAAAGCAAGGTGTCGCCCGCCCGTGCGCCTTTTCCCGAACCAAGTGAGGGGACCTCCAAGGCGGCCCCGGCACTTTGTGTTCTTTGGAGGCAACCATGATCAGCGTTGGTTCGGTCGCGGCCACGCCCTCTCTATCTTGGTACCGCCTTGCCGTGGATGGCGACAACGGTGGTGAAGACCAGGCGTTGTTTGTCGCGTTGGAATGCACCTTGAGCACGCGTCAAACCAATGTCCCCGAAAGCGGCGCCCGTCATTATCGATAGATTCTTTGCGGTCCATACCCGCCTGGTGGTCGTACGGTCTCGCATGCACTGCCTATTGCCGAGGAAGATCAACATCAACATCATCGCGACTCGACAGCGCCCAATAGCGGCTGCTACCTCCCCTTTGCCACACTCGGCAGGGGCCGGAACCGCTTCGTGGTAATGCAGCGCGAGGAGCCGCTGGGCCTCGGTATGGGTCGACCGATGCTCGATGAGCTCGCTATCTCCCCTTGTCATAGGTTGGTCAGCGGGTGCTCGGTGTTGTGCCCGTGTCACGACAATTGTCTCTCTTGAGGCCCCGGGCGGCCTTTGGCATGCTTTTGTTCACCGGCATGGATGGTTCGGCTCAGCCGTGGATGCCAAGGCGTCGGGTGGATGGCGTGCGGACCAGCAGCAGGGACCACATCGGTCTTCTCACGTCGTCCCTCGCCCGGGGAGCCTACCGTGCATGATAACATCACGCTGACCCACCTCTATACCCCGTTGTGGTGATGACCACTAATGACATCGATGCCGGGCACTTTTTTTTTAGAAACAGGGCACTTGCACGATTACGCATTAAGAAGAAGTGGGAAAGTTCTTTACATCCTAGCATACTCCCATACTTGAGTTGATAGGGAGCCGATGGTGAAAACACACAAATAGAGGGCACCGGCTTTAACGGTGGCACTTAGAGTGATCGGTAAGCAAGAACCCAATGAGCGACTAGCGACTAAAATTGGGCGTCACCACCTCCACGGGGCCGGAAGGACCCGCACCACCTCGCGGCTTGTACTGCAGGATAGAACCCGCGAGAGTGGCGAGGAGCCTCTTCTCGATCGCCCGAGTCTAGGGTTCCCAGGTGCACCATCTGGGCATCCCTCCCACTTGTTGAGCAAAAGCCGCGGCGAGCCCGCCCCTCTGGCGGATGTGGATCTCGAAAGGCGGACTTACGTCGGCGGCCACGCTGGCGCCTTGGGAGCCACTTCTCTAGAACCCGCAAGGCACGGAGGTGGGGCGACGACGCGATCAGCAGTTGCTCACTAGCTGTGGATCTCTTATTGAAGTACACTTTCGAAATATCTCAACATTGTGAAACAAAAAGCTTCAAATAGCAGGCATTTCCACAAATGTTTTTTTTTTTGACAAAATTTCCGCAAATGTTATTGGAGAATTTACTAGCTCACGAGAAACAAAGTTTTTGTTGATGGCAATATGCATCTCAAGGAAAAATTTCAGATCTCAGGGACATGAATACTTGGGCATACAGATATGAAGAAATAGACACAAATGAACTAAGACAAGGAACCAAGCTACGCGGGAAATAGCTAGCAAAAGCTGCAACATGCAAAAGCTAACTGCCAGTAGCCATTACAAGCATAAAAGACATCAAGGTTTAAGCCAGGGAGTACAAAAGCTGTTTATGACAAGCATCAACATGCATCGACTAACTTCCTCAACCGGGGCGACACATTTGAAGCTTAAGTTTTGACGAAGAATGTTCTAGTGCTATGCACTATCAGACTGAAAACTACACTAATCCAACGGCCAAAGCCAAAAGATTACCCACGAACTGAGCTACTCACTTGCGAGGGCCGAACCAACACAAACCGAATAGAGCTCGAGTAGAACTGACAACAACCAACCCCTCTCTCCTTCCCCTCTTCCCCTTTTTATAGGTAAGGTGGAGGGTTGTCTTCTCTATTTCCCTCAGAAAATATTAGTATTTACAAAGGTGCCCTTGGAGGCTTATAGAAAGGCCTAGTTTCTACATGTTGGATACATAATCTTTACAATTAGGCCCAAAACACAAAGAGGGGGTCATGAACATACACTACACCCCCCCAACAGTAGCCCCTTTATCTATTTGATTTTGAGGGAGGCACTAAATTCAATAGCTAAATACAATGTATGAAGGGTCTAATTGTAGCTTCGGCTTCCACGATGCTCCCTTGTCTTTTACGTGAATAGCTTGGGACCGCTTTGTCTTCCGATAGTCTTCAGCTTGTCTTGACGGTCTTGAGTCTTGCTCAGTCCTCTTGCTCGTGCCTCTTCGTCACTTCCTTGGTTGCTTGCTTTGCAAAGCTGGCGGGTTGGTGTGGACAGAGCTATTGGTGCTGGGCGAAGTAGTCATGGAGGATTGCAACGTATCTTCCCTTCTCCATTCATGAGTGTCGGTCAAAGCTTCTATCATCGGGCGCATTGCTTGTTCAATGCACTTTGCGCCAACTCCCCTTGGCTGGTGCCAATGATACTCTTTTGAAGATGGCGAAGAGAGTCGAAAATGCGAAATCTCAGCGAAAAAGTGTCAAAAAAAAACGTCGTTTGGATCGATGAACTCACGAGGTCCATTTTGTTCATACTTCATTATTGTTTATTATTTGTTGCCATTATTGTTATTATTTTGTGTATATGTGTGTTTTCAAATCTCAGCGAGTAAAGGTGCGAGAAGGGCCCCTTTAAATTGTCTCATCTTGAGGCGAGTGATGAAGGTGAAAACGAGCCCCTGGGGTGTCGTATTTCTATTTTGGCGCCAACTCCTCCAAACTTCTTAAGGTTAGGATTTTTTTCCAATGGTAAAACAAACCCTCAGCGATATTATTATATTTTTGCGCCAACTTCTCCAAATCCTTCCAAGGAGGGCTACTTTGGTAGGTGCGAGTTCGTGAAAGTCGAACACAAATTCTAGGTGCGAACACATCTTGGTTTGAGTCGATTTGGGCTAAGGGCGAACCGTATTGGGGTCGAATACATCTTTGGTAGGTTCGAGAGTTGGGAGAAAGCCGAACATGTATTCGCGGGGGGGTCCAAATTCATGTTCGCGTGCCCTCGGTAAGCCCGAGTTTGGCGAGCGAATATACATTCGGGGCAAGAGATTAGACCCGGTTTTGATTCGTCCGGCTCCCTCGTGTCTTGGTAGGTTCAAATTGGATAGTAACGAGCGAGTTTGGGAATCCGAGCAAAAGATGATGAAAGGCGAGCCCCTCGGCTCTATTACCCTATTTCAAAATGGCGAGAATAGCCCTCGACTCAACTACTCTATTTCTACGGCAATCCCCAAACTTCTTTAGGTGAGGGGTGAAAGCTTGGCGAAAAGAGCCCACTGGGCTCTATTTTTCTATTCGAAATAGCGAAAAGCGTTCCCCTCGGCTCAATTATTCTATTTACTGCGACAACTCCTCTCAAACTTCTTTGGGGGGGAGAAATGACGAAAATGAGGCAAAAATGAGGCCGCAGTGCGTTAATGTTATTTCAGCGCCAACTCCCAAACATTCATCGTCTTCGGTATGCCATCCCCTTGTAAGGCCAGTCTGATGCACCCACGATATTCGCCGTGTCATCTTCGGCTACATTACGATTAATTGTTGTCTTGGGGGTTCAATAGCTTTGGTAGACGGGTCTGTCGAACAAAGTTGATTTACACCGCGATTGTTTGTGTTTATTACATTTTTTCGTGTGTTTTATAGGGAACTTCACGAGCCTTATCTAATTTTGCATTTCATGAGTTTAATGATTTCCACGCTATTAGTTCGACACGATGGCCATGTTTGCTGATTTCTTCAGCATATTTTTTGCCAGCGTTACCTTAGTGTTCAAATACCCAAGGTGTGACTTAGTTGCTCCTTGTTTTAGATTAATAAGATGACCTATCAATGCCTAATTGCTGACAAAAGTAGTGGTGAGGGGCGAGCCTCTAAAGCTGTTTCAATATTTGCGCCAACTCCTCCAAACTTTAGGAGGAAAGTGGCAAAAATAGGCGAAGAGGAGCCCACTTAGAAGAAGGAGACCCTTTTTGTCCCACACAAAGTTGGCCGCATTCTTTAGCATTTTAGGCATCTTCACCCCTCAACTGTGCCTGATTAATTGTCGGGTGAACAGTTCTTTGTTCGGCATAGTCGCCGTGTTTGTAGATTGTTGATCTGTATACTGCTTGTTAGGACAGTTATCCGAATGTTGGAGCTGTTGTTGCTTTTTCCAGTGGAGCAGGCACACCATTTCGCGCAGTGATAGCCTGTGTTCAGTGGAGAAAAAGACAAAGAAACATGTATATAATAGCAAACAATAGAGTTGTACATAGAAGCTAAACGAACATTTGTTATCGGGGTGTATAAATATGTATTTGCGAATATAAAATTTGATTAACGTAGCACTTATTCTTTAGCCATGGATGGTATGGGACAGTTTGTTTCGCCTGGCATGGATGGTTCAGCTCAACCGTGGATGCCAAGGCGTCGAGGGGGTGGATGGCGTGTCAGATCAGCAACAGGACCACATCGATGCTTCTATATCGGCCCTCGCTAGAAGCCTACCGTGCATGATAACATCTGTGACCCCACCTCTATTGGCGTTGTGGCGGTGACCCGCGATGACATCAGTCGGGGCACTTTTTTCGAAACGGTACTTGCGGATTACGCATTAAGAGAAGTGGAAAAATTCTTTACATCCTAGCATACTCCCATAGCGAGTTGCGGGGAGCCCGATAGGGCGAAAAACACACAAGCAGAGCACCGTTACTTAGAGTGATGCGCTAAACTAGATAACACTAACGACTAAAACCGTTACCACCTCCCCGGCCTATCGGGCGGCGCCAAGGAAAGAGGACCCGCACCACCTCGGCGCTTGTACTCCAAGGCAGCAGTGGTTGAGGAGCCTCTTCCACTGAGTCGGGTTCACATCGCACCATCGGGCGTCCCTCCCACTTGTTGAGCGAGCGGCACGCCTTTTTTTCGGAAGGCGGACTTAACCGGCGAGCATCGTACCTTGGATCCTCCTCATTAAGAGCACGGAGGGGGGGCGGCGACACGATCGCGGTTGCTCTAGCGGCAACTCGAAAGAGTCAACAAAGGTAGAGATCTCGGCGTGGGAGGGTGAGCACGGTCTTTGGCGGTTGGGCGGGTGCTTTGTGATGTCAGCAGGGCGGCAGGCGTGCCTACCACCACCGCGTCACTGTGAGCTCCGTGGCCACAAAGGTACGCTCCACCGTCCGTCGGGTACATGCGCCCGTCGCAATGCGGCGGCCCGGCCACAGAATGCGAGAAGAAGGCCGATCTGCGGCGCCTCCGGCGGCAGTACGTGGTGCCGCGAACTCCATGGCGGAAAGATCAGCCCACCATTCCCCGCAGCGAGAGGGGTAGAACGTGGTGTGGCGCGGCGTCCTCCCATGGCGAACTTCGGCGAGCACACTTTCCGCCGACGATCCACGCCAGCGCCCGGCCCGGCTGCCGTGAGGCGCCCATGAGTAGGTCGGTGGGCACCAACTCCGGCTCGGCGGGGGGCCTCCCAAGCGACATACGGGATCCGCGGGCGGGCAGCCCTCATACCCTTTGCTACAAGAAAGTCTTTTTTTGCACCACTTTGTGTTTAATTAATGTCAATTACCATTTTCCATGCACAATAAAACTTGTGTTTGTAAGGCCGGTCTCAATGGAAGTTTCACCTCGGTTTCCAAGATGTGAAACTTTGAAATGGAAACAAGGCATATCTCTCAATGCACGGTTTCATTTTACGCTTGTTGTTGGGAATATGCCCTAGAGATAATCATAGAGATGATTGTATCACCTTGTATCCATGATATATTATGTGTTCATGAATATCCATTAAAGACAACTTGTATCGATTGGCAATTATGTGAATTGTTTGTGAGACTCTTTACTTGTATGGTTATTCTATAATTGTCCCTGGTCGGAGTTCATGTGAGGACACACATGAATATTAGATCGACACACATGTTAGTTGATGACTATGTTTCACAAGTCATAGACATGGAGATGTCAAACTAATAGTGTGGGCACATGTATGACATGAAATTTTGGATTGACCCGACATGAGATATTTACTATTATTGTCTCTTTACACATCATATACGTTATGAGATTGTCGTATGTACTCAAGATGTGAAAACGACCTACTTAAAGGGACTATCAAAAGCGTTACTCCGTAATTGGGTAGCTATAAAAGGTGGTCTTGGGTTTTGTCGGGAAGCATCTTTGTGAGGCATAGTCAATCAAGATGGAATTGCCCCTCTCCATGAGAGAGAGAGATATCAACTGGACCACTCGATTGATTGGATCAAGAAATGCATGGCCGTGCTTGGGTTAAGTGTTAACCCGCGAGGTGGACCAAATATCGTGTGGCAAAGGGAATAACATGTATGTGATTTTGTGGTGGTTAGATGCCCTCGATATGATCATTGCGTACACATGGGAGTTGACACGTCTTGCTAGAGACCGCTATCGGCTATTGGTGAGTAGGATTACTCGGGGCCATGTCTATGTGTGCGTGAGCCCATAAATTCATAGCGCTTAGGGAAAAAGGAGGCCTAATTGGGATCTGATCCAACCAGGCGAGGCTTAGGGTTACTAATGGGCCTCCGGCTTTCGGGAGAACTGTTAGGGGCGCTATATATATATATGAGGGCGGGGGCTAGGTTAATCCACGCCACTTTGGCGGCCGCCGCGCCCACGCCCTCACCTCTTGCTCCTCAGCGGACCTAGCGGTCCGGGGCGCATCGCTTCCTCCACATGCGTGTGGGATACCTCGGAGGTGCTGCATCACGGAGCACAAGGGCGAACCCGCCGCGTGGAGGGCGGGCGTATTGGCGCGCGGCGCTGGCTGCTGGCGCACATCTTAAATCGAGGGTCGACACTTCCATTTGCCTGCGGCGTCTGGTAGTAATCCGTGATCTATAACTAGCGATAGATCCTTGGTTTTATGGGTAGAAAAAATTTTGTTTTCGGCTGGCGTAGCGTCCCATATTCCTTCAACAGTTTCATAGGCTCCGCGGGTCTCCGCGGCCCCTCTCTCTCATTGTATGGTTTTAATTGCATAGTTCCATGGTGAAGCGTTAGACCCGGTCTCAATGGTGAGTTTCATTTCGTTGTTTCCAAGACTTTTATGTCATATAAAATGAAATGAAACTTGGATGAAACCCCTACTCTCAATGGAGAGTTTCATCTTGTGGTTTCATAGACATTTAATTTCATGACTTCGAGAGATAGTTGGTATTAGGTGCCAAGAGAGTTTCACCAAGATGAAACTTTCCCTTCTCTCTCCTTAGAGTTTTCATGCAAAAAGTGGACTTTTTTGATGTGGCTTACCTTATTTAATGTGCGTGAAAGCCTATGAAATCCCCATTGAGGCGGCCTTATTTCTCTCTCAATGGGGTTTTCACACCGTTTTCAACACATGTGAAGCTTGATCTTTTAAATGTTTCACCATGGTAAAACTTTTTCTTTCTCTCTCTAAGAGTTTAAATGCAAAAGTGAAGTTTTCTTTGATGTGGTATTTGCATTTAATCTTGGCGTAAACTTATTCGTAACCATTGAGGCTGGTATAAGACTCTCCGCACTCGGAGCCGGTAAAAAGCCCTGTACAGACCACATCAGTTTTTACAGGCAAAAAAAGGCTGCATCGGCATGCGCTATTGGCGATGTGGCACACAGGAAGCACGAAGCCCGGCATATTTGGTGCCTGCCTGTGCGTACTATAGCGCAGCTGCTGTCGGCGCGCATGAGAGAGGTGGGAGGGAAGAGCATGCACCCGTGGGCCTATGATTTATGTAACTTAAAATATGCTATAATTTGTAAATGAAAAGGCCAAATTAAAATCCGATTCCACCGTTAAATTCGTTTCAATAAATCCTTCAAAACAAGATCTCATATGGATATATTTAAATGAAATTATAAATTGGGCCCCACGTGATAATAGTTGGTATAAAGTAGAGATGTAAAGGAGGGGCGAGTCGCGGGAGAAAGTCTTTGTAAAGGAGAAATCTTGATGGTAGGATGAATAGAGGAAGTAAATGAAAACATGAGTGCGGATACTCTAAACTTGTATACGTCCGAGGAAACTTCGTAAACGTATTTAATTCAACTAAATCTTCGAGATCCAAGAAAAGTGAGAGCAAAAAAAAAAAAATGGTCAGAAAATAACATCCCTGTCCACTTTGACATTAAATATATTAATTTAATAAATAACATCATCTTGATCTTGTATTAAAAAATCCAGCGAATTCTGTGCATGTACCAGAAGTAAAAATTAGCTAGAAAGAGAATCCAAGCTTTGCAGTATCTGTTGCTAGCACAATTTTCTCTTTACCAATAGAGAACTCAAGAGGTAAGACAGGAAACAGACCAACTAAAAACAGGTGGAGATAATTCAGATTTCCAGATCCACACAAGATATCCTCATAATTTACAAGTGCATGTTACTTTCCAAAAACCATGTTTCTGAAAATTACGCTGTGGATACAAGTAAAATGCCCAAGCAATGAACCATTGGTATGGAAAAACAAGATTTATATTGTTATATATTTCACAAGAGATGATCTCACATCCTCCATGAAAGCAGCTGCCTCATCCTGCAAATTAGATGAACAAAATCGCATTAGTAGTAAAATAGAAAATGCAGATGACCAAGATGTACCATATCCCTAGTCTATTCAGCACATTTGACAGTCAGCTGAGACACAACATCCACCTGATTACTCGTCTTCGCACTTGCAATATTCTCATCGAGAAGTGTTAATATGGATATATTGAGCTCATTCCGCTCCACCATTTCCAGCAACTGTTGGTAAAATTAGTTAACAACGGCAACCAATTTATTAATTGACTGAGGAGTTTCAGGGGGAAAAAAGTTGAAAGAGCTTTGTTTTTCTTATCCTTATGAATCTTACTGTCGATTTTCTGTCACTTGATTGCAAAATCTTCATGAGGCGTTCTTTCGCTGTAACAAGGTCGTTCTGCAACTTGTCATACGCCTCTGCAACGTTCATCAAGAACCGTTACAGTTAGACAGACGGTTATAGTGTGAATTTCTCGGTAATGCCGACCGTCATTGCAGAGTTTAACTGACCAACTCCCTCAAGAAGAACCTTCTGCATCGCCTCCAGCTCGATCAATCTGTCTTCCATCTCCTGCATTTTTTTGTTTACAGGAAAAAAAAACATAAATTCAGTAGAGTTCATCAGCTGCTGGTTCATTCTGATTCGATTAGTCCACAAGGAAAGGGTACCTACCGCTGTTCTGGTGACTGCAAATTTGATCTGCGCAATTTCACGCGAGATATGGGCAAAGAAGTCCTGGTTGAGCCTTGGCCGCAGCCTGCCGATCTCGATCTCGATCTCGCGCGCGTCGGTGTCGAGGAAGAACTCGACCAGGCCGGCGTCCGTGTCCGGGATCACCCGCGCCTATCCTAGCAAACAGCAGGACCATCAGCCAGAAAACGGAGCGCCGGCCGGCAGACCGGGAGGAAGGGATTAGCGAACGGATCACACCTCGCGCTCGTTGCGGCGGCGCTCCTTTCTCCTCGCGCACCTGGCGCTCGAAGGCCTCGCGCGCCTCGGAGTCCCTCTCGAGGCGGCGGCGGAACTCGAGGCGCGCGATGTGGCCGCCCTGCGGCGCGCCCAGGATGCCCTCGGGGTCCTGCCAGCCCGACCAGCCAAAGGCGGTCATCATCATCCATTGTAGTCAAGAAACGGGAGATGGCCGGCCGGGGTAAACCACAGTCGACAGAGACAGAGAGAAGAAGAAGTACCCATCCGATGCAGGAGATCTTGGCGGGCACGGCGCGGCGCCTCGCCGTGGGGGCAGCGGCATGGCGGGGCGTGGGCGTGGGGCGAAATTCTTGGAGGATGGCGCCACGGAGGGAGACGGAGGAGGAAGCCATGACCATGAGCAGAGAGCAGCAGGGGGGGCCTGAGTGAGGGGAGGTACGTTATCCGCTACAAACAAAAAAAATGAATGATGGGTTGAAAAGACTTTTTCTCTAGAGGGAAATAAATTGGCTGGGCTCCAAGTAAAATCGTCACAATCGGCGAGCAAAGCTTATTGGGCTTGGCTCAAGAAGATGGGCCTGCGTGCAGCATGCGGCCCAAGACAAAAGGCAAATGGACTTTGGGAGAAGGGAAATCTTTTTTTGTCAGATTTATTATTATTTCTCTATAGAAGCCGAAGGACATTTTTAAAACATGGCGCAAGGAAACTTTTGTGTTAGTATTTAATTGAAACAGAAGTACTCTTCTCTGTCCCAAAATACTTGATCTTATAGCATTCAAATTTGTGAGAAAATAGTTGTTATTCTCACTCCCAATACATCTTTCTCTTGTCTTAATACATTTTTTTTTTTCTTTGGTCGATACATCTCTGTCTCTACTTTTTGAGAGGTATTTTGCCCTTTTGCTCTAGGCGTGTGACATTCTAGAATGCCAAGTATTATGGAATGGAACTACCAGCAGAACGCCTTAGACCCTATAAAGCATGTTTGATTCAAGGGATTAGGGACTAAAAACTATATAGGGACTAGTCACTAAATAATAGATTCCATATTAAGAAAGAAGATGTTTCAATACAACAGGGATAATAATAGATTCTCAAGAAGCTAATGGAATCCCAACCCACAATCACAACTTATCCTATTACATTTGTAGTAGACAACCCGGAATTCTTGGAGTCTTGGGGAGATCAAGCCAGCAAGGGTTTGGCGGCAGCTTTGCGTGCCCTACCATGAGCTACTCTAGAAACAACTCCCCATATTATTTGGGTCTTGGCCGAAGCAAAGGTCGTCTAACACTTCCTCTAGCAGAGGTGCGTGACCATGCCTTTTCTCACAAGGTATTCGGCCCGCTTGGAAATCGAGAATGCGGGAGGGCTCGAGCGGCCGATTTGGTTTAAGGGACTAATCTGGCCGCACACAAAGACCACTAAAGCTGAAAATTCCATGGTCCAAATTAGCACCTCCCAAAAGACTATTAAACTAGAGACTAAATAAGATCAAAATTTAGATCACTAGTCATCTTGTTTGGTAATATAGGTACTAAATGAGACTAAAATTTAGTATCAGTGCCCTAGTAAGTAGTAACAAACAGGGTCTAAGACTTTTTCCTTGAATCATAGTACATACATAGATAATCTTTTTCCTTCGAATCATAGTACATATAGACATATATAATTATATGTAAACATAATTACCTCTACGAAGGCACACAATGAATTACCAAAAAGAAGGCTATATGGATCGGGGGGGGACGAACATTGTTCGATTTGAGTGCCGTAGACATCCTTTATTCAACATTGCAAAGCATCTACATATTAATATATTACATACTCTAAATTCGAGTGAAGTAGAATTATATGCAGAGACCAGACATTTTGTCGAACAGGCAAGGTCATACGATATGTGGTTTAAAACATGACGTCGTCAAAAGTACTCCAATTTTCGTCCAAAGCGTAAACCCGATCAGTCGGTGGCGGCGTACAGATGAACCGGTAGCCTGGGCTCGGCGACGGCGACGAGTGGCACCTTCCGGCGCGTGGACAGCCCGACGTGCTCCTCCATGCTCACGTCCTCGGGCGTCATCCCGTCCGGCAGGCGCCACGCGAACCCCTGCACCAGGGTCGCCACGCCAGCGGCCACCAGCTTCATGGCGAGGTCGTACGCGGGGCAGATCCGCCGCCCGGACCCGAACGGCAGCAGCTCGAAGTGCGCCCCGCGCACGTCCACGGCGCCGGCGGCGCGCAAGAACCGGCCCGGCCGGAACGCCTCCGGCGCGTCGGGCCACGACGCCGGGTCGCGCGCGATGGCCCACGCGTTCACCAGCACGCGCGCGCCCGCGGGGACGTCGTAGCCGGCCACCACCGTCTCCTCGCGGGCGTGGTGCGGGACGAGGAGCGGGCCGACGGGGTGCAGCCGCAGCGTCTCCTTCACGACGGCGTCGATGTAACGGAGCTCCGGCAGGTCGCGCTCCGTGACCCAGCGCCCGGTGCCCACCACGCGGTCGAGCTCGTCGGTGGCGGTCGCCATGGCCTCCGGGTGGCGGAGGAGCTCCGTCATGGCCCACTCGATCGTCACCGCCGAGCTCTCCGTGCCGCCGCCGATGATGTCCTGGATTAAGGCCTTCACGCCGTCGCGAGGTAGCCTGGCTGCCTCCGACTCCTGCTGCCTGTCCCCTCGGCGTCGGCGAGCTGCAACAGCACGTCGACGAGGTCAGTCGCCACGAATTCGCCGCCGGCTTGAGCTAGCCGCCGCCGCCGTTCCTCGTGCTCGACGAGGATCTTCTCGTAGAAGTGGTCGTGAAGGTCGTGCAGCCGCTTCATCTTGCGCTTGAAACCCTGGAGGTCCAGCCAGCCCAGCAACGGGACCCACTCGCCGATGTTGCTCAACGCGCCGGTCGCCGCGAACGCCTCGTCCAGCGTGCGCCGGAACTCCTCGCCCTCAGGGCTGCCGTAGCATCCCGACCACTTCTCGCCCACCGACATGCGGAGGATGTTCCGCATCGTGGCGCCGGCGACATGCTCCCCTGACGGCGATGGCGCCTGCGTCGCGGCCGGCGCACTCGAACAGGCCACGCACGAGCGCGCGCATCTCCTGCGCCCGGACGTGCCGGAACGAGTCGACGCGGCGCGCGGAGAAGAGCTCGGTGGCGCAGAGCTTGCGCGCCATGCGCCAGTAGGCGCCGCACGGGGTGTGCACGATGCCGAGGTAGCCGTAGGAGGTGATCTCTCCGGCGGCAGTGCTGGGGCGGTCGGCGAACGCGAAGTCGTGGGTCTTGAGGACGAGCCGGGCGGTGTCCGCCGACGACGCCACCACCGTGTGGTAGGAGCCGAGGCGGAGGTGCATGAGCGGGCCGTGGTGCGCCGCGAGCACGGCCAGTGCGCGGTGCGGCGGCAGCGCGCCCGCCAGCGCGTCGAGGCTGCCCAGCACGGGCCAACCCCACGGGCCTGGCGGAAGCTTAATGGCCTTCCGGCGCCGACCGCGTGGCGAGGCGATGGAGCTGAGGACGAAGACGGCCAAAATAGCTGCCAAAGCCATTGCCATGGACATCATCGTTGATGGCATCTCCATTGTTGGAGATACAAGAACTTCAGTAGTGAATGCTGATATAGTGGTGCTAAATTAACTGCTTACAGCTTCATGGTATGCACTATATATAAAGGAGGGTTTTTTTTATTTTTGGTTAACTGAATTATGTGATTATTTGAGGACACAATGTAATTGTCATGGGCTGATGCAAGATGCTGCAGGACTTCACAATCTCATGCTCTCAGCGCAAACAAAATGTGGATTGCCTGTTCTGTGAATGTCAGCTAGTAGTAATTCTGGAAGAAAAGGACAGTTTTGTCAGAGAATTTGTAATTTGCCATGGGTTGTATGACATCTTTGGTAGAGAACCATATGTGTAGTATGTGTTTGCACTACCATGACCATCTGCACGTAGTTTGCTTTGTTCATACCTGATCAATGATCATCTATCATCATCACGACAGAGTTGGACAAATGAGGGTACAGAAGGTGATAAGACACAGGCTCATTCTGGACCTGAAAAAACACAACAGGTTCTTCAAGCTTTGAGCGGAAAATCTGAGGACCACACGATGTTTTTCTAGGGAAAATGGCAGGTGCCAGTACTTTTCTCGTGTTTTTTATGTTTCTTTGAGAGAAATGCTAAATCATAGCCGGCTATTTTCTAGGTTGAAAATATCCAGTGTGTTTTGTGTGAAGTTCTGGCGTGTTTCTCATGATTTTCTAGTATGTTTCTTGTGATATTCTGAATTATTAAATCATACTCCCTCCGTATTGGTAAAAAAGAAGTCGTTTAGGACAAATGACACGGTCTTCAAAACACAACTTTGACCTCTTGTTATGGTAAAAAATTATGAAAATATGATATATTTATATTTTTATAAAAGTATTTTTTAAGACAAATCTATTCATATAATTTTTATATTTACAAACTCAACAACTTAAAAGTTATTGATGATTTATATTCTCAATGTTTGACTAAAACCTTATCCAAAACGACTTCCTTTACCAATACGGAGTGAGTATCTTTATTGTTTGGGTGTGTTTGTGTCATGTTTTGCTATGTATCTTGCAATGGTCAAACATGTTTTTTTGCGATGTTCGGCGTGTTTCTTGTGATGTTCCGTTAAATCCAGGTGTTTACGGGGTTGAAAATAGCCGATTTTCTAGTGTGTGTTTGTGCGATGTTCTGCATATTTTCTGTGATGTTCTAGTGTGCTTCTTGCGATATTCTAGAGTGTTTCTTATGATGTTCTGTAAAATCCGGTTATCTATTATGTCCAAAATAGCCGGATATGTATTGAAATAGTGGTCTCCTCCAAAGTTACACATGAGAAACACGTCCGGGTGAAACCAAGAAGACTAGAAGTATATGTCGTGACATGTATTTTCAAATTTTCACTACCATAACCATCCGCATATAGATTCTTCAAAGCGGTCCCTTCCATGCATGACAATATATCACCAGTTGTATTCCAAAGCAACATTGTCATAGACATTTAATTTCATGATTCATAGAGAGTTGGTAAGTATGTCAAGAGAGACTCACTTCTTCTCTCTTTTTTTTTTAAAAACATTGTCACATCATCAAAAGCACTAATGTGGCACCTTTGTTACATGCAAATGAAACTGTGATAAAACTTTCAAGATTGGGCTTAGTTTCCTCTAATGGAGGCACAGGGATAGAAAACTGCCCTGAGGAGAGCCCCGTAGTTGCCATAGCAGCACTTGGTTCTACCAGTTGCAGATTTTTTTAGATAAATGATAGTATTTTATATCCGGCTTTATCTACCAATAGGTAGAATCAGACCAATTATTACAAAGCTGAGCCCACACGCCAGCAAAAAGAAGGAAAAGAAACTCTAGAAGCTCGAGAAAGGCAACAACATAAAGAATCTAGGGAGAAACAAAGCTGGCACCAACACTAACAAACCAAGGAGGAATCTTCCAAAGCGATGCCTTCAACAAGAACATGACATGCGAAGATGCCATCGTCGCTTGACCAAGAAGACTGGTACTGGATTTTCATCCCGAAAGATCTCCAAGGCGCTTAGTGATGGAGCGAATTGACGACGCCTCCAGCGAGGAGATGGCACCCACAGGCGTCACCGCCGTCTAGCACAGCGACTATCCCACCGAGATCCATGTCATTACGCCAAATAACAGTGAGGGATCGCTGCTAGATCGGAACAATGGAGCTCTTGGGAGGTGTACAACCATCATGTGCGAGATATGGCCTCTCGCGGGCGGCGCCAGATGGCACCGCAATGCGGCGCCACCCGTGCCTCCATGCGCCGTTGCGCCCCGAGACCAAGGACCGTAGGGGGATTGGATCCAACATCCGAGGCCCCGGATATGGCCGCCGCCGGAAGCGCCGCTGAGCGGTCGCTACCGCCGTGGGCCACCCGCGCCGAGACCTCGATCCAGCCGCGCATTGTCGGGCCACCAATTCTCATCCACCGCCTCCCCTCTTCGCACCTCCACCTCCTCCCGCCAATTGATTGAGCCGCCGGTGGCTCGGGAATTGACGGCCTTGCAGCACGAACAGAACCAACCAAGAGGGCCGGATCGATGGCCGAGGACCGATCGCCACCATCGTGAGCTTCCCCATGGCTGGAATCACCGAGCTGCCCCTAGCCTCAGGGGGCACGGACCCGCCGCCGGGCGCCAGATCCACCAGCCCAGGCCCCGGGTGATCCCCAGGCTGGGGCCCCGCCAACACCACCAGGCGAGGAGGAACAAGAGGATGGTGAAGACCGCCACCATCCTACGCCGCTGGGCCATTGGCGGGGAGCCGCGCGATCGAGACCATGCCGCCTCGCCCCAGCCCCACGCGACGACGGACGAGGTGATGCCGGGCCGATCCACGCTATCCCGCCCCGCCACACCGCCAGAGAGCGGGGCCTCGCCGCCACCATCCCAGGCCGCGCTGGCCTTGCCGGCGGCCTTCCGGCGGTGGCGGCGGGAGAGGGGGATTGAGGGAGGCGGTGCGGCGGCGGCTAGGGGCTCCGCATCTGCGTGGGAATGACACCTCTACCAGCCAGCAGATAAGCTTAAAAGTATTTTTTTTTTGTTAGGAGCAAATGTACATGTGTGTTGCACATAACTCAATACACATTGGAGTAGGATTGTATATCACGAGTTATTCCAACTTTGTAAGAGTGCACGGCCACGGATCATGAATACATGTCACATATGGAATACAGTGGGCATGAGGATAGTTTGGGAAGTAAAAATAAACGAGACGAAAAAAAATAAGTTAGAAGAAATGTTTTTCTATTTAATATTCGGTAGAGAGATAGAAGAATAGAGATAGAGAACAGAGCGGTTTAATATAACTTTTTATGAAGATGTCTTCAGCGAATTCTTTTTGAGATACCTTTTTATATCAAGACAAAGGGCTAAAAATGTCAAGTGAAACAAATGAGGAAAAAAAAGTGTTTAACATATCTCATCTCTCTATTATGAGAAACTAAAATCGACCCATGAAGGTATATATAAAAGGGCACATACTTTCCCTTTACCTCGCTCTTTTGCTCAATTTGAAATGCATCACATCATGGGAAAGCTGCCCCTAAGGACATGTGTGCTCTTCTGTTTGCACCACTAGGTATTTGTATGCATACCCAACGGTACATTTTAAGAGAGCACATGGCCTTAGGGGTAGAAATAAAAGAACTGTGTGTTCTGTTTTCATTTTTTTTTCGCGACCGGGCCATTCACCCGTTTTTCATTAAGAGGAAGGAAAACCAAATCCAAATACAAAGACTAAACTGTGATGCCGAGTGGACATCACTTCCAGCCCCCAAAGAATAAAAACCGAAGAAAGTCCTAAACTACTGGATCCAAAATAACGATTACATGGATAACCAATTCGCGACCTCGGACCTCTCACACTCAGGCGTCGTCGTCCCGGCTCGGGCTCTCTCGCTTCTTCCCACGGAAAAAGAACACCTCCATCGCCTCCCCGTTGACGCCGCCTTCTCGGGCCGATCAAAGGGCCTGAAGTTCGTCAAAGGGAGACCTCGTCCGGTGCTCCGCCTCGACGTGGATCCCCATCTTCTTCAAAAGCACCTTCCTCGCCTGAGCCTCTGGCCTCTTCTCCTATGTGACGCACTCTTCGCCGCAAGCAGCCCGACTGCGCTTTGGGAATAAGTTCATCATCGGTCGGCTCCCTCCGGGGGCGTGTCCGCCTCGGCAATGGCGTGGGATAGGATCGGAGAATCCAACGGCCGTGAACCGCGCAATGAATTCATCAACGCATGGCCGGTGCGGGAGCTCGGCGTCCGCCGCGACGCCCCCAGATCCAGGAGGCCAAGATCCGAGCTCACGACGCCGCTCACGGGTTCGGCGGCTCGCGGAAAGCTGCTCACGAACTTGAACCGACGGGCACATGCACCGGCCCGAAGAGTCTGCAGTGCCCCCATCTTCGTCGCCACCAGCCCTGAGGCCACCGCCGGTGTACCGGGTAGTTCAACCCCGACCTCAGGTTGCATCGCAGGATCGATGTGCTCCTCGAACCCGGGGTGGCGAGATGCCATGCTAGCGTCCCGACACGACGGCGACTAGTGGAACGGCGAACTCGGCGTCAACCAAGCCGGCCACCGGGCCGCCCACCGGCCCTGAGCGGTAGCCGGTGGTGGTGGAGGCACCGCAGCCTCGTCTGGAACCGGACACGTGAGCGGGGAGGCCGCAGGAAGCCCGCCGGGGGCCCACCTCGGCCGCGATCAAGCGCCGGGCGCAGGTGTTTCGCGTCGGCTCCTCCCGTGGGGGCGTCGGGTGACGCTGGTGGGCCGTTGCCGCCTGGGTCGAGCGCCGGCGGAGGGCTCAGGAGGAGGTGCGTCCCAGGCGAGAACGGCGGACGACGGCGTGCAGCCCGCGAGGGTGCGCAGCTGCGCTTTTGGCCCCGACCGCACCTGAGCGGGCGGCCGACGGCGCCCGATGCCCCCTCTCACCGGTGGCGGCGCGACTTGGCGCGATGGGAAGGTGCGAGCGCATGCACATGCTCGTTGGAGAGTGCGCTGAAGCAGCGGCCGACCAGCGCCAGCGGGACCGGCGCGGCGGTCTGGCGATGGGCGGGCGGTGCTGCGGCCGTCACGAGGAGAACTCTTGCCACCCTTGACGATCGGGGTGGGAGGCGCGGGCGGTGGGGTCCCACCGCAGTGGGCGGGGCGCCCGCCGCCTTGCGACCGCGATCGCGTCTCGCGCCCAAGGCGCTGGTGGGACGGGGATGCGATCGCCGGAGCCCGTGTACGCCCACGGCCACAATGCGCCCGTAAGCGCTGTGGCGGCGGCGGCGCAGCGAGGAGGTCATCTCTTTGCTGGCGCGACGGCGTGCCGCCTGCGCTTCTTCTTGGTGGTGCCGACGCCACGCCCGAGCTCCATTCCCGGAGGCCTCGACCAAGGCAGAGGCTGGGGTGGCGGCAGCATCCTCGGAGCGCCGTTGCCGGAACCGAAGAACACACCGGTGGCTTCGACGGGCCCGCCACCGACGCGGGGGTGTGCCTGGTCATGGCTGGAGGAGCACCGGCGGGCGGCACCGTCCCAAAGCGCGGAGACGACGGACGGGGAAGCAGATGGCCCCGCGGAGGAGGGCCGGCGCACCGTGGCCAACCGGCGGTGGAAGGCGCGGAAGCTGGCGGCGGTGGTTGGCTCCTCGAACTCATCGTCGGAGCAGTCGGACATGAGTCCATCGACCCAACGCTCCTCCTTGGTCCTGCCAACGGAGGAGGGAAAGAAGGGACGAGCCCCGGCTGAGAGGCACATACCGGTGGAGGCCGTGTCTGGGGGAGGAGCAGAGCCTTCGTCCACAAGCTCGCCTTCTTCGATGTCCCCGTCCATCCCCGGCACGAAAGGAGGCGGCGAGGACGCGGGAACTCCTGGCACGACCGGACCGGAATCGACCAGCGTCATCAGCAGCTCGGACGGGGCGGGTGAGGACGAGGAACGCAGGGTCGTGGAGAGCCCTGGCACCGGGGACGGATTCCCGTCGCCTAGTCCGCACGGCTGCGCGGTCTCCGACGTTGCAGCCCACGCGGAGTTCGCAGGCGGAGCGGAGCGCGCCAGCGAGGATGGGCGTACATCACGCGCCGGCGTCGAGGGGGTCGTCAGCAGCGGCGGCGGTCTCGACCGCGCGTCAGGGGAGGCGCGCTCGTCTGCGCGTGCAGCCGGTTGGACTCCGCGGCGGCCGGCGGCGTGGCCTCCCGTCGGGCGGCTGCGAGCGTGATGCGGGCAGCGGCGAGGCGACACCGGCTGGCACCAGCGCGCCTGGCACAGGCCCGGTCGAGCGACCGCGCTCGCCCTCGCACGGGAGCAACTCCCGGGTGGCCGCCGTCGTGCAGGACAGAGTGCCGCGCGCCGGGACAGCGCGCGCACCGAGGAGCGCCGGAATGCCCCGTCGGTGGCATGGACGTGTAGATCAGCTCGAGGGGAACTTGGATCTGGGCTGGGATGGGGGGAGAGGTGGCAGGCTGGGTCGCCGACGGCGGCGCATGGGCACCGGCGGCGTCGCCAACGGTCGGGTCGGGAGAGGTGGGGAGGGTCGGGAGGCATGTTGCTCTCGATTTTCATCACACATGCATATGAGTCCATGATGCAATTTCTGAGCTCAACAAGCAAGATCCATGATATGTGATGGCCTGTTTCCACGCGTAAGCCAGCTGAGCTGATTAGTCGATGGCGGCGTAGAGGTGCGCCGGCAGCCTAGGCTCCGCAACGGCGAGGAGCGGCACCTTCCGGCGCGTGGACAGTCCAAACTGCTCCTCCATGCTCACGTCCTCCGGTGCCATCCCGTCCGGCAGGCGCCACGCGAACCCGTGCACCAGGTTCGCCACGCCGGCGGCCACCAGCTTCATTGCTAGGCCGTACGCCGGGCACATCCGCCGCCCGGCGCCGAACGGCAGCAGCTCGAAGTGCGCGCCGCGCACGTCGACGCCGGCGCCGGAGCCGCCGGTCAAGAACCGCTCCGGCCGGAACGCGTCAGGCGCGTCGGGCCACGACGCGGGTCCCGACCGATGGCCCACACGTTCACCAGCACGCGCGCGCGCCGGCGGGGACGTCGTAGCCGGCGACCACCGTGTCATGTCGGGCGTGGTGCGGGACGAGGAGCGGGCCGACAGGGTGCAGCCGCATCGTCTCCTTCACGACGGCGTCGAGGTAGGGGAGGTCCGGCAGGTCGCTCTCGTTCACCCAGCGGCCGTGGCCAATCACGCGGTCGAGCTCGGCGGTGGCCGCCGCCATGGTCTCCGGATGGCGGAGAAGCTCCGACATGGCCCACTCAATCGTCACCGCCGAGCTCTCCGTGCCGCCAGCGACGATGTCCTGGACGAACGCTTTGACGCCATCGCGCGTGAGCCTGCTGCCCTCCGAATCAGGCCTGTCCTCGCCGTCCTCCTCGGCCAGCTGCAGCAGCACGTCGACCAGGTCATCACCCGCCGCAGAGTCGTCACCGGCGCCGGGCTGACCTCGCCGCCGCCGCCGCCGCGTCTCCTCGTGGTCCGCAAGGATCTGCTCGAAGAACCGGTCGAACTGCGCGCGCAGGCGCTTCATCTGGCGGACGCAGCCCTGCAGGTCAAGCCAGCCGAGCCACGGTACCCACTCGCCGACGTTACTGACCGCGCCGGTGACCGCGAACGCCTCGTCCAGCGTGCGCCGGAACGCCTCGCCTTCGGGGCTGCCGTAGCATCCCGACCACTTCTCCCCGACCGCCATGCGGAGGATGTTCCGCAGCGTGGCGCCCGCCACGTGCTCCCTGACGGCGACGGCGACGACGCCACGGTCGGCTCCAGCGCACTCGGCCAGCACGCCGCGCGCGAGCGCGCGCATCTCCTGCGCCCGGACGCGCTGGAACGAGTCGACGCGGCGCGCGGAGAAGAGCTCGGTGGCGCAGAGCTTGCGCGCCATGCGCCAGTAGGCACCGCACGGGGTGTGCAGGATGCCGAGGTAGCCGTAGGAGGTGATCTCGCCGGCGGCGGTGCGTGGCCGGTCGGCGAACGCGAAGTCGTGGGTCTTGAGGACGAGCCGGGCGGTGTCCGCCGACGAGGCCACCACCGTGTGGTAGGAGCCGAGGCGGAGGTGCATGAGCGGGCCGTGGCGCGCCGCGAGCGCGGCCAGTGCGCGGTGTGGCGGGAGCGCGCCGGACAGCGCGTCGAGGCTGCCGATCACCGGCCAGCCCCGCGGGCCAGGTGGAAGGTTCGGAGACCTGAGCCTGCTGCCATTCGGAGACGGGGAGAGGAGATACCTGAGGATGTAGATGGCGGCCAAGATGGCCGCCAATGCCACGGCCGCAGACATTGGTGGTGGTGGTGGACCGGTGGTGTGAGCTCCTTCTTCCACCTTTGGCCTGCCGTTGCCTTGGATCGGACTTGTAGAGTGTGGTGTACAGTGGTGCATATATAAAGAGAGTTTTTTTGAGGTATAAACGTACGCATTAGTCGTGCTGGTCATTGGTCAGTCGTGAAACCGACTGTTTGTTAAAAAAAACCGACTGATGTGCAGGACAACAGTTAAGGCCCCGTCTGGCTCCATAGGCGACGGGTGCGTGAAATCCGACGTGGTTTCACATATATAGGTTCCAAAGGTGGTTCCAAAATAGTTGCTCAATGACTGAAGACTGTGTGAAGTCGCAAAAATAAAAAATTAAGGCTCTACTCAACATGATCCTTCGATCACCAAAATAGTTTTTTTTTTTATGTGATGAAGTTAGATGAAATGTGTGCTTAACAAAAAAAACACATGTTAGTTCGTTAAAGTGGGAGAGATGTCCAACATCACTATGAAATTAGGAGGACACACACAGCATGTTTTTCATGTACTACTACTACATACTTTTGTCTGACTAGTTTGTTGCATGCAGATTCCAGGAAGCAAACGAGACCGACCATCTGTACGCAGATTCTTCGACCTGTTCGTCACATCCATGCATGTGATTGTGTGAATATGAATATGAACAGGTCACACTTCATGGTGCGAAAGCATATTGCCACCAAACAATTGGCGCTACTGAAGGTGACACTTCTGAAGCAACAGACAAGATCATCAGGTCCGAAAAATCAAAATCTGTGGTTGGATTTTCAGGAACACTGAAGGTGCTGCAGCATCATCAGTTTGGTCATATATATCAGTTCAAAGCATAATTGACAGTAAGATGTGAGTACGGTACCGACTGTTGTTTTCCCACTCTGTCATACACACACACTAATGCAGTACACTATAGGATGCCTGACATATGATAGGAATATAGGCCTATCAATACATTGTCATGTTGGTTATGCACATCCAACTTTATTCTGAAACATTCACTCAACAGTAACTTAATTGGGATGTAGTAACATCTGCTTGGCTGACTAATGAGGAGCAAGTGACAAACTGATTATACACGCGATACATTGTCAAGTACATCTTCTGTAGTGCAAGCATACATAGCACAAACCGTACTTCAAAACCACATCTAGTGCATACTCATTGAGAGTCTGATCTTGGCTTTCAAGCTGTCGAAGCCGAGGCGTTAGGTAAAGCAGTTGCAGCTGTAGGGGGAACGGCAGTTCCTTGACTATCTGCGTCTGAACCAGGATGGATATCAGCTGGAGAAGCAGTAGCAGACGACGTTCCTGTCCCATCCCGTGTCTCCAGTTTCTCCATCATGCGAGACACGGCAGCGATCCCAGCATTCACCTCCCTCCTCATCTCTGAACCAAGGTTTGATATGGTGCTGTTCTGTGTGAACCACCTTTCCTTCCACCCACGCGTACTTTTCGTTATAGAATCCTTGTACCTGGTATTGTTGAGAATAATGAGAAGAGCGTATGGTTATGAAAGTCCAAGTAATGGTTAGAATTAAACAGGATATCTGATTCTGATGTTCACAGGAGTAAAGATGTAGAAATGTACTTTGTAGAAACTGACTGCAGCCGAGATTTGATTGTGTCTGAGAATGACTGCGCATCAGATGGTCCAGCTTCATCTTGGTTGACAGGCAAAGACTGGTTCCTGGAAACGCTGATCCAAATCATCACGCAGCAAGTGTTAGTTAATCTTATGTCAAGAATATAGACATTACACCATATTCTGCCTGCAGGAAATACCTATCATTTGACCCAACAGGAGGGCCATTAACCGAGGCGGTGTCATTCACAGAAGTGTTTGCAGCTGTTTCTTCTGTGGACTCCACGGTAGGCAATGGCTGAGAAGAAACTACTACAGAAGAAGCATGTTCATGGTCCCCTTCTTGCCGTGAACGTGAAGACAGAGAACCACTAGGAGTGGCCTCAGCAGCAGCTGGAAAGAACAGAACTTGTTGCTGGCCATGACCATGAGCTGCCAATCTGCTGCGACGACCTTCTCTTCTAGCATGGCGGTGCGACCTACGAACGGCGGCAGCGGCAGCCAAGTGCTGTAGGATACGCTCCTCAATTTCAGCATCATCAGCATCCACCGGTACCTGAAATGGAATGAAAGAAACAGTGGGGCATCAGTACCTGTGCAGGAATTCAGCACACAATCATGCATATAACAAGCTGGCATGCCAATGCCATCACTGGAAGCACATTCTAGCTGAATGTGAGCATCAGATATATGTGAGCACCTCAAAGTCTCCGAGCAGTGGATGGCGGAAAATGGTTGTAGTGCGCGCGTGATTTTCTTGCGTGTTCCTCTCTTCCTCGACAGCCTCAAGGAGCTCTTGGCTGCAGTAGACAAGGAATGCATATGAGACTAACCTGTAACATAGTGGTCCTTGTATTCTCGCTCTGTTGTAAAACTGCACAGCATTGGTGGATATATAGCAGAATGTGTACCTCATTGGGTCCTTCATGCTGATTGCCTGCCAACACATGGGACACTGGGAGCTTCTCTGGCACCTGTAGGATCAATCACGTAGTGTATCACTTAAGGATCACGCAAGAGTAACGCCATTACAATACACTTGTGACACGCTATAACACCAATGCTGGCAACTGACAACCAAACGGTGATTCAGAGCAGAGCTTCGTTTCCAATCCAAAAAGGAAAAATAACAGAGATTGTGACTCGTCCAAATTGCATTCAGAAAAAAGGAAAAAGAACAGAGATTGCAACACAACACTTCCAAATTGCATTCAGAGTGCCTCCGGCAGGGATTCAGACTAGCGTGGCGCATTCTGAATTCAGCACTCAGTGGAATTACTGAGCGAGAATAGACGGCAACGCAACAGAACAACTGTGCAACACTAGACACTACCAGCTCTGATCCTGGCAATACACAGATATATGAAAAAAAAAAACACACAGAGAAACAGCAGAAAATCAATCACTGACAGACAGAGGGAGTGCTTGCTCACCACTCGAGGATGCACTGGAGGTGGAACTCGTGCCTGCAGCTGGTCACCTGATGAGACAAGAAGAAGAACCAGGATGAGGGTCAAGAAGCTGGACGACGCGCAACAACAGCAAGGCAGGTGACAAGTCCTGTCAGCACGGGATCAGTGAGGAGCGTACCGCGGAGGGGTCGCTGTCGGAGAAGGCCTCGAGGCAGATGCTGCAGGCGTCGTCGCAGGCGTCCTGGACGCCGCCCTCCACGAAGGCCGCCGCCGACGAGTGCTTCTCCATCTCCATCTGCGCCGCCGCCGGCCCCGCGTCCATCCCCACTTCCCCCTGCCTCCCTCTCTCTTTCTCCGATAAGCTTGGAGCCGCTTCCGCTTCCAAGAACGATCCCTGCAGCACGAACGCCGGCAGGGCAGCGGGAAGGAATCGGGGCGAGTAGTGTCGCCGGCTCGCCGCCGGTACCCCAAGAACTACTCCAAGAAAGCAAGCAATAGCACAGCGATCGCCCCCAAACCAAATAATACGCTGCTGCAGCTACCAGAGAAAGATAGAGATTTAGAGATTATAGTAGACCTTGACCAGGTCTCCGCGTGGAATCGATCTCCTCCTCCCGCGGCCGGCGACGACGACCACGGCACACGTCGTCACGGCAAGGGACGGAAAAGGCGAGGAAACGGCCGCCTCGTCCCTCGCGCGCGCGTGACTGACGAGTGGGCCCGTTGGTATCTTGCTCTTGTAGACGGAGCGGGTGGGCCCGTTGTCGGTACGCACGCGCGTTCGTGTCGCTGACATGGTGGGACCTGGCCTGCTGGTGCCAGGACGGTCAGCCGTGCAGGAGCCGGCGGTCAAAGAAAGGATCGCTCCGGTCCGGTCCGGGCACAAATTTTCAACGGACCAAACCGTGGAGCACGTGATGTGACAAGTCAGATTAATTTAACAATGGGATTATGTAGGGGTGCAAATGATGATAATTAGATGCACCTTCAAACCTCTTTGGTTCAAGCACTTATACTATTTCTCTAAATTTTTAAACAAGTATTTGTTGGCATTTGTTAAGTGCTAAAAGAATATTAAGGATTCTGCAAGCGCACAGAACACCTACCATTGTAGCTTTTCCCTAGGATGAGTATTCTAGAGTATCGTATCCACAGGGAAGCTTTGGCTAAAGAATTCTAATAAGTCACAATCATGTATCCACTAACTTAGCAAACCACTAGGCTATAGTGAGGGGTTAATTGTTAAGGGTTAAGTAAATATCTAAGCATAAAATAATAAGCTAACTAGGATGTCAAAGAGAAACTAAACTAATCAAGAGGTCAAAGGAAGAGATCAAGGTTCCTGGATACTTCTCTATTACTTAGGTTCTATGATAGCAATTATACTATAACACTTCGGGACACCAAAGCACTAGCCACGGAAAGGGATGAGAAGGGGACTAGGAAGGTTTGGCAAGGTCCTACAAACACCAACCCGAACGTGGTGGAATACATCGGCCATCAGGGCTGTCACCACCTGGGGCTATCACAAACTATCCGTGGGGTTGGGTGCAATCTCAGGTAACCTCTAGTCTAGACACCATGTCTACACTATAAATTACTACTCTAGCTACCTAGCATAACTAGAGCCCTCAATACGAGCGGAGATCCCATGCAATAATATAACAACTATACTAACCATATATGAAAGGTATAGAAGTAAATAGAGAAGATAAATATATAAATCACAAGTCATCCAAAGATAAGATATGAAACATACCAAACTCTGTAGACATCTCCAGAACCAAAGTATAGTTCAACTCTTACTCTTGATTAGATCTAAGTTAGATCTAATCTACTTCTAATTACATGTCTAATCTACTTCTAATTACATGGCTAATCCTCTTCTAATCTTCTTCTAATTCACTAATCCCTTAGAGAGAGGTTATCCTTACATTGGGACACCTCTACAACTAAGAGAATAATGAATAGAATGAGATAGAATGAATTAGGGTTTAACCCTGGGGTCAGGGGGTCTTCTTATATAGGCCTTGGCGATGAACGGTAGCCCTTGGATCAAACCGACCTTGGCAACGGTGTAGATACAACCTCAAAGTCGGTTACAAACCGACCTACGAAGATGGACATGTTTGGTTACTGTAGCCTGGCGGCCGGCCCAAATGCCACTGGCGGCCGCCAGGGTCTTGTGGCCCAATCGAGCCATCTTTCTCCTGGTGTCTTCTGGTACCTTCTAGAGTGTTTTAGTCCACATTTTGGGTTGAGTTACTTCGCGGTCAAGGCTTGTCATTGTATGTGATGTATATTCTGGAACTTTCTCCATTCTTCTCTACATTTATCTGTTAAGTCCCTGAAAATATATAAATCACCAAAACTCGTGGAATTATGTTAGTAAAGCCCCTAGGCTTATGTTGATATTCATTTTATGCCCTTATTTCATATTAGTTTACT
>JADLZK010005824.1:0-338110 GCA_015847255.1 Hyparrhenia diplandra
TGGAAAATATTGAATGTCCATAGTGCCCTTGCTTTTATGTAACCTGGTTGTGCACTATGATTTCCAAAATTAACAAGGATAATATATAAGATAAAGTTAACTACTACAATGTTTGTGAGACTTCAATAGCGTTTAATTACAAAAAAGTAGGAACGATATTAAAATATCATCCAATGTAAAATGATCCACGATCATCTGGAAAGGGAAAATTTCGCGGCCATCAGTGCCCGGTTCTGTCCATGTGTAGACGATAGATGCAATAGTTGATGTCTGAGTAGGCTGGTGAGTACAGTCACACCTTGTGCTGGTCGCTGTGACCATCCTTGCTGTCTGCCCGTGGAAAGTATGAGGGCCGCCGCACTTGGCGTCTTGCGGTCTACGCCGCGGCCGCCGACGGACAATGTAGATGGTTCGAACTCAGCTTGGCGTATCGCCTCCTCTTTAGCGCGCTCGCGCGCGGTGGCGTCGGATCCGATGCGTGTTACGTGTGGAGTCCGTGGCCCAGGGAAGAGAGGTGAGCGTGGCAGAAATTTGGTAGCAATTAGGAACAACTGGAAGTGGAAGAGCAATTTAGAACTACTGGACCATCGGAGATCCGAAGCGGAGCCGTGCGCAAAACTTCGGTTTTCTGGGCGTCGGCTCCTGAGCGTGCAGGCTCCAGGCTCTTGGAGGTCTCCACCATGTGAGAAGTCGTTGCCTCTTGTACCAGTTGTACACAACGGCTCCCGTGAGATATTTGCGAAGCTGAAGCCTCCAGGGCCTCTGCCAAAGCGAGGCTCTTAGTTAAGCCGAAAATTTGGCACCGGCTTTGCGCACGAAAATTTGGCACTCAGAGTGACTCTTCGCTGTGTTTGTAAGTTAATTGTTGTCTACCCAGAGAGCGAAACTATGCTCAAATGGATTTGTCCACAAAGCACACTCGCGAAAACCGTGTGTAGCGCCAGTCATTTGGACTCCTGTAATATTTGTTACTCACGATGCATGAGGCATATTGATGTAGCATAGTTTGGATTTCCAAAGGTCCCGGAGCGCAGTGCCGGTTTGGCGCGAACGGCAGTGTCGAGCGAGTCTCAGCTCGAAAAACTCTAGGCTGGAGCTCAGCTCAGCGGAGTTAAGAGCTGTGGTGAAAATGGGTTGTCTGAGCGACGCCATCTCCAGCTGACAAGCTGCATAGTTCACAGGATGTGCGGTTCACCTCGCCACTGTCTCACATCTCCACGCCATGTCCACGCGACAAACATGGAGAGACATGAGGGAGGGATGGAGAGGGCTGAGTTCTGAGTGTGGGAAAGAGGCCCGTGGAGGAGGCGGTCTCGAGCCTAGCAGGCGGTCTGCGTGGTCCCCTCACGTCACCACTCGGTGGCAGCCTCTTCGAGGATGGCGCAAGAGCTTCGCCTCCATCACTGAAGCTTTATGTATTAAAACGCCGCGAGGCTCCCTCGCGCGACCTCAGCCGCAGCTGGAGGGACGAAACCAGCGATCACTGTCCAGAAGCGCCCGTCTGCTGCCATCATCGCGCCACGCTGTCATCACCTCCGCCTGGCATAGCCGCGCGCTTTCGCCGCCACTGCCATGCTCGGCCTTTCCGGGTGTTAGGAGTGGAGGAGTGTAAAGGTGAAGCGAGCGTGGAGCGGAGTCTGAGTGGAGGCAGGTTGCTGGTTCTGAGGCCTGCGGAGAGAGGAAACCCAATCAGACGCAGTGAGGGAGGCCCAGTGGCAGGCGGTGGCGGTCGTAGCTCCTATCACGAGCGACGCTGGGGCCTCCGTGGAGCGTGCGGTCGTAGTGGGTGAGGGATGCAAACATAAAATATACAGGACCGCTTTCATAGTAATGGATGCATTGCAGGGTAACTTGCACCAAACCCAAGTCTATGTCTACTGAGTTTTGGAAGCTCAATTTGCACTACAATTCTAGAGTTTTGGAGCCGTACATGAAGTTACTAGAGCATTTGCGTTTAGCTAAAAAGCGAGTGCGTCAAAGACATACATAAACATCTCACACACAGCCCTAAGAAACAAAGAAAAACTTAAGAACGCGGAATCATCAAGCGCTTTGATTTCAGCTCATCTCAGGACACATCACTAGATCGTGATTTGGAAAATAATTTGAACTGAACTGGTCTGGAAGCGAACCCGAACTAGAATAGAAAAAGAAAGCAAATAAAATACAAAACCAGATCGTGATTTGGAAGCAAATGGCAGACTGGAGCTTGGAGGTGTATGGAGTTTGGACGCAAAAGCAGTGCTAGGGTCGGTCCCTACTACCACGCGAGGCACGGTGTTGAGTACAGCCAGTCCCGTGACCGTGCCACCAACCAAGCAAAGTGTGTACACAGCGTGTATAACTGCACAAACCGTGCCCCCCCACCTGGCCACACCACCACCAACAAGAAGAACAAGTTCTTGGCATCCATCCTTCACCCCGGGCCATGTGTCTTCCCAGCAGCAGCGCAGCAGCACAAGAGAGTCGCAGAGCAGCAGGACGGCGAGCACGCCAGCGGCGCCAGAGGTCCAGAGCGCCCAACGGCGAATCGAGGTCACGGGACAGAGCGGTCAGTTTACTGGCAGGGAGGAGAAAGAGGCAGCCCACGCGCGCGGAGGCAGAGGGAGCTCTGATGCCGGTGGAAGCCATGGAAGAGCCGCAGATCAACGTCCGGCTCGCCGCTGTCCCGTCTCCACTGCCATCAGTGCTTGCTTCCCTCGACACCCTGTCTTTCTGGTAAAGTTGCTCCTTGCTGCTCATAATCGGTGTTTCAGGCAAAGATTTGTGAGGAGATGGATGGGGGTTTTTCTGCTGTTGATGTAAAATCTTGAATCTTTTTGCCGGATCGATTTGATTCTTGAAAATCTTGGACTTTGTGTGTTGGGTTCTACTCTATGCAGTGTGTGAGGCCGGCCACGCCGTGTGCCACCCCTGCCGCGGCAACCACTCCACGTCCCGCGCCGGCGCGCCCACCTTCGCCCACAACGCACGGCGCTGGACGGGATCGTGCGACGTCAAGGTGTCGTGCGAGAACGAGGCGTACGGCTGCACGACCGAGCGTCGTCTACCACGAGGCGTCGGACCACCACCGCTCCTGCCGCTTCGCGCCCTGCCGCTGCCCCGGTCGCTGGCGCGGGCGCTCCACCTCGCCGGCGAGGCTGCTCGAAACATCCTCCACCCACCACGCCTGGAGCGTCACCGGTCGACTACGCCAAGCCGTTGCAAGGTCAGTCCCGGCGGGGCCCGAGGACAAGCACGTCCTGGTGAGACAAGGCCGACGAGTCCCGTGTTCCTGATCTCGCCGTGCGCTCTGGCGCGGCCGGCACGGCCGTGGCGCTGGTGTGCGTGAGGGCGTCGAAGCGACGCGCCGCGGCACGCAGGCCACACCTGTAAGGTCTGGGCGAGGTCCCGGAGCAAAGCACCCTGCTGCTCACGTTCGACGTGGCGCAGCAGACGACCGAACCGGTGGCTTCCCGGCGATCGACCAGGTCATGACCGGCAGACTGCCGCGCGCGCTGCGCGAGGTCCGGCCGAGCCCGCCCCCCTCAGGGTCCGCACCGACAAAGTCGGCGCGTCCGCTACCAGGTCCAGGTCCCCCGGCCGCCGCCACTCCGCCCGCTACCAGGGTCCAGCGTTCCCCGGCCGCCGCCGCCACTCCGCCGTCGAGCCTGCCCAGCAGGATGCTGCAGTGGATGAGGCAAGATAGGCTCTAATTTTTGGTTTTACCACTTCAATATATTATTAGTGAGTGTTCGGTAGTACCGAAATGTGATGGTTAGTGGTCAGTTTTCAGCATTTTACTTTGTCTAATTCAGTTTACACGGGTACTTCAAGGCCAAGTAAATCTAGCTCTACTGCTTCTTTTGTTCATGGCTTGACCATGGAAGGACTAGTACTGTGTTGAACTAGTTCAATGGTTTGATGGTCGTCTTACCTTAAGTGCTCCCTGGCAAATTTTATTATCTGTTTCATGATTTACTAGAAAACCAGGTGCGGCTTGCCCACAATCGTTTGGAGGGGCACCACCATGGATGCCAGTGGGTCTTGGAGTTATTTTATTTTTGTTTCTTCCGTGCTGTTGCCACTTTCCGGATGGTTGATTTACTACTTGGCAACAACAATAATCCTAAGAAGGTAAAATTGTTACTGGCAGATATATATAATATTTATGTATTATATCCAATATAGGTTCACGATGAGGTTTACCGGAACAACGGGGATCCCTGTGACCTGTGTAAAGTACACAGTAGCAAACTATATTATTTTTGCTCATTGCCTCTTGTTACAAAGTGTAGCATTTGAGATTGCACGGTGACTACTTACCGGTGCTAATTTGTAGGAACATGATGCCCAATAATAAATAAACGCCCCTATGTTACAGCCAAGTCAAAGTCTGTTGCTGAAAAAATGTGACTTCCAAAGAAAGGGAGTCCCACACTATTCAACACCAATTTTGATGAAACGATTTGGACATGCCAAATGACCTGATGCTGGTGGAGCTGTGTGAAAAACCTGAGGAGCCTTTTTGTTCTCATTTGTAAAATTATCTGATGTTCCCTTTGGACTTCAGTCTCTTCCTCATGAAGAATCATCAATACATGGAAGCAGTATGCAGCCTGGAAAGAGGGAAAACAAAATAAAAACAGATATTATTTAAATGTAGACGGATGGAAGGATAATTATGCATTGGAGAATATATTTGTGCTGCCTAGAAATTAATTTAAGTAGCTTATCAATGATTGTAAATGCAATTTAGAAGCCAAAATGATTAAAAGAAATAGAGTAGGATCATATGTGCCATTCGGTCTTGTACATTTTCTATTTTTACAAACAGAACATGTTTTCTCCCCCATCTAACAAAGGTGACAGCTAACTTTTATTTGTATCTTTAATACTAGATACATAATTATCATCAACGATAATAAAGAGGAGTTTAGTAACCATCATTAGTTAATTTTACATTCATACAAAAGCTACCAGTTTGGGGTAAAAGAACCGAACTTGACATATTAAAAAGAAGCATGTGGATTGAAACAACTAAAATGTCTTGTTCCAGTATACCTGATTGTGAATGGCAGCCAATTCTTGCTATAACTTCGAACTTACAATGTTACTTCTACCAAATCGCTAAATTAAAAGGGTGCATCCACTTAAATAATTTCGTTGCCAGATAGACAAGTAATCACACGTCGGAAGAACAAAAGACTCACTTACATAATTTTGTTTCTAACTAATTTGACCCTCCAAGTTCGGACGGTATATATGAGCCCAACTAATAATCTCAGATATGTAAGAATCCCTGAGTAAACGTTGTATGGTTTTGCTAATTTGATACGGACATAATGAAATGCGATGCTCCAAACTGAAAATGACATTATATTTTTGGTGAGCTCTGACAACAACTATATCAAATATCAATTTGCATATCCATCTTAAGGTAAAAGGTAATCCATCTTTTAATCTATTGTTACATAAACAATAATACAAATTCTTATCAATGACCAATCAATGAACCACACATCTCATGTAAGAGTGTAGTTTACCATACCCTTTTAATCTAAGAAGTCATGGCTGCCGGCTGGTCCTCAATCGCACCATTATACTCACCTGAAGGATTTATAAAGAATCAAGAAATAAACTGAAGGTCACTCTAAGAACTCAAAATAACATTTGTCTCAGGAATTTGCACAAACACCTTCTGTACATGCCTATATGAGTGCCCTTTGCAGCTAGCGATTCTTTTTATAAAGAAAAAGAATTGAGTCTTGAGTCCTTATGTAGTATCTACATAGATTAGTCATGTACATTTTCATTTGTTTTTAGCAGCATTCAACTAATCACCACCTACGTGCACAGAGGGACGGTAATTTCTTAACACTACAATCTGATGCCATCCGGGGTGTGTAGTAATAAATCTAAAAAATAGCAAATGAGTCGAAGAACACACAGGACATTCTCCTAATAAATTACCTCGAAGCAAAAAGTAAGAACAGAGCTTTGAAAGTAAGAACCAGAGCTCTGAATGCATGCAATATTTTTGCAAAACCAAGAGTACTCCCTAGAAGTTGTTTGAGGACAGCGCACCGCGGTCTCCAAAACATGCTTTTACCTTTTATTATTATAAAAATATTTATGGAGATGTGATATATCGCATTGATAGCGGCTATAGTAAGCGCGAGGGAAGCCAGCACCGTCGCGACTCTGCGAAATAGCGCCGCTATAGGCGCCAAATAGTATGTCTAATAGCGTTTTGGCTGCGCCTCACTAAATTCTGTAGCCCGCGTCATGGGACTATATGTATACTTTTATCAAAGTAATTTAAAGACAAATCTACTCATATAATTTTACATTTACAAACTCACAAAACTTAAAAGTTATTGATGATTTATATTCCGATGTTTTGACTCAAACCTTGTCCGAAAAAGCGACTTCTAACACTATCGGTAGTGCTCAAGCCTGCTTCTCACTAATGACTAAACCGGGGGGAGATTAGGGAGGAGAGGCGGACGCCTGGCGTTGCCGAGGGCCGCAGCTGGAGCCGAGATGCCGAGGTGCTCACTGCTTAAGGGCTGGTCGGGCAGCGGGCCGTGTGGGGCGGCGGGCTAGCCAGCAGGGGCTGGGCCACAGGCCTGGGACGCCAGGAGCCGGCCGGCAGGGACGAGACTGCGGGGCGCGGTCGGGGCCGGAAGGGTAGCGCGCCGCGCTCGGCTATCCCAGGTGGCGGCGAGGTAGCTGGCGTATCTCTGCTCCCCGGCGGCACCACCGGCATGCGAGGCTGTTACCTTGGGCGGCGGCCCTTCGACCTTCGAGCGCTAAAGTGGTGGTCGTGGGGCGGCGGCAGCGTGGCCTCCTCGAGGGCCCAGCTGCGGCGGCGGAGTGAGCAGCGAAGCGACTGAGCGGCGGCGGCGAGCGGAGAAGAGCCGTTCGCGAAGCTTCGCAGTTGACCGGGTCGGTTAACGGGTTCGATCGGGACGGTCAATATTACGTATTTACCGGATCCGACGGCCAGCGCGCTAACGGGCGACGTGGCCCGATCCACCGCCCGCGGTTTGGGTGCAGATTCCTATGTAGAGATTAGGATACCAACAACCCCAATTCCAGGACAAAACCTACAGTAGCCAAGAATTGGACTCAGGCATGGTGAGATTGCGTGAACTTTACCGCAGCAAAAATTTTTGTTTGTCCAATAATTCCTCCAAGTAGTCTATTTAGGAAAAAAGTTTACTTTGCCAATCTTTAACCTATCTAGTGTGGTCTAATTCACCCCTCAACTATGAAACGGTCTACTTTTACCCCTCAACTTTTCAAAAACGCCTATTTTTACCCCCTAGGCGGTTTTCAACACATTAGTTTTTGCTCAGTGATGCTGGTTTGGTTTTGCTACTCGTGGATGGTTTTTGTGTTTTTTTTTTTTTAAATTTCCGTAGAATCTTTAGAATATATAGTAAATCACACAAAAATTATAAAAATAAAATAAAAATCTAATTTTATTGACTGCATATATAAAATCTACAAAGTGAACATATAACATGGTATGATTTAGGCAAAAGTTACTTTCACAACTTTATATATTTAATTCAAAATCAAATTTTGTGTATAAATTATTTAGAATTATTTATAACTAAGTTATACATGGTCCGGTGAAGTCAAATTTTACAATAGTTTAAGAACAATAGTTAGCCTACCACTAAAAATTCAATCCATCCACTAGGTGCAAAAACACAGAACAGAAACCATCCACCTTTGTGGCCGGCCATTGTGGCAAAACCACTATTGAAACTACACCTGGGGGTTGACCATGACGGTTTGGAAAGTTGAGTGTAAGAATTAATTTTATTTCATAGTTGAGGGGTGAATTAGACCACCCTTAAAAAGGTTAAAATTTGTTGAAACTTTCACCTCTTTTATATCCTATGTGAGGAACTTGGAGTGTGCTTATGCTTTTGGTACTTCCAGCTTGGTAACCTACGGAAGGACTAGTATTGTGTTGAACTAGTTCACTGGCTTGTACTTGTCTTATACAAAGTGATTCCCTCGCAAATTTTGTTTATATTTCATGATGTTATTAGGATAGCTTAAATCCCCAATTCGAGATTAGAACCTAGCTAGAATTGGACACAGGCATGTGATTGGCGTGAACTTTACTGCAGGAATTAGTCATAGCAATGACAGTCCATACACTAGGATCAACAAAACAGAAATTTTTGTTTTGTCAATAATTGCTTAAAAGTAGCTCTAATTTATTTATGTGAACTTGGGGTCTTATATAATTTGAGTACTTCAATGCAAGTACTAGCTCTACCCTATTTATGCAACATATAATTTCTCCAAGATTTGCTCCTGTGAAATTTGTTGGGACGTTGTGACGGCCTTCAGAGTATGTACTTTTGACATCAAATGAACTATGATCAAAGATTCAAAAGGTTAATGGAAATATCAGACAAATTAGTCATCTTGTAATATTTGTGCAAAATAGATTGGGATCATCTGTGCCAAGAACAGTGGCGCTGGAATGGTTGTAGTCTTACTGGCAGTGCAATTCTTTTTGAACGTGGTAATCGATTCATATGAAATTACTGCATTGCAATCGCTCTACCCAATAGGATCTTCACGTTTTCTCGCTCGTATTCATGATCCCATGGCCGAGGCCGTAGCCTCGTGAGCCTGTTGTCGTGCAGAGTTCAAAGACTCCTACAACCACAACAACCACGTTTATTTGGGTTTGAACTTACCTGCATCCTACCTCTCTGCTCTTACGTCTGCGGTTGATCTGATCCACTCGACTGTTCTAGTATCTCTCTCCCTTTCCATGAAATATGGATGCGCTCAGGCTCGCACTCTAAAAAGAGAAGCAGTATAAAAGCAGGACATATGGATACGCTCTTCTCGCAAATTTGTGCCTCAAAATGAGTGGCCATCCATCGCCCAGTGCCTGTTTCAACTTTTGGCTGCCATTGCACGGCGGAACTGGAATGTGAAGCACTGAGGCAGTGAAGCCTGTATGGGAGCACTTCTGTAGTACTACTATTTTGCCTGCTGCCCCTCAACTCTCATACTACTCTTGTTGTACCAAAAACTCATACTCTCCATTATTTCATCAATACCATGGGAAGGGAGCTCGAAATGGAATTAACATCGCCTTGGGCTCGCGATTGAAATTGTAATGCATAGATTATTCCCCTCCCAGCAGATGACCAAAGGGTACTGGCAGATCAAACAATGAGGGTTCACTTCAAAGCTACTAGTCATGCTGACCGTGCAAAGGTCTTTGAACATGGTAATCAGCTCATGGGAGTATGTTTTTACGTATAGAAATTACCGCACTGCAATGGCTATCTTTACCTTTTCCTCGCTCGGATCCGTGTTCCCCTTGCGCGGTTGAGTGAGTGTACTAGCATGGTAATTGGTATGGGTGGGCAACCAGAAGCGTCACTGCGTCAGTGATGCGTGTCGAGTTCAAAAAACTTCTTCTGCAGCCATCTCTTTTTGTTTGAAAGATTGAAATGGCCATCCAACAAAATCAGTGTGTGAATCTATTTTATCTCCGCATTTTATACCCACTTAGTTTTGCATAGTATTTCCTTTCCATGAAATATGGAATGGTTCGTGCCTCACTACATAATAATAATATAAAAGAGACAAATAGCCACAGGCATGTGTTCATCTTGCAAATTTGTGCCTCAAAATGTAGTGGCCATTCATCGCCTACTGCTTGTTTTTAATGGCTGTGTACATCAGAGCATTTCTGAAATTACTACTCCCTACTCCATGCAGATGCCACGCGTCCCTAGGCCATCTTTTCGTCTCCTTGTCGTGACAATGGCAGAAGCGCCGCCACCCCTCCTTGTAACTGTTCAGTTCTAGCCTTGTCTTGAGCTTGCAGCTCTGAGAGTCCAGTGGAGGTCGTGGGTGGGATCACTCAGAGCGAAGAGCGCGTCGCCGACGACGCCGATGGAGACCGGACGACCAGAGCAGCGCCAAGAAGGCGAGGGTGCAGTCATCACCAAAGAATCTGGTAGAAGCAAGAGGCGGCGGGCGACGAGGACAGCAGCAAGCGGCGGACGCGCACCGTTGGTCTTGGGAGGGATGCCACTGCCGCCGTCGCCGCCGCCGCGCTTCTCGAGGGCGGAGGAGGGTCGTGGTGAAGATCGTCAAGGACATGCTCCACTGCCGGCTCTGCAACCTTCGCGCCCAGAAGCCCCAATCTTTCCAGGTCTGCTCGCTCTTCTACCCAGCAAATCAATGGAGCTTCTTCACGCATTCTTCTTAAATTGACTTCTCCCCTAGTGCGGCCTCGGCCGCACGGCGTCGGCAGCTGCCGCGGCAAGCTCCCCACCAACCAGGTGCCACTCGTGCGCCGGCGCCAGGCGCGTCTCGCCTTGCCCCGCCATGGACGCCTTCATCTCAAGGTCCTGTCGCCGTGCCCTCGACGAGGGGCGTACGGCTGCCGGAGCTCCGTCGCCTACTACCAGACGAGGCGACCACGGGAGCGCGTGCGCGTACGCGCCCTGCGCCTGCGGGTTGCCGGGCTGCGCGTTCCCTGGGACACGCCGCGGGTGCTCCTCGACCACCTCGCCGCCGCGCCTCGCTCCTGGCCCGTGGACAAGCTCCAGTACGGGGAGGCGCTCCCGCATCCCGCGTGCCGGACACTGAGCCGCGGCGCCTGCTCGTCGCGGAGGAGGATGGCGGCGTGTTCGTCGCCGTGGGCGACCGCGCCGCGGCCGCGGGCACCGTCCCGGTGACGGTGGCGTGCGTGAGAGCACCTGGCGCGGCGGCAGCCGGGCCGCAGTTCACGATGCAAGATGTGGGCTACGGGGTTGCAAAGGCCCCGCGTCGGGGAAGATGGAGGCGTGCTGGTGGACATGGAGGTGCCGAGGCGCCTCGGCCTGCCGGCGATGGCGGCGGACAGGTGGACGGTTCCTGCCGGTGCTGCGCAAAAGATGCTCCGCGGCGCGTCCCAGTCAGATGCACCTCAGTGTCACATCGAAAAGGTCTAGAGTCTGACGGCGGTAGGTCATGCGCTGTTGAATCAAGCTCTCTCCTGCAAGACGGAAATCCTCTCACTCTTAAGCATTTTGATGATCAGCTCTAGCATAATCTGTGTTTAGCTGGGCGAGAGCAACTCTTTTGTGTAAGCATAAATGCAACTCTGCAAGTTCAGTTATCCTTAGATGCGATCAGTTGTGATTTGTTCTGCGATACTTAACAATGCAACATGATCTGCTGATGCAAGGCATACCCTGCGTAGAAGGGAATCGGATAGCACTTTCTGATAATAAGCCTTTTTATTATGATCTTTGTTTTCGCTAGATTGATCCGGTTGAAGGGCAAGAACACCAATTTCATTGCTTTAGAAACGCACCAAAAATGTAGAGAATAATATTGCTAAACTGGGCATGAACAAAAAGTGTCCCAATTCCTCAAGCTGCCTGCTGCTACTGTTGTTTCGAGTTTCAGCGGCTATTGCTGGCTCAACTCTACGAAGATGGTAGAACTTGATTTGAAGCTGCAGATTGCTGAGCTTGAGGTCCCTGCTGCCGCGCCACCCGTCCTGCTTCGCCCGTCTTTCGAGGGTGAGGGGCCTGGATGGAAAGAAGTGACTGAGTAAGGAGGAAGAAGTCGTGAGGGCGGGAAGAGCCTGGGTGGGATACGGAGGCAGCTTATCCCGCACTTGACCCGAGGCACCGAAGCGTCCATCTGAGGAAATAAAGAGGCTGGCGCTCTGACTGCAGGCTGGCCCCAAATCGTCGCGTGCGTCGTCAGCGTAGGGTGCTTGCCGAGTATGAAGAAGTTTGCGAGTGGTGTGGTTCGAATTAAGTGAATTGTAATGGTGTATTTCAATACCCGAAAATTATAATGGTGTAGATAAAAACCCACTTGTGTGACACATTGACATTTTGGCCATCCGCCCAAACCCGCTGTGAATAACCTTTTCTCGGAGGGCCTCACTGACCATTCTCCAGACTTTCTCTTCCTCCTTTCAGTCATCTCACGTCAAACCGTCCTCGTCTCATCTGCAATGCCGCCGCGGCCCGGCAAAGGAGGAGCCTTTCCGGCGCGGAACAAAACAAAGAGGAGACGAGGCGAAGACGTCGTCGATCAGCTCGAGAAACCGGGCCACAAACGGCGAGCGGAGATGGCACCGGACAGCGAGATCTCTGCCAAGTTGGACTCCCAAGTTCTTGACTGCACAATCTGCTCCAGGCCCCGTGTGCCCACCCATCTACCAGGTGATCACCACGCGCACCATTCTGCCGCATCTACCTAACCTAATCTCGTTGCATCTACTACTGATACTACTATCCTTGCTGTTCCATCTGTTATTATGAATGTGGGAGGAGATGGCCAACATTTTGGCAGGCTCCTTCCCAAGAGTCTCTGGAAATTAGTGGGAGAGTGTTATACTTTATTCACCTGATGATTTGGATATGATGGATATATTTGACACAGTGCAACTCCTTTATGTATGTAGTCTTGAGTAGGAGTTTTGTTATTCTGGATGTCATTATTATATGACTTTTGGCCAGAGATGATTAACTCTGGCTCTGCAGTTTTAGGAGCCAAGTTGCAGTAACTTCTTGTTGTATCCATAGAATGTGAGTATTTCATTTAGTTTTCTTTTTGTTTCTGAACTTGGCGGTCTGTCAAAACTGGAGAGTTGTTTGCGCTTCTAAGGCATGCATTTCTTTCTTCTCCTTATTAATATGTTGTCTATGCTTCGGATCCTTCAAAAATAAAACTAACTCTGGCCTGCAGTTTTTGATTGACTAAACATTACAATATAGGGAGAATGAGAATAACCTAATGTACAATCTATTTTATTTTCCCTTTTGGCATTGGTTCATCGAGTGGATTCACACTTTGTTCTGAAAATTGTTTGATTCGATATGTGTGTGTGTGTGTGTGTGTGGGTGGGTGGGTGGGGAGGGAGGAGGGTGCGATTGGCCAGTGAGCAAACATGATTGACTCTGAACTTTAGTCTTGGTTCTTTATTATCGGAGAGGGAAGAAGAAAACACTGGGAGCATGCCAGATTTGCACTCCATTATTTGGCAGCTTGTCTCCAAAAACCCGATTAATATTTAGAGTTACAATCAAGTTAAATGGAAATGTTTTCTTTAGCATTAGAAAATAAGGTTAAGAGCATCATGCGTGTCATGTGTACCTAGAAGTTATAACATACATACATCAATGGAATGAGACATTTCATGGCATTAGGATCCTTATTACAATAATCATTGAGTTGTGTTATGACGGGCATTCCTAAGAGGGTGGGCTGTAGGCCCAGGAAAGAAAGATAATTAAGATTATTATAATATTATTTATATATTAGGGAGTGATTTATAATTTTAGCAAGAGAGGAGAGGATATATTCTTGTAAGACTCTTTGAGATAATTAAGCAGAAACAATCATATTGTCCGGCTTCCTAAAGGAGCCAGGATTACCCTAACTCAGCCACCATCTTCCCCTTCGCGCGAGACAGCTCACGGCACCAGCGCGCGCCCGCGCCGCTCCAGCTAGCCTCATCCTCCTCCCTCAGCATCCCTAGAACCTCCGGTCAATCCCAGGCAGGACCAGGAATCCTAGCAGAGTTGCTTGATTGCTGCTCTGCTTGTGCTATAATTCTTCTAGGATACCACTTGTCAGGGAATCAGAACAGAGACATACCTCAATTTTTCCGTTAGTTTTAGGTACCTCAAGTTATCTTCTGCGTATCGTATTCGAGAGACATTACCCTCAAGTTATGTGTCATAGTTGAAAATACACTATATGCCTCAAAAATGACACTGCTTGCCTTTGCTCTTAGGACACATCCTCTTTGAATACAAGACTTGATTTGTGGGACATATTGTTATGCATATATTTTTAAGAGATAGTGGTTGTGTGGGTGTTTTTCTTATGATGTTTCGATATGGATTATTTTCTGTTTGTATAAAAGCCAAGGTATAGGTTGCTTGTCCTTTTTCGAAGATGTTCGATGAAATGAGAAAGGACTAAATTTGCAGTAACTCTCTCTTTTATGTATCTATTCCAAATTTTCTGTCCTCTTATGGTTCATTTTTGTTTTTGATTGAATAACATACTGATTTTTCTTCATCTGCAGTGTGAGGTTGGCCATGTTTTATGCTTTCTCTGACCATGAAAGCTTTGCTCAATAAATGTCCAATCTGCAAAAAGTATTTGGGTACAACGGCTGCTTTGCACTTGAACAAATGATCGATGCTGTCAAGGTGCCATGTTCAAAATCTCAATGGATGTAAATGTGTACAGCACATACTACCAGAGAAGCATGAGAAGACATGCATGCATGCTGCATGCTTCTGCCCCAGAAGATGGTTGCTCATTTGAAGGTTCAAGCAGGATTGCTTCTCAATCACTTTGTCACCAAGCATAAATGGTTTCCGACGACCTTCGATTATGGCAAGCCTCAAGAGGATTTCCATCCCACGGTACAGCCGGTTCGTGCTCCTGGTTGGGGAGGACGGTCCTGTTCCTCGTGGTGAACACGTTTGCCGACATCGGCAATGCTATCACTCACGGTCTGCATCAGGCCCCATGAGTCCGGGTCGTGCTATTCATCCAAGATCTCAGCCGTCAACGAGTCTTGAAGCTCACAATGGGAGGTACATTTTTCAGATGGATCCTCATGTGGCGAGCAGCTCCGCTTCATGGTGGGGTTCAACTGGGAGTTCTTCCTGCTGGTGCCTCCTGATCTGGTTGATGAATCGACTGACCAACTTACCATCAACATCCATATTGAGAAGATCAAGTGTGCTGTTCATCATTGATCGCATCGAGGTATTTGGTAAAGTGGTGACCTCAGACTTTTGGTCTTGCAGCATTATTATACTGGAAAAGTATGGATAGTCGAATGAAAATATCGTTGGAATTAATTAGTAGATTAGAAGATGCATCTTGAGCTATTATGGTTGTTATCTTAAAAAGGACAATTTAATTAAGAGAAACTAGACCGGTAGCCAAAAGCATGGTTTTCTGTGATCGCAATAAAACAATAAAAAGCATCTATTGATGCCTTCGCTAAAGTTATGCTGGAACAATAGATTAACCCCATCTAGATCTACTCTCAGTGCTTGGAGGGTTGGTCACAGGCATTTGGGAGAGAGAAGATTTTGTGGAGGCCGTTGCACATTATTGATCAATTTTAGTACTCTAATATTATTTTGTGAGCAGAAAACATAGTATTTCTTGTATACAGGCTACTTTTAGAGGAGCATATTTGTTGCGGTGCGTACAACGTGAAGATAAAATGGAGATGCTTCGATTGACAAGCAAATCGTTGAAGATTATCGCTTTAGATGTGTTTGCCAAGAATGGACCGCAAAATAATAAGACTTTTTGTTTTGAGTACCACTCTTTTTCTTTACTTTTTTGTCAATAAATAAAGCCGACAACATCTGTTTTTCAGTGCTACTATGGCCACAAGTAGAATCCAGCCACACGACTCTCATGGCAGCCAGTGCATACAGTTTCTAATGGGTTTTGGATCGAGGACAAACTTGGATGATATAACGATCTATGGATATTGGTATAAGTATCTCCATGATGTATATTTGGTTCAGATGGATGAGATGAGACCATTTTCTGTGGGTGGATGGATGCAAAGTGGACTAACTAACTATATATATATTATTATGTATTATTTAAAAATAATAACAACTACTTGCGAAAGAGGAATGCTAATAAATGTGCACTAATACCTTTTTTTGTCATGATAATCACCAACTTAAAATACAAAATATGTTAATTATCATCACTAATGTCCTAATTAGCACATGATACAAGCACTAATCAACATATTAGCACTTAGAAAAAAACTAATTATACCATATAACTACTACGTAATTATACCATATAAGTTATAACTAATTATGCATGCACTAATCAATATATTACCTCACAGCAACACGTAGTAAAAATTTTCTAGTACACTTGTACCGAGTTAGAAACATAACCCGGATTAGCAGTTTCAACAAAAGATACTAATAAGCATTTATCATAAACTAGTATAGGTAAACTTAGCTGACAAGGGACCGTATACAATTGTGCATTTGTGCAGCTTCGCTTTCAAGCTTTTGTGTTGGCAAAAATCTGACAGCCAAAAAAACTTTTACCGGAGCAACGATCCGTATACAATTGTGACGAATATATATACTCCCTCCATATCACTATTAGATGATGTTTTTGGAAAAAGATTTGGGTCAAACATTGGAGAACATAAATGATGAATAACTTTTTAAGTCATTGAGTTAGGAAATGTGAAAAATCATATCAATAGATTTGTCTTGAGAAATACTTACTTTCATAAAAATATACATATATAAATTTTTAATAAATATTTTTTTATAGAAAAAGAGAAGTCAAAAATTGTGCTTTGTAGACTATGTCACTATCCTAAACGTCATCTAATAGTGATATGGAGGAAGTACAAACAATGTGTGGGTGTGCCACATTTTTCAAGAAAAAGAAAAAGATGAGAAGTTCTCACATTTGATCCCACTAGCTTTATTGTTCAGTTTTAGTAACACTTTTTCCTACGGTCGAGTGCACGAAATCCCCGCATGATTTCAGAGCGACCGTCTCAACGCACTGCATGAAATCCCCGTCGTCATCTTCCTCAACTCCGGTGCCTTCTCCACCCTCCTCCTCCTCTAGGGTTCCGCGAGCATAGCATCTCTCCTCCTCTATGAGTTGTGCTTTCCTATAGAAAGCTTTTGTGATCTCTGTGGGGGAAGAGGGTGCCGCGAGCACTAGGGTTTTGCGGAGCTCCGGCGAACCCTAGCGCCGCAGGATGGTGGTGTTGGGGGAGTGAGCGCAGTGAACTAACGGTGGTGGGGGAGGCGGCGGCGAGAGAGGAAGAAGATGAAACGATTAATCGGGCTAATCTGGATCATTCATTTTCAGATCGTGTGGCTAAGATTTATTGTCCGAAATCCTTATTCAGACACCTGAATTATAGCAATTCCCTTTTTAGTAAACGATAACTTTTATATCAACAAAAAAAGCACCACTTGGTTTTAAAAAAGGGGGTGCGTCGTCCAAACGCTGCGACTGTGAATGGCCTCTTCTTCTCGCGGAGGAGCCTCACTGAACATTTCTACTACAAGCTTTTTGCCTCTGCCTCTGCCTCTCGGTTTGGTTTCTCTTCCTCCTTTCAGCTCCTCCTGTACTCTCACATCAAACCGTCTTGGTCTCATCTGCTCCGTCTCCGTTGCAGCAATGCCGCCGCGGACCCGTCAAAGGAGGGGGAGGTGTGTTTCCAGCGGGGAAGAAGAGGGACGCGAGGCGAAGAGGTCGGCGACTTGCTTCGAGAAACCCGGCCAGAACCAGGGAGCGAGAATGGCGGCGGAGACGGTCGGAGGACGAGAGCAGGGTGGAGGAGGAGACGCGGGGCGACCGGACAGCGAGATCTTTGTCAAGTTGGACTCCCGACTTCTTGACTGCATCATCTGCTCGGAGCCCCTCAGGCCGCCCATCTTCCAGGTGATCACCACACGCACCATTTGTTGCATCTGCTGCTACCATACTACTTCTTACTGCTCCGTTTGTTAATTTTTTTCCCAAAACATACTTGCTTTTGTGTGAGGTACCCAACATTTTTGCCAGTTCTCCTTCCTAACATTAGGCGTAAAAGTTTTTCTTTCCCCAAGTGTTGAGTCTGGACTGGAAAGCTCTGGAAATGACTGAGAGAATGCTAAACTTTGCATTGCTCACCTGATGATTTGGATATGAACTATATGATGGATATTTGACACAGTACAAATCCTTATATTTGTGGTCTTCATTAGGAGTGTTATTCTGGATGTCATCTATATCACTTTGGGCACAGATGATTGGCTCTGGTCTGCAGTTTTTGGTCCATTAAACTTACCACTACCTTATATAGGGAAAAAGGGAATAGCCTGGAGGGATTATGCCGATTCCATTCTCCACTAATGTTAGTTCGTTCCAAAAATCCATTCGAATTGATAAGCAACAGTAAATTACCGAGTTAGATGGATTTTTGTGCTTAGACTTATAATTAAAGTGAATATATCTTCCGGCGTTCGCATACTTTACAAGGCATGGTACATCAGTGTGTTTACATTTTTGTTGTGAAACTAGTTTGATTTGATATATGGTGGGAAGTATGCATTTTTGTTTGCTCTCCTCCCTATGAATATATGTGAATTCCTTTACCAATACTGAGACTGACCTGGATAGTAGCATTTAAAGTGTAAGAAGGGGTAATATTATTATTATTTAGCACATTTTTGATGATATATGATGACGTAGCTTGAAACGACACAAGTTCTTAATACACTGATCTTGGTTCTCTAAAAGATATTTGCTTTATAGATTGGGCAGTGGGCAATCATGATTGACTCTGAACTTTAGTTTTTGAATCATTATTGGAGAGGGAAGAAGATAACACAGGGAGCATTGCCAACACTACACTCCACTAGTGTAGGTTGGCTCCAAAACCCAACTAATCTTTTAAAGAATTATTACATAACCAAGTTAAGGGTTTCCCTTTCGTCTCTTGTCTTTTGAACAGCTGCTAGCTCTTCAGTTCTTCTTGGTCACATTCCAGTTCTTGAACAGTCTTTGCAAGTTTCTTTTTCAGTCTCTTTTCTAACTATCTTTTCTCTTGATGCTTTCGTCCACCTTGGATCAGAGTACCGATCGATTTCTCTGTTTTTGAAAAGAATCTTGTCTAATGTCTGCTTTTTTTTGGTGTGAAGCACACATCCATTTGACCATCGTCTTTTTTAATTTTGCAGCCTGCACCCTGCAGCGAGTTGTAGTTGGTTGAGACTTGAGATACCCCCGTCGCCGTCTCCGATGGAGATTGGCGAGCAACAGAACAGCAAGAAGGCGAGAGTAGATCCGCCCTGTATCTGTATGGTGTGGACTGACACGACCAAGTTCCAGTGCCCCGTCTGTACCCACCCCTTGAAGCCTCCCATCTTCCAGGTATGGCCGCTACTCTTAGTAATTCCTCGTCACTTGTTCTATGCATTCTCCTGAGCAAATCGAGCTTGAGCAGTGCGCTGCTGGACACTTGGCTTGCGGTGCCTGCCATGGCCAGCTCGCCGACAAGGACCGGTGCTACAAGTGCGCTCACCCCGGTGGCTACAGCCGCAACTTGCCGCTGGAAGACGTCGTCCGTTCCACCAAGGTCTCGTGCCCCAACTTTTTGTACGGCTGCTACACCCCCGTGATGACCTTGTACGAGGTGGACGACCACCTGCCCAAGTGCCCATTCGCGCCCTCCCGCTGCCCGGAGCCCGGCTGCGGCTTCGTGGGCTGGCCGGCGTGGTTCGGCCACCACCTTAGTGCCGTGCATTCCTGGCCCGTAAACACCATCGACTATGGCAAGGAATACCGCATCCCGCTGACGGAGTCGAGGCCGCGCTGCCTGCTGGTGGCGACGGAGGACGGACGCGTGTTCGTCGTGTCCATGGCGGCGGCTCGCGGCGTCTCGTTGGTGTGCCTGAGGGCGAATGCCGCGGCGGGGCCGCACTACACGTGCGAGATGTGGGCGACCGGGTGCTCAGCCGTGGCATCCGGCAAGGCGCCGACCGTCTCGGTGGAGATGGAGGTGCCGAGCAGCGGGGAGGCGGCCGCGGCCAGGAACACGGAGGCCAAGGTGGCACCAGCTTTGCCGCCCAATATGCTGCACGGGCCATCCAAGGAGCTGCGCCTCGACGTTGTAATCGACAAGGTGAACGATGAACATTCTTCGTGCTGATCAGAATGAACGATCGATGTCGGTTGTGTTTGATATGTTAGAATGGGCTTCTTTTGCCCCATGGCTTTTCACCATGGAAGGACTAGTAGTATGTTGCTCAGTAGATTTGGACTTCTCAGTTTTCTTCTCTATGTAATTGAGCAAGCTGCTCAAGAATGTACTGCAATTTGAACTCCTTTTCACATGTTTCACTGGATGGTTTGTCTGATGGCTCGCAAATTCTATTTATATTTCATGATGGTAGGATACTTAAATCCCCAATTCCATTTCTAAATTAGAACCTGGCTAAGAAGTAAGAACTGGACACACAGGCATGGTGAGATTGCTGCGAACTTTTACTGCTGGAATTAGTCATGATTAACTAACTGACTGACTTGCGAGTTTCATACACAATACTGAATTAGCAATTCTGCAAAATTGCAGTGAATAATGACTCAAGCATGGCTAGCAACAAACGTGAATGCAGGTCACCGGCCATCACTGCTCACTCTCCCAGCTCGTCTTGTGGCCTCCATGGGAGTGGTGGCGTCATCGGCGAGACATCGGGAGGAGGTCAGAGCTCGTCAGTGCGTCGCATACTCGTCTTCGCCGTCTTGTGATGCCGCAAAATCCATCGATTACCCTGGCGCTGTCTTTGCCGTTCGGGGTCCAGCTGCCGTCCTGTGATGCCGCGGCTCTGATCGCATGCACACTAGCGAGACCGCGGGTGACCGCGCCGAGAGCGCGCAGTGACGAGGAACGGGCCGTCGTCCTGCCCGACGAGGACGCGCTCGCTGGCGGGTTACGGCGCACGGGCGGTCGTCCGCGTTGCAGTAGCCGACGTAAGGTTGGTTGGCGGTCGTCCGCGGCAGTCGTTGCACTGGCGGTGCCCGGCGACGCACGCATTTTCGGAACTCTGCTACTACGGTGTTCAGGGACTTGGCCGCGTGCCGTTCATGCTCAGCCAGGCCTGGCGTCCTTAGTGACCACACAGGCGACCGGCACCTACCGGCGGCCGCGTGCCCGCCAGGCCGAACGCTGGCCAAGAGTCGCAGGCGTGGCCACGCCGTTGGCCGGTTGGGCCTCCAGCTCCACGATCGTGCTACCAAAGGATAACGGAGGGCAGGCTATCATATCAGTGGTACCAGTGCAACTTACAGATTTAACAGGAATGGCAAGGTAACCAAGAAAATGCAAACTTGAAATACTGGCAATCAAAGTAAGCAGAAAATTTCGATGGCACATAAATTCCAACGACAATGAGAGAATTTACCCAGATTCAAAAGGGCACACCGCCAAAGAAAGTGACCCATCATTCCTTACAGGCTATAGCCATTCGCAGTTAGCACGAGATGCAAGTAACCGACAACTCCACATGATTATTCTGCATGTTTCTAGCCACAATTCCACACATGGTTTACCTTCCATACTGTCACCAAGACGGGCACTTACTGATGTTCTGGTTTAATGCTTAATGGCAAGGAGTTCGGATATGGCAGTTTACAGCCATATAAACGCACTCAAACCAGCCTCCCAAGCAAGTACGCGACTTCAACCAACTTGGTTAGCGGCATGATTCTGTGGTTGTACAGCTCGGCGACCAAGCTCGGCCTCATCTTGTACACCGGTTGGGTGCCCTTGTCCTCAGCACTGATGTTCACCTCTTGCCCGAAGATCTTGGCTTTGGCTTCCACCCTGTGTTCGATAGCACGCTCCACGGTTGGAAATGTGAGAAGCTCCATGAGTTTATCACAGTCCTGAATTTTGCAAAACATGACAAGAAAGAGAAGGTTATTTTTAAATGAATTGAAATATCCATTTTGTTCTGAAATTCTGAATTAAACCAAGAAAAATGAAAATAGTAGTACTAGAAATACTAGTATTGAAACAAAAGCAGACCTGGGCTATTATGGCTCGCGTGTAAGCTTCAGTGGACTCTTGAAACTTGGACTCTGCCACAATCTTCCCATAGTGGATCCTTTTGGAGAGTGCCTGGAGTATGGAACAAGGAACAGAATAAGGGAATGCAAGTCACCAGCAAACATCAGTTCAGTACTACAAAAATGGCATCTCAAAGAAATTACGGCAATAGGAAAAATCACGGATTGATGCATGCAAATTTGGCTTGACTGCCTTTGCTAAAATATATTCTTTTAACTGAATAAAACTGCAGCAGACAGAGCAAAAGGAACCTTTTATAACCTGGACACCTAGCTGTCTGGAACAAAAAAACAGATGTGCACTCAAAGGACTAAACCTGAGTAGAGGATTTAACATGGATCAGATGTACCTTCAAGCAGGTCGTGTCACAAAGAGCACTGGATCCAGCATTACCATCACTTCCTTCTTTCACCAATATTGGAAGAAGTTCATCGAAATACATTTTCCAAATCTCTTCGTTGATATTGATAGAATCAGCAATGGGATGCAAAACCTATGCAAAGGACAAGAGTGAAGTATGAATCCATCTAAAATTTACTAACATGGTCACCAGACCAGGATATCTCATTGACATTATGAATCTTGAAACAGATGACAGTCCAAATGCAGCATAAACAGATGTTTCATGTTGCAGATGGATCAGGATGGTACTATGCCAAGCACTCGAAGAATATGACAAGATTCATGCAGCTCAAACCATGCAATGATTATATTAATCAAAGAAAAATGCTAAATCATCATCAGTAGATATCCACTTGAAAAAAAAAAATGCAAATAATGCCAATTTCACGTCTGATCTGATCCACCTAAGGTTCAATCAGAGCTTTTGAATTTAATTAAAGTCAAAAGAGCATATCTTGTAATAAAAAACAAAACAACCCCATTGCTCAACGCAATGCAACAAAAAAGAGCTGTACAGCTCATTCCATAATATATTGAAGAAATGAAGAAAGTACAGTATATTAGTAAACGCTGAACTTTTTCAGTCACATGTATCTAAGGTCTGTGGGCTGTGGCATTTGCAATAATGATAATACATTTTGCAAGTCACAGCACACTGTCAAAGTCCAAGCACACTGTCACTACCTATATTTTGTCATGTCAACTAACTGAGCATTGCTCAATATATTAGCTGTATAAGCCTTTCAATTCAGTTGCCAAACAACTGTAACCAAAACCAATTTATTTTTATCTACCTCCATGAAGAAAATGGTACATTAGATTGCAAATGATGGCTCATATCTGTTACAGCAACGAAGAAACTAAAACAGTCATCAAGAGAAACATTTGGCAACCAAGAATGTGCATTACCCATGGGTATTGTATAGGTGGCAACTGGGCCTCAGGCAGATCCTCAGGAAAGAAAGGGTGCTCATCTGGGTTCTCATATCTCCCAACCTATGTTAAAAACATTAGGATATGTTATTCTTTCACACGCCATGATCAATTGTTTTGTTAAAAAAAAGGTCCAGATGGATTCACCTGTGCATGGAGCTTTTCAGTTTCTCTAACCATATATTCAGCCAAAGATCCTTCAAAAACCATCCATGTGGAAAGCATTGCTGTCATATGTATCAGCGTTGTAACAATACTGGGCTCTCTCCAAGAGGCTGAATATGATGCTGTCTTCTAGTCCAACCAAAACTTGTCTAATGTTACCCAATGTCAATATTTCACAGCGATCAACCCTCTCTTCCCTAATAAAAAGTGCACCATATAGATAAATAATGATAAGTTCTTTCAGTGTAACAAATAGTGCATTTCGTAAAAAGAAAGCAATTAAGCATCACATAAGACAGTAAGCCTTTGCACAAAAAGCAACAATATCAAATATATATAGCTGTCTATTTCAATTTCCTCAAGAGCTAAGATTCCACTTACGTATCTAGAATAATTTCACAAAAATCAAAGAGACTTCGTTGCAAAGGAATTACAACATCTGAGTCGTTCGAGGTTTAGTTATAACAATTGTAGATACATAGTGACTAGAGGCTACAACATACTTTTGGGAATAAGTCGTGACTTCTAAGATCAGGTCTACCACCAAATAATTCAACTTCACATCGTATGGAATTAAGCATAATGCATAGAATAACCAAACATCATGTCATTTGTTAACCCAATAAAAAGCTCCGTGGGACAGTTCGACAGGAGGTCCCAAAATTCTAGATTTAGCACACCAGCTACAAACATGGATGATCAGGTCCAGAAAGGACTAATCTCACAAAAGGAAGCACATAAACCACAACTTCCCTAACCAGGAACGGACATCCAACTCCAAATAAGAGCCGGAAAGTACCACACCACGACCAGCCCTACACGCACAAGCACAAAATCATCCGGATCCAGCGCCAACCCCTACATACTTTCCAGAAACTAAAAAGCGCAACAATAGTGGTTCATTGAATCAAACTATTTCTGATTAGCAGGCTTCGTACCAAAGGAATTACACTATCTGAGTCATCAGACGCTTGGAAAAGTCCACCGTTTAGTTACAACAATTCTATACATAGTGCCCTATAGGCTACAGCATGCTTTTTGGGATCAAGCCATGACTTGCAAGGTCAAGTCTACCACCAAAAAATAGATTACAGGGTATAAAGCAAAAGGTGTAGACATATCCAACGAGTTCTCCAGATTCTAGAATTGGAACCGTAGCTACAAATTGGATCCTTATAACTATCTAAATCACAGATGATCAAGTTCAGAGAGCACAGCAAACCACAAATCCCCAACTGAGAACCAACACAAACCAAAACCTACACGCACCTGCACAAATTAAGTCATGACTTCCCCAAATCCTAGAATTAGCACACCAGGTACACATCGGATGACTTCATTTACCAAAAAAAACATGGATGATCAGGTTCAGAAGGGCTTATCTCAGAAAAGGAAACACATAAAACCACCACTCCCCCAACCAATAACCAACATCCAAATCCACACCACGACCAGCCAGCCTTACACGCACAAGTCTACCACCAAATCATTCAACTTCACAGGGTCCGGTATGCAAAAGGCGTAGAATAATCAAAACGTCACGTCATTTGTTAGCCAAAAAATAAGCTCCACGTTACCTTTGAAAATCAAGATTTTTATATGGTTAATCAATCAGGATGCTATTCTCACTAGGGATAATCTCATTAAAAAGAAAATGGGTAGGAGATTCCAGCTGTGTGTTTTGTAGTGAGAAAGAAAGCATCAATCATCTTTTCTTTGAATGTGCTTCGCAAAATATGTGTGGAGTCTTTTAGCACATTCGTTTGGTTATGCATACAGACCTGCTAATTTTGAACAATACTGGAATTGGGTACAGAATATCTTGCCTCAATGCCACAGCATGCACACAGTGGGTTTAGCAGCAGTCTGCTGGGCTATTTGGCGCACCAGAAATCTGGTGTGCTTTGAAAAGAAAAAGATTGCAGTCTCCTACAGAGATTGTATGTTTAATTTGTTCTTTGATTACATATTGGACAGGCTTGCTCCAAGAGGATATGCAGCAACAGGTCTCCATGGGCGCAGAGGTGATCAAGAAGACAGCATTAAGCTTCCACAAGCAACAGGTTCAAGCGGAGGGTCAAGACAAGCAGCTGATCCCCTACAAGAGTTAGGAGGTGGTCGGTGTCCATGACCTTGACTGTCTCCAGGATCGGGTCATCTGTTGAAGAAGCAGGAGCACGTTCTTCAGAACTTTCATCAGCAAGCAAAAGTCTAGCTGCTAGGCTGTTTTGTTTTTCGTTCTTGGCCATCTGATGCAGTTCTTTTTTGTACCAGACTTGTCTTGGAGGCCTTCTTTTCTGGTCTTGCGAGGAATGGCCCCCAACTTAGTTCCCTGGGTGAGCGAAGTTGGGGGTGGGAAATACGATCTTAAAAGTAGAACAGTAGCAATAGTGATGATCAGACTTTGTAATTTCGTTGCAATCGTAATGAAATTCGGGTTTACCGTTGTGGAAAAAAAAATAATAAGCTCCACGGGAAAACAGTTCCACACGAGGTCCCCAGATTCTAGAACTAGCACACCAGTTACAAGTTGGGTGATGCCTTGTTGAGCATCTAAAACAGGGATGATCAGGTTCAAAAGGGCTAATCTATCTCACAAGAGGAAACTAGGAAAACCACAACTCCCCCAACTGGGAACCAACATCCAACTCCAAATGAGAGCCGGAAAGTAGCACACCACACCCCGACTAGCCCTGCTACCCCTACAGTACACACACAAGCACAAAATCACTCGGATCCAGCCTGCAGCGCCACCCCCACGCCTAGCTTCCAGAAACCAAAGCGCAGTAATCGTTCATCGAACCAAACAATTCCTGATGAGTGAAGGAAGGAGGTTTCATACTTGGCCATGGGCGTGACGGAGTCGTTGGCCGCGCGCAGGCGCAGGCGCAGCCCCTGGTCCTGGACGCTGCTGGTCCGAAGGCGACGCTGCTCGTGCCCTGAGACCCGCGGGCGAGAGCGAGACCTCCTCCCCGGAGAGCAGCCGCGGGCGACGCCGCCGCGGCCTTGGTGCCCAGCTTGAAGGCCATCACCAGTTCGCCGCCTACCACCTTCGCCACGAGCACTTTACTTTTGGGACGCTACGCTTGCAGAGGAAGGGAAGTGGGGGAAGGGCATGATAGGCCAGGAAATGCGGGGGATTTATTTGTGAGAGGAAGTTGGTGTCCGCGTGGGGCCGGGGAGGCAGAGGCAGAGGTGGGTGGGGACTGGGGAGAGGAGCAGTGCTAGTTGGAACCTGCTACGGCCTACGGGGACGGTCGTGTGGGTATTGTTTAGGTGGGCAAAAAAATTTGCCAATAGCACTTTTGTACATATAAATACATATGAAGACGTTTTGTTTGTTTGTGGTAAAAAAACATTGTCCAATCATGGTTTTGTTAACTAGGCTCAAAAGGTTCGAATCTTTTGATGTAGTTAACATGATTGGTAATTTGTTAATTTTTTTACCTATATTTACTACTCGAATCTATGTCTTTTGTTGTATTTAATGTGATGTGATGAAGAGAAATTAGAAAAATTTGGAAGTTGGAGGCAGGCTTGGAACCTGCTGGGTGTGTTTAGATCCCTAAATTCCTTCCAAATTGTTTAGGTGCAAAAAAAAAATTCCCCATCACATCCGTTGGCCGGCAACATGTATGGAGTACGAAATATAGATAAAAATTTAAAATAATTACACAGTTTAGATGTACATTCGAGATGTATTCTTTTGAGCCTAGTTGTAATTTGTTAGGATATATTTACCACTAACAAACTAAACGAATCTATGTCTTTTATGACATACATGTCACATCCATCCAAAATTTTACACCAACTTTGGTGATCTAAACACAAAATAAACGAGGCTACATGCACCACAGCCCCAGTGGCCTTTTTTTTTTTTTTTTTTTTGAAACTAGCCCCAGTGGCCTTGAAAAGAGAACAGAAGTAATACAGGCAGCTACGGGTATCACATGTATGAATATCGCTAATAATTCAGCCTTACACGTCATACATTGGCTTAATAAGCTTTTGGTTGTTTATTTAACAGGCTAAATACGAAATTCAGCTTTTATCACATGTACAACAAGTAATAACAATACTTTGATTTTTTTCTATGTTATTAATTCTAATCTAGAATTGATGGTTATTAGTCTCAGGAATGCGAAAAGAGATATATACCACCATAAGATAATGTTGAAAAGAAGCACCATGCTCATCCCTTGGGCGTGACCATCATGCAATGAGTAACTCGTACAAGTACACTACACATCCAATGGTACACACCTGCCTCTGCTACGGTGGAATTGCTGGTTGCTGAGTTCAGTTCAGTATCAGCCTTGTTTGAACCCGGCCGTATATTGTAGCACGTTTTCGTTTGTTAGTGGTAAAATCATCCTATCATGGGCTTGCTGGTTGCTGAATGTACATCTAAACTGTAATTGTCATATGTCTTTTGGTGTATTTAATGTGATGTGATGGAGAGAAAGTGGGGAAAAAGTTAGAAATTTTAGCCATCTAAACAAGGCCTTAATGCTCAGGCTTGCTGGTTGCTGATCGGTTTGTCGGTATCAGCCTAGCCCATCCAAAGTTAATGCTCCTGGTGACGTCGCGTCATTGGGCAGCAGCAGCGCAGCACATGTTTTAGCCAGCCGGCTGGCAGCGTCCGTGGAGACGCAGCGGCAAATGATCCTCTGCGTTCGTTCACAGTGCTGTGAAATCTTTTTTGCTTTGGCCGCTCGCCTGCCCAGGGCCAGGAGGGAGCCAGGCACATGCTGTGCTTGCTCTGTGGGCTGTACTGCTCGTGTCCATGGACCAACGGACCGTCCGTGGTGCTTTCCTTGCTTCCACTTGTTGGATCGGTCTGTACTCTAGCGTCTACAGTACCAATCCTGTCGTCAGTGTTGTCCACTTGATCTTATGGTGGTTTGAATTTTGTAGGATTCTAAACCTATAATAGGAAATTTTCCTTTCTATTTATCTCTCTTTTAATTCCTTTGTTTCACTTGAGTTTTTACTGAAGACAATCTCATCTACTACATGGTGTACTTCCCTTTTTTCAATTCTCATTCTAAAAAAAAATCATCTCAATTGCTGAGTTTTTTTTTTTTCTATTTTCTACTCCCTCCGTCCCACTGAGTTTGTCACCCCTGGATTCCGTGCCATCTTCTTCGATGCTTCGTCTTATTCAAAATTTTTACATAAATATAATTTATTTTTTATAACTTATTTTATCATTAAAAATACTAAAATATTGATTAATTTATTTTATAATTTATATAAATATTTTGAATAAGATGGATGGTCAAACATGAAGTTTAAAAAGTCAAAAACCACGAACTGAACGGAGGGAGTACTCTTCCTATCCCGCGGTCCAAAGGAGGAGCAGGCTGAGCAGTCAAGTGCTGTGACGTCGCATCGTTGGGCGGCAGCAGCAGCAGAAGCGCAGCACAGGATAGGCAGCAGCGGCAATCCTTCATCCTGCTACTCGCTCTGGAGGGAGCCAGGCACGGGCGCACAGCTGAGCACTGCTGGCTGGGCTCGTGTCCATGGACCAACGAACCGTGTGCTTCAGCAGTTCACCTTCCTTCCTTCCAGTTCTTTGGATCAGGGTCTGTACTCTACAGTAGCGTCTACCATCCTGAGCACGAGGGATTTTCATTTGATGGACGCCATTAATTCTTTGTTCTGCCACAAACCTTTTAGCAGGAGCGGCATTTTTTTTTTAGGGAAAACAGGAAGGGCAAAACGCCCCTACTGTGCTTTTATTGCATTAATATAAACAAAGTCAGGTCCTTACAAAGGGAGCTCAGGAAACATAAAAATTTACAAAGAAAAATAAAGAAAATTACACAAAGTTGTGCAGCCATTGAACTAACACTGCAGCAATGGAAGTTTTTGCACGTTGGATAACCAAGGCAAACTCAGCTTTGAAGATCAACTTGCACCTATGAATGGAGGCCGGAATGCCTTTGAAAATAGAGATCATTGCGAAGCATCCAGATAGCCCAGCACATAGTGATCACAATATCCAAAAAGAAGGGCCGACGCAACTGAATCTTGAAAGCTTCAAAAATCTCAATCGGTGTGCAATTTGCAGGCACCATCAGTCCCCAAAGTGTTCCAGCAGGCTTGGGCTAGAGGGCAATCAAAGAAGAGGTGGAAGAGAGATTCATCCCAATTATGAACACAATGGGCACAGCTGTAGTCTGGGAGAGACATATTCTTTCTCTAAGGACCTAAGAAGTTCCCTTGTGCTCAATCTATCCTTTAGGAGCAACCAGAAAAAAACTTTCCTCTTATTCCGACAAGAGGTTTTCCAGAGCCATCTGTAGACAGGAGCTGCATTATTTGGAGATTAGGCAGTTTTTAGCTGATTTTTGTACGAGTCGTCCAAATGAAATTCAAATTGAGCTTCTAAATTGTGTGTGTTCCTTCTCAAAGTAGGCAATGGCACCATAAGATTTGAGTCTCCTCTAGGAAAACAAGTTGAGAAATAGGCCATATGCCTCATGAACCTTGATATCTCATGCGGCCATGTCTTCTCTCTGGAGTTATGTGCTATGCTGAAAAAAAAAAAAAATTACACGATAATAAAGGCTAATTTCCTTTCTGCCGTCGCTTTTCACTATAATATAACGGCTAATCTCGAAGTGGAGTGGCAGTAGCATAAATAAACAGAATAAGTTTTACTACGGAGTACAGAATAGTCGATCACTGCATCACATCTAATAAGTCATAACAAGTGGTTGGAGCGCAAACAAATATGGATTTGAGCCACTATAATATAGTGGCATACATCTAATTTTTCCAATAGCGTGCGATCATGAGTAACAAGTGTATCATCGAGAGCTTAACGGTATTAGCAATTTGCATTGCATGAGCAAATTACTGTTAACCCAAGCTCAATCAAAAAATATGATGACATATGTCCTTTGGCCCAAGATGCAATTATGCAGGTCCAACGGCAGTTCATATACCAGAGCCAAGATCGCAAATCCATGATCATATACATCCGCCTCAATCTTCATCAACGTTCGCAAGCTCACGGTAATACACACGCACGCCCACAGGCGGCATTGCAAATGCAGGCTTGCAGCAGCCAGCATGCATCCATGTCGCCGCCGGTGATGTGATGCGGGGAGAGCGCGAGATGGCGGCCCTACGTACGGGAGACGCGAGGGCACGCGGAGCCGAGCCGTCCTGCGAGCCGCGCGCAACGGCAAAGGAGGCAGGAAACAGCGTCTAGCAGCCACGCAACCCGCAGCGTCCGATCGTAAAAACGCGCAATCCAGAGGGGGGGCTCACGGATGGTGAACCCAGGGCTCACCTAAGTTTTTTCCATAAAGAACACCTGAAATTATCTTTCTGCTAGCTAATCTTACTCTACTTAACAGTAATATTCATTCATCCCAAAAGCCAAGCCCACGATTTGGTACTAGTATTACGTACTGAATCAGCTTTGAGTGATGATCATCTTCTTGTCTTCCAAAGCAGGTGCAGGTTCAGGCCCGGGCGAGCGATCGATGCGGACGGAGAGGAAGAGCTCCCTGTTGGCCCCGTGCAGCATCTCCTTGGGCACGGCGAAGTACAGCTCCTTCTCCGGCGCGACGCCGTCGGCCAGCGCGCTGCTCCTCACCGGCACGGTCGCGAAGTAGTAGCTGCCCCCGAGATCGGCCGCGCCGGGCGGCGGGTTGGCGTAGAACGTGCACGTGAACCGCGGGAGCGGGGGGAGGCTTGGCCGTCGCCCGGACGAGCACCACCGACACCGCCGCGCCGTCGCCCAGCGGGCCCGCGGCCATCAGGAACAGCGACGCGTCGTCCCCGCGCAGCAGCAGGCGGCTCGAGCTCCGCCGCGCCGTGGCCGGGGCCGACGGCGGCGCGGGCACCGGGACGGCAAGCGGGATGGGTGCGCCGTACGCGACGTCCTCGACGGGCCAGGAGTGGTCGCAGGCGAGGTGGGCGGCGAGCGTCCGGGGCGAGCGGAGCAGGGAGCACCCGGGCTCCGGGCAGTGGCACGGCGCGTGCTCGCACGTGTCCCTGTGGTTGGCGCTCAGGAAGTAGGAGACGAAGCTCTCGCAGCCGTACTCGTGGAAGTCGCACGGCACGCGGAGGTCGGTGAAGAAGAGGTCGAGCGCCGGGCAGTGCGTGTATTCGGAGGAGGTTGCGCCACGGTCGCGGCAGGTTCCGGCAGCGGCGGCTCGGGACCTTCACGCGGCAGGCGCAGCACGCCAGATGCCCCACCGCGCACTGGACGCCATCCACCAACCGCAGACGGATCGAAAACCCCATTAGAGATTGAGATTTGCCGTGTGGAGATGGAGATGGAGATGGGGGGGCAAGCGAGCAACCTGGTAGATGGGAGGCGTCAGCGTGGAGGAGCAGAGCGAGCAGTAGAGCTTGCCCTTGTCCACCTGAACCGCGGTCGGCGGCGGCTCTTTTTCCGCGGGGGCTCCCATGGAACGGCGATCGCTTTTGCTTCGGCGCCTTGCGGTGGTGCGTCGCTCGCCGGCTCTTCCTTCCCTTCGTGCCTGACCAGTTGGGTACCGAACAGCACCAGCCCCTCCCCTCGCCCTCTTGCCGCTGCGCTTGCTGCTCCCGGGCGTAGGGGGGCGGCGGCGGCGGCGGCGCCAGCAACTCCCCGGTAGGGCCAGCCTCCCCCTGCCTCCATGGTTTCTCTCTCCAACTGACCAGGGGATAGATGCTCCGTCGCACTACCACTTTGTTGTGTACCACTAGTACTACTACGGAAGAGGCTGTTAAAAAGGAGAAAAGAAAAGGTGAACGTGAACCGTGCCAAAAGACCAGTATTTGTACGTATGAACTATTTTTATGCCTTTTAGATGGACCCAAAAATGTGATGTGACTGCACATAAAATAATAAAGTTGTACTCCTACTCCTATTTTGAACAAGAGATTTCTTAAAAGCTGGAAAAACCGGATTCAAAATGTTAAAAACGGCAAAAACAAACCTGTTTGTCAAGGGGGTGTTTAGTTGGTGAAATATTTTAGGTTTGGGAACTGTAGCACTTTTCGTTTGTATTTGGTAATTATTATCCCATCATGAAGTAATTAGGTCCAAAAGATTAGTCTCATACTTTTCAACCAAACTATGCAATTAGTTTTTTTTATTTGTGTACATTTAGTGCTCCATGCATGCGTTAAGAGATTTGATGTGATGGAGAACGGTAGCACTTTTTGGATAGTTTTGAAACGTTTGCATCTTTTACCAGCTTACAGGTGATATGACGAGATAGGGTTTAAATAAAGGCGGACCTTTAATTTTGAAACGTTTGCAGGTCTACTCGGCCCTCCACAATGTGAGTAGTGCCAGTTACTGTTTAGGCATGCAAATTGACAGTGGTGCTTGATTGAGTTTTGGACTACAACGTGTGGAGTGATGCTAAGAAAGCTAGCACAGTCTTTTTGCAGTCTCACAGCAGGAGCAGCAGTCTCTCTCACATGGAGCACAAGTATGGAGCACCGAGCAACTACTTGCTCCGCTCCCAAATTTTTTAGCGCTGGCATCACTGGTTGCAGTGTTAGGAGTGACTCCCCATCTTTTCTCTCCATTTCAAGCTGCACTCTAGCATAACATTGTGGAGGGAGCATAAAATCGGCACATACTGTTTGCAGTGGATTGGACAAATTTTGTTGATTAATTCAGCTACAACAGTTTATGATTATGGTGCAGGCTTAGCGTGAACCTGATGGAAATGAAAGGGCTATATGAGGAACAGGTGTCCAAAGTTAAATACGAAATTCAGACGGGAGGATACTTTGTACATGTGATAAGAGCTGAATTTTCGTATTTAGCCCGTTAAAGAAAACAAATAAAAGTTTTGATTAAGCCAATGTATGATGCACCGTTGCGTGTAGGGTATCTGTTGCTGCGCTAGTTCTGAAAACTATCTTTCTCTTTTTTCTGGTCTTAAACTTTGTATTTTCGTTATCATAATTAATGGAAAAGGGGTGGTTCCTCGTGTCAAAAAAAAAAAAAATTATTAATAGCAATATACTCGTAGTACAGTACTCCATGTGATACCCATAGCGGTGCCCAGGACTGCTTCTCTCCATCCCTTCTCTTTCCAGGCCACTGGTGCTCTGGAGCAAATACGGCTGTCCCCGTAGCAGGTTCCAAGCACTGAAAGCCCAGCTTTGGGCATGAATTCAGAAATCAGAAATTTTCACATCACCTTAATTCTCTAATAATCTCAAAATATGTCATCCAAGATTGATGTGAAAAATCTGTGAATTGAAATGCTACATACTAGTCTAGCTTGTTGGATGTTTTTATAAGATTTTCATTTTTTTTTCCTACAAGATTCTTGCAACCAATGGTTGGCTGTGGCGTGGACGGACTTGACCATCGCAAAGCCCGGACGATACGGTAAAAATACAAACCCGTTTTTGGTTGGAGATTCGTTCAGAAGCACGGAAATAGAGGTTTGGCATAATATTGTACAAGCTCATTCATACTTTGGCAGCCATTGGCATCCACAAAAGCCAGAGAAAATATACATGCAAGCGTTTCTTCCAGCTAGGAGTACACTAGAGATAATAACGAGTTGAAATCGCTAGTTTTATCGTGAAATCAGACCAAGAACGAGGCTGGAAATAGCTAAACTCTGGGAGATGATGCGCTAGCAGAGCGCTGCAGCTGCAGGGCCGGAGCTGAATCGACGTCGATGCGAACCCTCAGGTGCATCTCCTTGAATTGGACGGCCCGCCCAGCATCGGCGGCGGCACGTACAGCGCCATCCCTCCTCGACGGCGGACCCGCCGGGCACCGCGCAGCTCGGCACGTCGGCCTCCATCATCAGGCGGCGGCCCGCGCTGCCGGAGGGCATGACAGCGGACGCCGGCGACTTGGCCCAGAGCACGCACGTGAACCGCGGGCCGGCCTCGGCGGCGGCGCTGGTCCTGACGCACGACACCGAGACGGCGCAGCTGGCGGCGCCGCACGGGCGCACGGACAGCGCGAACAGGGTGCGCTCGTCGCCCTCCACGACCAGGAGGCGGTGATGGTGCTCCGACGCCGCCGCCGCCGCCGCCGGGACGCGGAGCGGGAGCGCCTTCCCGTAGGCCGGGAGCGTGTCCAGGGGCCAGGAGTGGTCGACGGCGAGGTGGTCGCGGAGCCTCGGCGGCGTGGCCGTGAAGGGGCAGCCGGGCACCGAGCAGTGGCAGGGCGCGTAGGCGCACGCGTCCTGGTGCGCGGCCGTCGCGTGGTACGCCACGGAGGCGCCGCAGCCGTACACCTTGAACGGGCACGGCACCCTGGCGTCGCCGACGAACAGGTCCAGCTCCGGGCCGCAGTGCGCGAAGGCGGTGGCGCGGTCGCACTTGCGGCAGTGGCCGCCGTCAACGCAGGCGCCGCACAGCAGGTGCCCGGCCTCGCACTGCAACCACAAGGACGCACACAAAATCTCAAATCTTTAGCTTCTATCCATGGCGGGCCATTGAATGGAAACAAACCACATCAAAGCATCGCATCTGCTTCCTAGATTTGGTTGTGGAGACATCTCACCTTGACTACGGGAGGCTTGAGGGGGCGGTAGCACTCGGCGACGGCGCAGTGGAGCAGCTCCACGGCGACGCTGATGTTGATCCGCGGCCGCTCCAAGGCCTGGCTTGCCTGCTCTACCACCACGACTCCTGCTCCGCCGCCGTGGGCTGCGTCTCCCTGCTCCGGTTCTTCCTTCATTCCGGCACTGGGGACCGGTCTGCTGGAGCCGGACAATACCATCTTGTTGAGCTGCTGCTCCTCGCCCATTTCCGCGTCCATGGACTACTAGTACTAGTACATTGGCCTGAAAGGGACGCAGGAGACTTATACAAGTACAGGCTGCGTATTCAGGCAAAAAACCTCAAAACATTTGGGAAAAATTTGTATGCACGGTCCCACAATTAAATCGGTCTGTGTATGCAGGCAAAGAACCTCAAAACATTTTGGAAAGATTTGTAGCAGTTTCAGCGTTACAGTAGGTTTTTAGTAAATTTAAACACTTTATTTTAATGAGCTCCCCTTTTTAGTTCCTTTTTTTTATCAATTCTACTGATGTTTTAAAAATGCATTTTACTATACCTGTCAATTTATTCTATATAGCAATAAGAATATTGTTTTATTGGAAAAATCTTTACTCGCACGTACTACTCCTTCAAAATAGCTTTAATAAGAGTATGTGTAGTGTACTCCGTTCAACACTACTCCCCTGCTTTACCACGAGTGACCACATATGCGTGCAACGCATCATGGAATTCAAGGGTTTGGATTGTTCAGTAGCAATGCAATCGGTACGTGACAACATGGTCACATGATCTACAGTACTCCGTAGACTCTTGCTTGTGTGGAAACGCTTTAAAAATTCCGTTTTCAAAAACCGAGAGGATGTGTGGCACGTCAAGTCGTCAGTCAACAGGGCCAGGTGCAGTGCAGGTGCTTTTCCTCTGTCATCGTGCCGTTGCAGGAGCTTTCCTCTCCATCCACACCACCAGACGACCAGCAAGCAGTAGTGAATAGTGATCCGGTTCTTTCTCATCCACACCACCAGACGACCAGCAAGGCGAGGCGATCCAGCGGCGGCGGCCGTCGATGGGGAGGGACGCGCCCGGCGGCGAGGGCCAAGGAAGCGCCAAGGCTGCTGGACGTCCAAGTGGCCAGCCAAGGCAAAGAAAGCAAGCCCCGCGAAGCCGGTGTCACTGTTTCGTTCGGAGCCCGGACGGCGGCGGCGCGGCGCCGCGTCCGAAGCGGCTGACGACGGTGCTGGTGGTGGACAAGGCCCGGCTCTGCTGCTCGCTGTGCTCCCTCGCCTTGAAGCGCCCCATCTACCAGGTGAGCTACTACGTCTCTCGATCGAAAAAGTTGGGTTCTTTGTATGTTTGCTCACTGGCTGTGTGCTTGATTGATTGGCTTCCATTCCATCCAGTGCGCGGTCGGGCACTTGGCGTGCAGCGGCTGCCGGATGAAGCTCCCGATCAACGCCTGCCGGACGTGCCGCGACCATGGGACCGTCTCCGACTACGCGCTGTGCCCGGGCCTCGACTTTTTCTACGGCGACCTCCACCTGCCGTGCCCCTACGAGCAGTTCGGATGCAGGAGCTACATCCCCTACTACAGGGCCGCCAGCCACCAGAGCGCGTGCGAGCACGCGCCGTGCCTGTGCCCGGAGCCCGGCTGCGCCTTCGCCTCCCCGCCGCCGGCGCTCGTCGCCCACCTCGCCGACGCCCACTCCTGGCCCGTGCACAAGATCCCACGCTACGGCCGGATCCACTCGCTCCGCGTCCCGGCGGCGGCGGCGTCAGTGCTGCCCGACCGCCTCCTGGTCGTAGGGGAGGAGGAGGAGCAGCAGGACGAGGAGGAAGGCGGCAAGGACGACGCGGAGCGCCCCGCCGTGTTCGTCATGTCCGTGCGCGCGCGCGGCGCGGCCACCGCCGTCTCGGTGGCGTGTGTGAGGGCCAACGCCAGGGCCGGGCCGCAGTGCAAGTGCGTGCTCTGGGCCAAGGCGAGCCGCGCGGGCACTCGCGTGTGCATGGAGACGGACGTGCCGAGCTGCGCGGCGCCCGGCCAGGACGTGACGGAGGACTCGATGTGGCTGGGCGTGTCGCCGGTGATGGTGCTCGGAGCGTCCAGGGAGATCCACCTCAGCGTTCTCATTGACAAGCTCTGATCGCCTCCGGGCTGCGCTACCTGCTCGTCTCCGCTGTCGCCGGCCGGCGAGATCGGGACAGGGATCCATCCATTCATACCCAGTTCGATAGTACTAGGCTTTAGATTGGGGGTTTGTAAGCAAACATATGGGGATCGATCTCGCTACTGATGTTGTTTTAAGGATTCGGCTATGGATTTAGGTCCAAGCTAAGTCATGAGTTTTTGTTCCCCATCAGGTTTAATTTCACCGGCAGATTTCCAATCAGAACTGAATTTGCAAGGTGCATGGATCAGCTGATTCTATTCAGCTCTACTATGATATGATGTTTTTTTAAAAAGTACAGTGGAGTAAGTGACAAATATGGTGATTTTATGTAGGGCAAGCATAGATTAAAATTGGTTAATCTGCAAGATGAAGATGATTTCGTAGTTCCAACGTCGGTTTTAAACTTTTAATAGACTAGTACTGTACTACTCTACTGACTTCAGAGGGACAGTGAGTTCGCCGGCTCGGATCAAATCCAGCCTCCCCGTATAGGATTCAGGAACAAGCACAAAAAGAAAAGGCATGGGCCATAGCTGCTGTGGAGGCGGAGAGCCGGATCGAGACGCGGATAGAGATGAATCAAGAATTTAGATGAATCAAGAATGAATGAATGATGATGCGTTGGGCCTCTCGTCACAGATTTTCTGGATTGAACTCGATAGCCCATGTCAATGGGGTTGTTCTATTTTTTAATTAAAATAAACCGGAACCCCCTCCTTTTTTTGAGTTATTCAAATAGCAACGACGTTTCCATTTTTTGCGAAACGAATTCAGTTTAAGAAAAAAAAAAAATCCACATAACCTTGGAACCACCATGATGCTGGCACCAAAGCTGAATTGAGCATAATCCAAAGCATCTTCCAAAAAACGACGTCTCCAAAGAGAAATGACATCAAAGACGCCATATCGCCGCCCACCATCGATATCTTCCTGAACGACATCCATCGAGAAATGTGGCACCCGCAGCGCCACCGCCGTCGAACATGGTAGCAAGAGTGCAAGACAGCGCCCCACCAAAAGCCGGACCAGCTACGTCCATCGATCCAAAAGACTTGAATTGGCCGAGCAGGTCCTAGTCAGGCGATAGGCCAGCTGCCACCACCGCAGCAAGTATAGCGGTTTGAGCCAGTGGACAGCAGATTTGTACGGTCACGCTTGAAGCCATATCAACGCCGGCGTCGCCATTCCACCAAGGCCGAGGAAGGATTCCACTTGGCCACTTGCTAAACGTCTTGGAACAGCACGCCGACCAGACGTACCGGTCAGCCTCTGTCAGTGCTTCACCTCGCCGGTGCGAAGTCTCGCCGCCACACCGGCGCCTAAGAGTCGCCGCAGCCCAAAGGGCGCCGAAACCCGACCACAAGGACGGAGTACCCCGTGCCCTAGGCCCGTGGCTGCGTGGCTGCCTTCACCGTGGACACCACCGGCGCTGCCCCACCGAGCAGGGAGCAACAGGATGATGCAGCAGCAAGCAAAGCAGGCCCAGGCCCGCGTGCTGTCCTTCGCCGATTCTTCTGCGAAAAAGATTTGTTCAGAGATCAGAGAATTGAATTGAACGAAGGGAACAGTGCACGCATCCTTCGGTACGCTGGACAAATCGCCTGGTCTCCCAGCTGCACCGTCAGGTTGGCCCCTCTAGAGGCCGTCACGGTCACCGGTGCAGCGGGCGGGTCGTATGGACCTACAGCGGTTTTCCCGTCCACATACTCCTACGTCTCCGTAGACACGTGACACGTCACATCCACTATACAGTACTGTACCTCTGCTATTGTACTCCCTTTCGTCCCCAAAATAAACGACGTTTTGGGTTTTCGTGCCACAAGTTTAACTCGATTTGTAGAAAATACATAGAAGATTTAAATCTCTAAATAAATTTGTTAAAAAAACTAGATCAAAAGATCTTTCCAATGATACTAATTATGGAATATAAATATTAATCTTATTTTAATATATAATTGCCGGCAGATATTTCTCGGGAAGCAAAAACGTCGTTTATTTTGGAACGGAGGGAGTATATTTTTAAAAACCTCAAATGAAAAAATCTCAAAAGTTACATATCATCAAGCTAAGAGATACTCCCTCCCTCTGGCCCAAAATAACCAATACTTTTTTTTTTGCTTCAAGACTTTTTGTTTAACCGCTTGTCTTACTAAAAAATATATAAATAATATTTATTTTGTTATGTCTTACTTATCATTAGATATACTCTAATTAAAATACTGACTTGTTGATTTAATTATTTATGCAAAAAGTAAATAAGACAGACAGTCATATAACCCATGCAAGTGCGAGCAGCGCAGCAGCGTCACACGGAGGAACAGGACACGGAATCGGTGCAGGCAGCCGTGCAGCATCCTTTCCGTGTGCTGTTGCAGTGTTCCTGTTCCCCAGACGAGTTCGGCGAATTGAATTGAAGGTCCATTCATTTGAAGCCGCTTGGGTGACGCTGCCGTGCAGCATCCTTTTCGTGCATGACCTCCCACCGTCCATGCATCCGTCGACACGCCGGGCAAAGCTTGGCGCCCTGGGTCTGGGTGAACGTGATGGACCGGTGGCCTGGCCCTCACGTACTGCACCGTGGCCAGGTCAGGCACAGGCAGGCCGTCACCTTCCACCGATCACTAGTGCCTGAACCAGCAGCAGCAGGGCCAGCGCCACAGTTAAGTATCGAAGCCAAACGCTACGCTTTCCACCGGCCCCATACGCGTCCTACAACGATCATTTCGCCTACCTGCGTCTGCACGGAGACGGACGTGCCGAGCTCCGCGGTGCCCGGCGATGCCGTGACGGAGGGAGGACGCGATGTGGCTGGCCGTGTAGCCGATTGATGATATTCGTTTAGTTGGGCAAAAAATTTGACCAGAGCACTGTTTGAACTCCTATAACACACTTTTTAGTATGTTTCGTTTGTTTGTGGTAAATATTGTCTAATTATGGACTAACTAGACTCAAAAGATTCGTCTCGTCATGTACAACAGAACTGTGTAATTAGTTAATTTTTTACCTATATTTACTGCTCCGAACATATGTGTTTTGATGTATTTAATATGATGTGATGGAGAGAGTCAACTTGGAAGTTGGAGGCAAAAACTTGGCCAACTAAACGAGGAGACCTGTGTTTAGATTCAGAATTTCTCCCCAAATTCTACTATGCAAAAAGAAGATTTTCCATCACATCAAAATGCCGGCACATGTATTGAGTACGAAATGTAGGTAAAAAAATAAACTAATTACACAGTTTAGATGTACATTGCGAGACGATTCTTTTGAGCCTAGTTACGCCATGGTAGGATAATATTACCACTAACAAACGAAACGTGCTACGAAGTGTGCGATATGATATACATGTCCCATCCGTCCAAAATTTTGCCCTGTGTTTAGAGCCTCAATTTTTTCTCCAAAATTTCCTGCACTCCCGTCACATCCTATCACATCGAAACATTCAATGCACCTAAAAACACTTGCCGGCCAGTATAAAATTTAGGTAAATGAAAAACTAATTGCACAGTTTAGATGTAACGTTACGAGACGATTCTTTTGAGCCTAGTTACGTCATGATAGGATAATATTTACCATTAATAAATGAAACGGCGCTTTTGATTAATGCGATGTGACATGCATGTCCCATCCGTCCAAAATTTTGTCCAAACTTTTGCGATCTAAACAACAGGCAGGCCACGTTTAGTTGGTTGAAAATTTGCCAAAAATTGCAAATTTTTAGACTCTCTCTCCATCACATCACATTAAATACACCAAAAGACATATGTTCGGAGCAGTAAATGTAGGTAAAAAAAATAACTAATTACACAGTTTTGTTGTAGATCACGAGACAAATCTTTTAAGCCTAGTTAGTCCATAATTAGACAATGTTACCACAAACAAACAAAACGTGCTACAGTATGCTACAGGAGTCAAAAAAAAAAAAAGTCACTTTTGCTAAAAAATTTAGCCATCTAAACAAGGCACATCGAATCGATCGGTAAGGTCATCACTTCACTGGTCCAACCCTTGAAAGAACGCTTCAACCACCGGTCAATATTAGACCGGACGAATTGAACCGTTGAGGTTTATAAATTGTACATGCATGTACTATACTCCATGTACCTTTGTCCACCTCAGGTATATGCAATATCATTGCTCTTGTACTACCCGCAACTGTCTATAAACTCAAAATACAAGCAACATGTAATCAGGAACATGTTCATACAAGCAACACGATAGCACATTTTCAACACGAGTGTACATGTACATTCAGATTAGCATCAGATTCTCGTCAAATGTATGAACAGCTAGGAGGAAAGACAGTACAAGTGCTTCAGTTGATCAGGTAGCTGATAGGAGAAAAATACAGTATACTTCCACTCCATCTTGTTGAATGTGAACAACTATATTTCGTTGCCTTCTCCCATCGACATAAAAATTAGATTCATTATTTTGATAGTTTTCTGTTAACAACAACTACCCTGTTTCAGCAAGATAAGGAAAAACAGTAATTGGACATATCTAAGCTACTTGTTGATCAATAATCACTTCATGTTACAAGCAAGCAACAAATTTGAAGATTACCAGGATAAAGAACCTGAAGCTTGAAAACTGCAACATTTGAGCCACGCTGAAGATTAACAGGCTGCAAAACCTGAGTGAAATTGACTTTGGTAAAGAAAGTACTAGGACAAATTGGTGCCAATATATTTCGGTGATTAGCAAAATTGTATTCAAAGTTGGGTTGATCTTCACTAGCCATCTCTGAGAAAAGGAAAACCTTGAAGGGGCAAAAATTGAGCACTCAAACATCCAGTTGCCATCTGCAGTTCTGATCTATCCAGAGTCTGGGCAATTAGTATAATCCCAGTAGTCCAGTAAACTATACTTCCAATAATTAGCCGAGCAATCCAGTAGTACAAGAATTACTGGCAATGGCCTAATAATCCCAGTTGTCTTGATCATTTTGGTGCGGATTTCACCCAAAATGAAGGATCCACATCGAGTTCAGCTGAATATTTAGATACTGAACTGAGTGCACATTAACATTCAGGTATGAGATGACATTTAGGTAACAGACAACTGAAAATTCAGAGAATTTACAGTTCGTGGATAACAGCAAAAGACCTCCATATCGGTAGATCAACATGATCGAGATAGACCTGCACCATAAGTGACAAGCAATTCAATTAGAATGCCAATGAAAGCTACTTTCAGAAGTTGAAAATATAAGCTATATTCAAATCTGAAACTACATGAAGCTATCAATTTGGTTCCAATTCACTTGCAAAAAACAAAAACAAAAAGACCAGTTCCAAGTTAGAAGCAGAGATCTCAGATATCACAAAGTAAGGCCATTTAGATATAACCTCATGGGCAGTGAGCTTCTTCCACCACTCCATGGCGACCGGGCTCTCCATCAAAATTGTATGTTCACTTTATAGATTTACTCATGTGTCCAATAAAATTGGATTTTTTTCTATTTATATTTTTTTTTAGGGGCAGGCCTTAGTGTTGTTAGCTATGCAAGTCCTACATGAAAACAGTCCAAACATGAAAACCTTCCCGTTTGCAGTTCTATTGTTTTTTTCTGGAGTTCTTTTGAACAATTCAGCGGCTCTGCTGGCCGCTTGCACGGCAATGCGCCATACCTGCAACTGGCTACAAGTGAGGGGCGCGATGTCTGAACTCTGAAATGCAGTGTAGCGTACGGGAAGAACAGGGACGCCGGACGCAGGGTGCTGTTCCCGGAGACTGGCTTCTTCGGTGAAAGATTTGGTCAGAGATTCAGAATTGAAGTGGAAGACCATTTGAAGCCTGCCCATCCGCTGCTGCGCCGCCCAACGGGCCAACGGCCAATTGTTCGATGTTCTTCTAGACCACTAGACCACCTAATGAACCAAGCAATGAAGTGGAGGGACATTTGAAGCTACTAGTAGTTATCAGATGGTCACTATACCGAGCAACATTTTTCTTATTTTTCTGAAAGTGAGACCCAATTCCTTCGATGTTCTTGTATTTTTTTAGTGGTGGTACTGTTATACTAATCATTTGTAACATCTGCCCAATACCGATCAATCTTGTTGCCATTTTCATTGATTGGATCATTTAAATTGTTCAACCATGCACTCACCTATTGTTGTTAGCTTCAGGGCTGTTTGACATTGGGCTGGGAGCGATGTCTGAACTCTGAACTGCCATCTGGGATGCTATTGCTTTTCCCCGAGACTGGCTTGCCCATCCGCCGCGGCGCCGCCCATGCGTCCATCCTTCGACTCGAGATCGTTGGCTCCCTGGGTGAACGTGACGTGTCAAGCGGTGACGACCTCACATACTGCACCGTCATGACTCATGGTCAGGGAGGCCGCCACCGGTCACCGGTGCCTGAACCCAGCAGGCAGCAGCAGCAGCAACCAGCGCCACAGTACAGTAATTGGGGGTCATTCAGAGCTCGTTCGGCGCATCGGGAGCAAGCGAGCGCTACGAGTCTACCGCTACGCTTTTCCACCGGCCTGCCTAGTAGGATATACTCTCTCCATATTGAAAAGGAAGTCCATTTGGAAAAGGCTTCGGTCAAACATTGGGAACATAAATCATTAATAACTTTTAAGTCGTTGAGTTTTGAAATGTGAAAATCATATGTCAAAGTTGCACTTTGGAGACCGTGTCGATGTCCTAAAGGACTTCCTTTTTTTCAATATGGAGGGAGTACGCGTATAATTTACGCGCAGTTACTGCAACACAGTTATTACAGCACACTGATTTCACCAACCTGCCGCTCTACGCCTCTACCCCTTCCGGTAGTCGACCGACCCGACCCTGTATAAAATCACCCAACAGCCCTCCACTTGGCTTGCACACTCGTAGTCGTAGTAGCCAACTTTCTTGAGGTCGACCGAAGCCGGAGGTGACAAGAGATGGAGAAAAGGAGCAGTGGAAACAAGGCCAATGGCGCCGCCACGCCGACGAAGAAGGCCCGGACAGCAGTACTCCGCCCAGTGACACCGGCCGTGGCCGCGGAGGTGCCCAAGACGGAACCGGAAACGGGGCACGCAGCCGAGGAACCCAAGACCCTCGACGTCACCCTGCCCGTGGCCGCGCTGCAGTGCCCTGTTTGTTTCGCGCCATTCGAAGGCGCCGTGTTCCAGGCAAGCCACCACCCCTCTCACCCTCTCTAGGTCTTCTTGACATCATTTGTTGACCAGTGACCACGCACGCAGTGCAAGAACGGGCACACGGCGTGCCGAGGCTGCTGCGACCGCGTGAAGGGGACGTGCCCACCCTGCGGCGACCCAATCGGCACCATCCGCTGCCGCCCGCTGGAGACCCTCATCGCCGCCATGCGCGTGCCCTGCGGCTTCACCGACGCCGGGTGCAAGGAGAAGGTCCCCGTGTCCGGGAAGCGCGCGCACGAGGCGGCCTACTGCCACCACGCGCCGTGCGCGTGCCCGATCCCGGGCTGCGCCTACTCGGGCCGCCTCCTCCACGACCACATCCGCGACGCGCACCGGGTCGGCGGCGACGACGCGGGCGCCGCCGTCGGCTTCTTCCGCGAGGCCACGGTCACGCTGTACAAGAGCATGGCGTTCCGGGTGCTCCTGCACGCGCCCGACGAGCGCGTCTTCCTGCTCCTCAACGGCGGGGACGTACCCTCGGGCCGCTCGCTCGCGCTGCTCTCCGTCGGCCCGCGCCCGCGGCGGACCGCTCGCTCGAGTACACCATGGTGGTCCGTGCCGCTGGGGAGGGGAGCTGGCGACCGGCCCAGGCGGCAAGCTACTCTCGCTGTCGGCGTCCGGCCCCGTGCCGTGCACGCGCCGATGGGCGGGGCCCGACCACCTCCACACCGAGGGCTTCCTCTTCGTGCCGGACGCCTACTGGAGCTCCTCCGGCAGCGTCTCCGTCACCGTTCGCGTGAAGAAGATACTTGTGGCACCGCCGGTTGTCATCGACGACATGCCCTGAATGCTACCAGCCGCATGCTGGAATCGGTAGCATCTAGGAGTACCTCCTCTGCTCTGCGGCGACGTGTAGCCGCTGCTCTTGCATTGCGTCCGTACGTGGGTGTCCCCGTGTCTAGGGTTTAGTTGTTTGTGTTGTTTCTTGTTTGGTGTGCGATGCGCCGCCATGTCTAGGCTCGTAGTAGTTGTGTTGCTGTGTGGGCGCGTGATGTGCCCGTAGAGCCCACACTTGTTCGTTCGCGTTATTAATATTGTTCACGTCGTCGAATTCAGTTTGGATCTGACACGCCGTTGTTGTTTTCCTAAATTTGTTATGAGGTGACAGAGAACAGAGGAACTTGAGGCAAATGCTTAACCTCATCATGCTAGTAGTACATTAGATTTTCCTCAATCAACATACTTAAAACACATTCAGAGTTCTCCATGATCTAAGTCGGAATGCCATCAAAACATTGCCGAACTGTAGCTTCCGCAAGCTCCCCTTTATTTTTTAGCAAAAGCTCCGTGTACCCCAGTGATGGCCCATGACCCACTAAGGCCCAATGCGGGTGCTTATTACCCACAGCACCACCAGCGGCCTACCTTCCGTCCCAAATCCTAGAAATACTGTTCGAGGAACGGCGGCGGCGTCGGCGGCCGACGGGGCGAGGCAAGGCACGACCGCGGCGGCGGGCGGGCGGCTGCGCGTGCGTGAGGCAGCGGCGGCGAAAGCCGGCTGCCTCGGGCTCGTGGCCGCGGCGAGCGCGGCTGCTGCGTTGCGCCGGTACGGGGCTGCCGGCTGCCGACAAGCAAGGAGAAGGAGCGGCGAGAAAAACGATGGATCAGGACTTGTTTGAGTGCCCCATCTGCCTATCCCTGTTCCAAGGATCCATCTTCCAGGCAAGCATCTCACGTCGATCTTTCAGCTTTACTTTCATTCACTTTGCAAAATCAAACTCTGCGTGCTTGAATCTGACTGTTCGTTCGTCGGCCAGTGCAAGAACGGGCATGTCGTATGCCAGACCTGCCACGTTCGCATCCGCGGGACTTGCCCGTCCTGCCGTGAGCCCGTCGGCGACATCCGGTGCCGGGCGCTGGAAAACGTCATCGCCCGCATGGCCCTCCCCTGCTCGTTCAGGAACCACGGGTGCACGCAGCTGCTCAAGCCCATCGAGAGGCCGGACCACGAGGCGTTCCACTGCCAGCACGCTCCGTCCGCGTGCCCGTTACAGGGGTGCCCCTACTCCGGGCCGCTCCTCTACGACCACATCAAGGACGCGCACAGCTCCCTCGACTACGATCTGAGCTGCGCCGGGTCCGCGTGGCAGGTGTGGCTGCACCAGAGCATACCGCGGTTCAAGGTGCTCCTGGACCGGGTGGAACGGCGTGTGTTCCTTCTGCTCAACGGCGGGGACGTTCGCTCAGGCCGGTCGCTGTCGGTGGTCTGTCTCGGCCCGCGCCCCAAGGCCAACCAGTTGCTGGAGTACAAGCTGGAGGTGGCCGGCGCCGGCGAACCCGGCGCGCTCTCGCTATCGGCATCGTGCTCTCTGGCCTGCATGCGCAGCTGGGCGGGGCAATACCCTGACAGGTTCCTGTTCGTGCCGGACGCGTGCTGGACCTCCTCGCACTGCGTCAGTGTCAAGGTCAATGTCCATGCTCTTGAAACAAGCAAATACCCTGTCGTCGCCAACGTCCTGTGATCTGATGTAGAGTCAATCGAATGAAGCACTGAAGCAGCATGCGTTCAGCTTCGTCACTCGTCGGCTCGTACCCCGTTTGGCTAGGAGAACTTGATTGTCATAGAAGTTTCCTAATTATTTACTGGGTTTAGTTTATGGACTACGTTCACTGCATACCCATATGTCAGTATTGGATATGTGGGTTGAGAAATTTGTGCGTTTTCAAGTTCTGGTTTGGTTCGAGTTACTCTTGCTGTGAACTGGGCGCGAGCACTCGCCTGTGAATGGAGACGGGCGTTGACGGCTCCTTGGCGGCCGGCGATGCCGTGACGGAGGAAGCGATGCGGCTGGGCGTGTCGCTGGTGATGATGCTCAGAGCGTGGAAATACACCTCGGCATTCTCATCGACAAGCTCTGATCGGGCTGCGCTGTCTGTGGCTTGCCTCTCATTACTGTCCATGATCGGGAGAGGGATCCCATTCATCGCTACTACTAGCACTCTAGCAGTAGCTCCAAGCAAAGTCATGAATTTTTTGGATTTTTTATTTATTTGCCACTCTTACGGATGCAAACCTGCTGTGTGTCAATGACAGGTGGGACCATCTGAGTCACTGACACGTGGGGTTTGAGTGGCAAATAAATAAGAGTGTCCATAAGAGTGGCAAATCTGTGGCAAAAAAATAAAACCCCCGAATTTTTTAGCCCAGGTTTTTTCATAACCGGTAAGTTTCCCATCAGAATTGGCTACGGCTGTTATCTCGTAAAATATATGGTTCAGTTATAGGCTGATTGAATGAAGGATTTTACAAGGGGCATTCCTAGGTGACAAAAATGGGTCATTTTACGTAGGACAAACACTGACAAAATTTAGCAGAAAGAGAAGCTGCCTAGGTTCTCAACCTGGACACTTTTTAACCGAAACCGAACTGAAACCGACCCGAATGTCGGTTTTTCGGTTCGACTTTGGTTTTAAGTTTTGGAAATTCGGTGTTCGGGTTTCGCCGGTTTCAGGGTCCAACCGAATCGAACACCGAAGTAAAACCGAATTTCAGCGATTCCAGGCTTTCCAGCCCAAATGGAGGTGACAGCCCAACAAGCGCAAAGCGCAAGCCCACACCCACACCGGCACTGCCGCACAACATCTCGTCGATCACCTTCCCCGACCTCGCGGTCGACTCCCATTCCTCGTAACCCTAGAGAAGGCCAGCGGCGGGGGCGGTGGCGAGAGCAGAGCAGCTCGGGGGGCGGCGGCTGAAAGCACAGCAGACTTCGCGGTGGCGGCGCGGGCGACTCCGGCGAAAGGGGGCGGCGCTGCGTGGGCGAATCGGCAAGGGGGAGCGGGAGCGCGGGCGGGCGACTTCGGCGAGCGGCGGCAGCGCGCGTGAGGCCGCGAGAGAGGTTCGCGTTTTTTTTGTTCATCGGTTTCTTCGGTTTAAAACCGAAGACCGAAAAAACTGAAACCGATTTGGTCGGTTTCCACAATTTTGACAAACCAATCGGTTTTGGATTTTTGGAAACCGAACTTTTATAAACCGAACCGAATTGTCAGTTTAAACCGAACGCTAGGGTGACTAGGTTTAGCAAATGGGTGAAGGGAACGACCGGCAATGGAACTCCATTCGCACAGCAGGCTCGGCGGCACGGCCAAGACCATGCTATGCTCTGCTGCGCCGCTGCCAAGTACCCACCACCACCTCGACTCCTTGAACGTGACCACGCGATGTCCCTGCCGCCGCTGCACACGTCCTCCACCCAGAGCGTGCACTTGAACAGGGCCGAGCTCGTCGCCGTTCACTCGCACGCAACTAGCAACGCCGAGCGCGGACGTGGAGACGAGGAACACACGCCCGTCCTTGTTTTTTAGGAAGTGTTCCCATATTATTGACGATCTTATGCCAAGGCGGGTATGAGCTCCCCCTCGTTATCCAAATTGATTTTATTTGACTTGGGATTATCATGTAGTTGCACTTGACACTTTGCTTCTTCAGGTAGACAGTAGACTCATCCAAATAATGCTTGAACAAAAAGGGACCATCTTTGCATTCCTCACAGATAGCTTGGCCACCACTGGACCAAGCGACATTTTTCTTAATTTTCTGAAAGTGAGACTTCAATTGCTTCTATTTTTAGTGGTGGTACTGTTATGCTACTCGTTAGTAACATCTCGCTAATATCGATCAATCTTGTTGCCGTTTTCATTGTTTGGATCATTTAAATTGTTCAACCATGCACTCACCTAGAGTGGACATTTTCAGCGGTACCTTCTGATGCAAGCCGACGCGTAGTAGCTTCTGATGCAAGCTCCCCTCAGCGACGGCCCATGGCCCACGAAGGCCCAATGCGGGTGTGCGGCCAGCTGTTCCTCACTGGCTGTGAGCACTGCTTAGGTACTGGCTCGTAGCCACTAGCCACCAGCTCTTCCCCACAGCACCACCGGCGGCCAACCTTCCGTCCCAAACCCTAGGCTACTGTTCGAGGCACGGCGGCGGCGGCGGCGGCGGGCGACGGGGAGGCAAGGCGGCCGCAGCGGCGGGCGGCGGCGCACGCGGCTGCTGCGTTGCGCTGGGACGGGGCTGGCGGCTGCGGACAAGCAAGGAGAAGGGAGCGGCGAGAAAAGCAATGGATCCGGACCCATTTGAGTGCCCCATCTGCCTATCCCTGTTCCAAGGATCCATCTTCCAGGCAAGCAGCTTACTCTGTGTCCGTGCACTTGCGGCTGCAGTGCTGAATCTGACAGCGCGTTCGTCCTCTGTTGGTTGGCCAGTTTTTCCCCTCATCCGGCCAATTTGCAAAATTAATCATCCGTGGTGCGTTTGCGTTTGTTGTGTTGGCCAGTGCAAGAACGGGCACGCCGTGTGCGAGGCCTGCCGCGCCCGCATCCACGGGACTTGCCCGTCCTGCCGCGAGCCCGTCGGCGACATCCGGTGCCGGGCGCTGGAGAACGCCATCGCCGGCATGGCCCTCCCCTGCTCGTTCAGGAGCCACGGGTGCACGCAGGTGCTCAAGCACACCGAGAGGCCGGACCACGAGGCGCTGCGTTTTTTCTACCGGACGGTTTACCGCGGTAAAACCGCGGTTACCGTTTATACCGGACCGGCCGGTATAAAAGAACGCAAATTCAAAATTTAAAATTTGAAAAAAATCGTTGAAAAAATTCTGTAAAATAGTTCGTGATTTATAGAAGCCAAGGGTGTAAAAATTTGTCAAATTGGAGTTGGTTTGGTATAAAAAATTTCAAATCTAAGTTTGAAAAAAAAAAAGAAAAAGAAAAATACACAGCGGCCCATTAAGGCCCATTAAATCATGAAGGTCGAAAAACATACTAAACACACTCAAATTTAAGTAATTTTGACATCATTGGATTCTACAAATCATGAAGTATTTTTAGGAATTTTTTAGCATTTTTAAAAAAAATTACATTTTAAATTTTGAAAAAACCGTTCAAACTGCTCAAACCGCTCAAACCGGGCGGTATAAATTTCAAAAACCGCCGGTTTACGGATTTTTACCGTTAAGCGGCGCAGTTTGAATTCAGTTGAATTCAAATTTCAAACCGTCCGGTTTACGGTAACGGACGGTTTATCGCGTTTCCGGACCCCGGCGGTTTCCTAGGTCGGTCGGTAAAAAACGCAGCTGCCAGCACGCTCCGTTCGGGTGCCCATTACAGGGGTGCCCCTACTCCGGCCTGCTACTCTACGACCACATCAAGGACGTGCACAGCCTCCTCGACTACAATCCGACCTTCGCCAGGTCCGCGTGGCAGGTGTTGCTGCACCGGAGCATGCCGTTGAACGTGCTCCTCGACCCGGTGGACCGGCGTGTGTTCCTGCTGCTCAGCGGTTCGGCCGTTGACTCCGGCCGGTCGCTATCGGTGGTCTGCCTCGGGCCGCGCCCCAGGGCCAACCAGTTGCTGGAGTACAAGCTGGATGTGGGCAGCGCCGGCGAACCTGGCGCCGGCGAACACGGCGTGCTCTCGCTGTCGGCATCGGGCTCCGTGGCCTACACGCGCAGCTGGGCGGGGCAATACCCTGACAGGTTCCTGTTCGTGCCGGACGCGTACTGGACCTCCTTCTTGGGGAACCCCTTGAACCATGTCGTCGTCAACGTCCGTGTCCAGAAGTCGGCTGCCCACGTCGAGACGTCGGCGGCGGACGTCGAGATCTTTTTGTTTTTCTTTGTGTTTGCTTTTGTTTGCTTAGCAATGGGTCTCGCGTTGGCATGGAAGATGAGCCATTAGGTAAAGCGAGCAAATGGATTGCAGCTGCCTTTTGCGTGCCTTGTTCAGCTTAGTAGGCGTGTTTGCTTGTTCTTCGCCCTGTGTTCATCGTCTCTGTGATCTGTAGTCTAGAGACAATGGCATGCAGTAGCATGTGTTCCTCTTTGCCGCTCGTCGCCGCATACCATACATATGTCAGTACCGTGAATGCAGGACTGTTGAGAAACTGTTATGTTCTCAAGTTCCCGTTAAGTGCGTGGTAGTTACTCTACAGTGAACTGGTGGCGGGCACTCGCCTGACATTGGAGACGGACGTGCCGAGCTCCCGAGACGACGCGCACTGGGGCGCGTCCCCGACTCCCCGTACTGGCCCTGCCGCTGCACGCTGTGCTCCTTCAAGGCCTCTCCGCCAATGCTCCGCGACCACCTCGCCGCCGACTTGCACGTGGTCCCGTCCTACGGGCTCCTCCACCTCGGCGCCGCCGCACCGACACCTCGTGCTGTCCGTGCGCGCGCGCGCAGCGGACATCTGGGCCGTCTCGCTGGCCTGCGTCAGGACGAGCGCCGAGTTGGGGCCGCGGTACACTTACACGCTCTCGGCGCTGTGCTTGCTGCCGGTGATGCTGGCCTGATCGTTGAAGGTGGAGAGTCTGCGTCGACGTGGTCGAGCGAGCCATAGCTCTCCAGGCCCCCAGCTGCCGGTGTTCCAGCATGCGCTCGGCGCGGTCACCGCGGTCTCGCAAGCGTGCATGTGCAAGGTGATCGATGGGTTTTGTTGCCGCGCTGTCAGCTGTCGATCCATGTGCGGCGAAACTCTCGCCAGCGCGCATCCGACACCGACGAGCTCCCGATGCCGCCATTGCCATCACCCCCACAGATCGGAGCTCCAAGAGACTGCATTCACGTTTGTGCCAGCCATGCTTGAGTCATTACTCCTGATCGTAATTTAGCAATCTGTGCATAACTCGCAAGTTACTAAGTCACTAGTGAGTACATGTAGGACCTTTACCCATGCTAACGCTACGGTTTTGCTTTTTGAAAATTGTTATTTTAAACCGAAGAAGGTATTGTACCGTTTTTTTTTTTGTCGGATGAACCATCTAAGTAATAGCATTGGTACTTTTCTTGTGTATTTCAGTATCAATTAAACACGTAAGTTACATTGTAGCTAACTCTTCTTAATCAAGAATTGTATATCTTCAGGGATGTTGTCACAACATTCTTTTCTGATTTTCGTCAGGGAGACAGCGATCGGGGCCACGGGATGCGGGCAACCCTGGCGTGACGGGTCGTCGACCTGCTGGGCTGGACGGCGGTGCAGAGGCAGAGCAACCCCGAGATCTTGATGGCGACCTTGACGCTGGTCTTTGGGGATCGCCTCGCTGGGCTGGTGGTCGCTGCGACCACGATTTTCACCGCCACTCGGATCTCATGGCCGGGCGGTCGCGCGCGCTGGTGGGTCTCCACGCCGGGCTGGATCACCGAGAACGGGGAGCATCGCATTTGGGGAGGATCTACGCCCGGGAGGTTAGGCGCGAGCAGGAGGATCTCCCGTTGCATGTTTTTTCTCCCCACTGGTGTTATATTGTTTAAAAAAGGAAATACACCTTTGCTTCACGCATGTTATAATCCCGTGCTTTTCCTGTGATTCTGCGGTGAATAGGCGTGGGCGGTATGGCGAATGAGAGGGTGTAAGACTTTTAGATAAACTTTTAATCTCATCCCTCGGTTGTGATTCCCGTTGGATGGTGAGCCGTTGGTCTAAGCTCAAACTGGGACATTATAGTAGAGATATATAGCCTTTAGGACACATAAGGTACTCCCGCTTGTTTGACTTTTTCAACCTTAAATTTGACCACTTGTCTTGTTCAAAAAAATTATGCAAAATATCAATTCTTTTGTTGTAGCATGCTTTATTAACAAGAGGTCTTTAAGAACGACTTAAATTATATTATGTTTACATAAATTTTTTAAATAAGAGGAGTGATTAAACTTAGGGTTAAAAAAGTTAAATGAATTATAATTTGATTAAACGAAGAGAGTAGGCTTATGGTATGTACATTAATCATCCGGGTCCGGGAGTTTTCGAACAACTAGGTCTGCATGTGGCGATCTTCGGCGCCGACCACCCCGTGGTGGGCCGGCCCACCAAGGCCCAACGCGGCCTCGCCGCCGCGCGCGTCCTTCCCCACGTCGGCGGCGAAGAAGGCGACAATGCCACCACCTCCTCGCGCCCCACCGCGACACCACCTCCACCCCCGCCGCTTCCGGTGGGCTATAAAATGGCCGGCGGGGAGGTAGGTAGGCCCGGCGGTCGGCATGGTCATTTGGGCGCTTAATTAGGTGCGGTTGGCTATGGTCGTGGCGGTTGGGCCAGGTCGGGCGGGCGCCATGGCGGATTTGGTGCTCGGAGCTCGAAGCTAGGGTTTGGGTTTGGAGTGGAAGAAGAAGAGGGGAAGGGGAAGAAGGCGGCCGCCCACGGTGCCCTAGGGTTCGGCCGGCGGCGGCGGCGAGGAATCGGCCGACGGCGGGCATGACGAAGAAGATGAACAGGGCGCCCGGGGACGGACCTTTGCTGAGCCAGCCCACCTCCAGGGGTGGGCGGCGATAACACGCCCGGTCTACATTGCCCTATCAAGGGCACAAAAGGCAACATGGCAAAAGTTCCCTAATTTTTTTTTTTTAGCAAAGCTTCCTCTCATTTCTTCCTTTCCCTCCCGCAGCGATGGCCCATGGCCAATGAAGGCCCAATGCGGGTGCTTATTAGTGGCTCATAGCCACCAGCTCTTTCCCCACACCACTACCGGCGGCCTACCTTCCGTCCCCAGAACCTAGCTACTGTTCGAGGCACTGCGGCGGCGGCGGGCGACGGGTGTAAGGTTGCGCGTGCGCGAGGCAGCGGCGGCGACAGCCGGCCGCCTCGGGCTCGGGGCCGCGGCGAGCGCGGCTGCTGCGTTGCGCCGGGACGAGGCTGCCGGCTGCGGACAAGCAAGGAGAAGGAGCGGCGAGAAAAGCAATGGATCCGGACCCGTTTGAGTGCCCGATCTGCCTATCCCTGTTCCAAGGATCCATCTTCCAGGCAAGCACCTCACATCGATCTTTCAGCATTTCTATTATTCACTTCGCAAAATCAAGCTCTGCGTCCGTGCACTTGCGGGTGCAGTGCTGAATCTGACAGTGCGTTCGTCGTGTGTTGGTTGGTTGGGCAGTGCAAGAACGGGCACGCCGTGTGCGAGGCCTGCCACGCTCGCATCCACGGGACTTGCCCGTCCTGCCGCGAGCCTGTCGGCGACATCCGGTGCCGGGCGCTGGAGAACGCCATCGCCGGCATGGCCCTCCCCTGCTCGTTCAGGAGCCACGGGTGCACGCAGGTGCTCAAGCACACCGAGAGGCCGGACCACGAGGCGCACTGCCGGTACGCTCCGTTTGGGTGCCCATTTCAAGGGTGCCCCTACTCCGGCCTGCTACTCTACGACCACATCAAGGACGCGCACATCCTCGACTACGAGGGCGATCTGATCTTCGCCGGTTCCTCGTCGGAGGTGTGGCTGTGTCGGAGCATGCCGTTCAACGTGCTCCTGGACCCGGTGGACCGGCGTGTGTTCCTGCTGCTCAGCGGCTCGGCCGTTGACTCCGGCCGGTCGCTATCGGTGGTCTGCCTCGGCCCGCGCCCCAAGGCCAACAAGTTGCTGAAGTACAAGCTGGAGGTGGGCAGCGCTGCCGCCGGCGAACCTGGCGCCGGCGAACCCGGCGTGCTCTCGCTGTCGGCATCGGGCTCCGTGGCCTACATGCGCAGCTGGGCGGGGCAATACCCTGACAGGTTCCTGTTCGTGCCGGACGCGTACTGGACCTCCTTGGAGGGAACCCCCTTGGACCATGTCGTCGTCAACGTCCGTGTCCAGAAGTCGGCTGCCGACGTCGACAACTTCTCGACGGTCGACAGTTTAGGACGTCGTTGCTTTAAGCACGCCTCACTGGAAATAGTTGATTTAGTGATGTTAGCTTTTGTTTGCTTCGCAATAATGGCTCTCGCGTTGGCATGGAAGATGATCCATGTAGGTAAGTAGGTAGCGTTTTTGCTGCAGCAAATGGATTGCAGCTGCCTTTTGCGTGCCTTGTTCAGCTTAGTAGGCGTGTTGCTTCTTCGTCCTGTGTGTTCATCATGTCTGTGATCTATCTAGTCTAGAGACAATGGCATCCAGTAGCATGTGTTCCTCTTTGCCGCTCGTCGCTTGGATTGTTAGGAGAACTTGATATGTAATGGAAGATTCCTAGTTATATAGTACTCGGTTTAATTTATGTGTTATGTTCGCTGCATACCATACATTATCCATGTCAGTATATGTTGAGAAAATGTTACGTTCTGAAGTTCCCAGTGAGTTGGGCGCGGGCACTCGCCTGTGCATGGAGAGGGACATGCCGAGCTCCCGCGCTCCGCGACCACCTCGCCGCCGACCTGCACGCGGTCCGGTCCTACGGGCTCCTCCACCTCGGCGCCGCCGCACGGACACCTCGTCCTGTCCGTGCGCGCGCGCGGAGCGGACATCTGGGCCGTCTCGCTGGCGTGCGTCAGGGGCGAGCGCGAGGCGAGGCCGTGGCACACGTTCCCGCTCTGGACGCTGTGCGTGCTGCCGGCGATGCGCGGCATGACCGTTCAAGGAGAGTCTGCATCGACGTCTCGAGCGAGCGATAGCTCTCCAGCCCCAGGCCCCAGCCTCGTGGCGCTGTGCCGGTGTTGCAGCATGCGCTCGTCGCGGTCACCACGGTCTCGCCAGCGTGCATTTGGAGCCGCGCCAAGGTGATCGATGGAATTTTGTAGCCGCGCGGTCAGCTGTCTATCCATGCGCGGCGAAACTCTCGCCAGCGCACATCCGACACCGACGAGCTCCCGATGCCGTCATCGCGCGTTTCCATCAGCAAGATGGCGACGGGGGTTCTCAGGCTGCAAACTCAACCCAGCAAGGCTAACCTTGCCAGCCTGATGCCATTTCCTGCTATCCAATTCACCAGCCAACGTGCAATGCATGCCACTGAAGAAAGTGAGAAACCAACCAGAAATAAATGCCACACATATATCAACCACAGTTCAATGATTTCAGATTTAAGAGCTTGCAAATGGTAGCAGTCCAGCATATGCATAGTGCTGGCTATTGGAACAGACAAAATTACAGATGGGGCAGCTGTTCAGTGGATTGAACGTACACATTAGCTGAACGCTGAAAACAAAAGATGACGGGGCTACAGTTACTACCCATCCAGAAAAGCATAAGGAGTTTAGTGCCTAGCAAATTTAGCAGTTCAACAGTTAAGGAGAAACTATTCATCATGGCTATAATGGGTAAGGAAGTTTGGCTACCACAGCCATTCTAGTTCAAGATATATATTTAGTCTTCTAACTTCCACCAACGATGTTCAACACGCAACTATCCAAACTTCAGTCAGTTCCTGCAAGGCTACAACACCAAAAAGTCTGAGGCCACCATTATGCTGACACGGTCAATGATGCTCAGCACACTTGATCTTCTCAATACTAATGTTGACAGTCAGTTCATCAGTCGATTCGTCAACTAGATCAGGAGGCACCACTAGGAAGAACCTTCCCAGTTGAACCCCGCCATGAAGTGAGCTGCTCGCAACATGAGGATCCATCTGAAAAATATACCTCCCCTTGTTAGCTTCAGCACGGTGGACGGCTGAGATCTTGGATGAATAGCACGACCCGGACTCATGGGGCCTGATGCAGACCGTGGTGAAAACATTGCCGATGTCGGCAAACGTGTTCACCACGAGGAATAGGGACTGGTCCTCGCCGACCAGGAGAACAAACCGACAATACCGTGGGATGGAAATCCTTTGGGCCTTCTCATAATTGAAGTTCTTTGGAGACCATTTGTGCTCGGTGACAAAGTGATTGAGAAGTGATGCTGTTGATTCTACAAATGAGCATCCATCTTCTGGGCAGAAGCATGGAGCATGCATGCATGTCTTCTCATGCTTCTCTTTCTGGTAGTATGTGATGTACTTGTTACATCCCAAATTGGAGTTTGAGCATGGCCCCTTGACAGCATCGGCGATTTGTTCAAATACAAAGCAGCGGTTGAGGCCAATGGCTTGGTAGCAGGTGGGACACAAATTGGAGCGAAGTTTTCCGTGGCAGACAGAACACAAAACATGCCCGACTTTGCACTGAAGATGAAGAAAATCACCACGTTATTCAAACAAGAAATGAATGATAGAGGACAGAAAATTTGGAATGGATACAGAAAAGAGAGTAATACATATTTAGTCATTTCATTAAACATCTTTCAAAAATAGAAGAATGTATACCTGCTTTTATACAAACAGAAAAGAATCCAAATAAAAATTACAATAAAAACACCACAAATCATCTCTGAAAAACATAATCATAACATGTCCCCATGACAAGTTTTTCCTTGTCTTCAAAGATTATACATGTCCTAACAAAAAAAGGAATACAAAGGCTTCTTCGAGGGTCCCAAATGGCAAGTTTTTATTCATAATAATTTCAACTATATGACACATAACTAAGTCTAGAACACACAAGGTCAAAATGAAATATGCAGCTCATCAGTTGTGTACTCAAACTTACGGAAATTGAGGTATGAGTGGAATCGTCACAATGGATCCTAGAAGGCCATAGCATGAGCAGAGCAGCAATCAAGCAACCAAATGGAAGAAAAGTTCTAATAATGATCCTTTTGGCATCAAATGTTATTCCACTGATGCATACACATTATAAGTTATAATATCTCGGTACACATGACATGATGATGTTCTAAGGTTAAAGAAAACACTTCCTTTTAACTTGTCAGTTTTGCTCCAATGGACCTTTCAAAAAGATTGCACGAATCTTGAAGCAACCTTATAATTATTTTAATTAATTTTGTAATGGACAACCTACCCGTGTCCAAAATCCAAACCCAGCCCTAGTAGCCCACCTAATGGTTTCTATCCGATAATTCTGAACCTAGATTATTGGTTATTGCCCATGCAGGTGAATGTTGATGGCGGCGCCACCAGCGATAGAGGTTCCAGGTCCATTGCCCCCCGCCGCTTCTCCAGCCTCCTTCACTGTGCCCTGCACAGCAGTGCCATCGAATTTAAGGCTGACACCATAAACGTCAGCAGCGCCGGACCACACAACCGGTGCCTCCAGGAGAGGCAAAGCGGCAAGGGGAGACCATTGCCAATGGACATAATCACACAAGCACTAAGGCTTAAGCTAAACTTGCAGCTCGGATCAGGTGTATGGAGTTCTTCTGCCTTTAATGGCTGACAAGTTTTGACCATTAGTGAGTTTTGAGTGTGTTGTGACATGATGTAGTGTCAGCGAATATTCTTACTGAGCCTCTACAGGGTGAGAAGTTCTAATTTAGGAATATTGACATTTGCATAAGCAAAAAGGGTTTGGCTTTAACTTAAGTCATGCAGTGGTTCAGAAGTGGATTTCTGGGTGGCTAATATTATTTCTGTTTCTTATAAGTTATAGTAATTCTTCTGTGTGATTTAATCTACTAATAATAGATTATACTGTGTAATCGTTTGTCAATTGTGTTTCATGTTTTCGCCATACTAGACTGAGTTTTCTTTGCCTCAACATTCATATATGAACATGCATGCAGTGGGGAAGCAAGGTCCAATTGTGATTTTTGAGGAAAAGGTCCAATTGTGATTGATCTGAAACAGTTGGCTTTGGACCCAAAAGAAAAAAGTATGGACAAAGTCGATCATGATACAACATGTTCTTCTGCGATCATGCTCATCACCAAGCCATCTGTTCTGAACTGAATCGCAGAACGTTGTGAAAGCTGTTCAAGGTGTATGTTGCTGACTATATATTATTACTATGAAATGAGGTTCTCAGGAAGGTTCCATCTCCTGGTAAGAGTGGATAGCAGCGACGTCCACTGAGTGGATAGTGGCAACGTGGACATGGGCGTGGGCGGTTGCTATTTTGACAGAAGCAGCAGCATGCCAAAAAATAACATAGAGGTGGTGGATTAGATAGATGAACGCAGGTAGTTCTACAAAAACAAGCATAGCATTGCTTCCTTACCTTGGCTGGCCTCCATGGATCCTGGGAGATCCAAGCAAAATGGTGGAGTGGTAATTGAGGCGCTCGTAAGCTTCTTGGAGACGTTTTTCTGGTACCGGTTATGACAAAAAACATTAAATTGGTATGAATTAGTTTCACTGAAAGAACTAACTAGCAGCACAATAATCAGATCGCACGCGCTCACACACACACAAAGCTTCCACTCCAGAGAAGCAAGCTGATTTCCAAATCTGAAACTTCTAAGAACAAACTTTGACTTACTAGAAGAATAAAGAAAATCACCCATAAAAGGAGAGACCAAAACAAAATGGTAACAAGATAAACATCTTCTAACATAGCAAACCTTGTCATACTATTTGTATATGACGCACTAAATTGTCTGATATCCAAGCCAGGTCAGAATGTTAGAGTCAAATACTTAATTGTTGCCTAAGTTAAGAACTTAGATAACAATTCACCATATATCATGTGCAAAACGAAATGAATAGGAGGTACCTAGAAACGACACACTCATGAAAGCAGAACTCCAGGGGTGAAAAAAGACAAACCAGAGCAGACCAAATTCTTATAAGAAAAGCCGTACTTGGGTATATTTCCAGGTGTCCTAAGGAAAGTGCAGCTCTAAAGAAGCAGGGACATAATGGTAACTCGTCAATTCCTCTAATGAATGAGACAGACTACCGGATGTCTTCAAGACTTTCTTCCATCAAGAATATGTATTCCTGATTAACAGTTTGAGTTAAATGAAAGCAACGCATGGGCGTCTATATCTACTATCTAGAATGGTTTTAATGGATCTCTCCATTCATAACATATAATTCACAATGCAAGTGCCTTGTGAAATAACCAAAGAGAAAGAAAGTAAAATATCCCCACCACCAATAACTTGTGTTCCATACCTGCAGTTCATAAAACAGTTGCAACTGGTATTAGTTTGAGAGGCATAACAGACTGAACAAAGGACAATTAAATAGCAAAATGATGGTTATTTCCTTTAATACTTTAACACGCAGCTTTGCCCATTGTAAGTTATGTCATCACATTGTAGCATTTAGTATGCTCCAGTATGGACAAATTCCCGCAACCCCTTTCTCATAGATCTGTTTTAGCTTAATCATGCACAGTTATCAAAGCATGCATATGCAAAGCGTGTGAGCCTTGTCATGCAAACCCGTGCCTTCCCCAAGTTTGACATCATACTCCCTCCAAGCATTTTGCACCGTAATCAATAATATCTGGAGCCAATTTCGATCAATTTAAAATCTAAACCAAAGCCCAGCCACACCCTAATCCAAATCTGGAAGCCCCGGCCGCTTCCGCCAATTCAGTCCCCAGACTGCACTAATTTCAGAGGAAAAAAACATCGCCCCACCCCACCCCCGCCCGGCGCATTCAACTGCGATCATATCATAGAATGGAATTAACAAAGGCGTGAGTATTTGGGCGGGGATCTGTCCGTACAGCCAGAGGTCGGTGGCGGAGAGGACGTTGCCGGGGCGGAGACCCGCGCAAGCACCCGGCGGGGACTGTCCCCTGGGGAAACGCCCACGCGAGGCTCTCCCGGGTCGAGGGGCGTCGCAGAGATGCTTCGCGCTCATCGCCAGCGGCGGCGTCGGGGAAATGCAAAGGATTGGGGGATATGGGGGTCGCTTGGCTTGGCTGGCAGGTGGCGGGCCCTGGTGCGGGGGTTGACCGTTGACGAGATACGTTTCCACGGGCTGGGTATCCTGCTGACACATGGACCCCACACTGGTATGATGATCGTGGATCAGTCGATGAGGCCGGGCGGACGGGATCATCCCTTTTTTTGTACAAGAGCGTCGCACACGGGGCGGCCACCACCTCGTCCGCCCGCTCTGCAACGCGCGGTGGCGCGAGCTGCCGTCCGTGGGGCCGGCGCAGCCTGCCACGACCGCGTACGTGCAGCCACTGCCGTCCTCAATGGAAGACATCTCTCTTCCATCATCGCCTTGCGCCAGCTGATGTCGCCGCAGGCCTCCTCGAACTTGGTGGGTTCGTCATCAACGGTGGCGAGGAGCAAGTCCTCATCGACCACAAACTCCCCTTCCGCCGCCAGATCCATGATTTCCACCATGCCTACTTTGGGGAATCGGAGAGGTGCACCATTATGATCATTGTCAAGGTCCGGATGACAAGTGGATGGGATACGAACTCCACAACTATGCCTGGTGGAGGAGATGCTTAGCTGCAACGTGCCACTACCATGGGCGGATCTAGGGGTATTCCCTAGTATTCCCAGGAATACCCAACAATTTTGATAAACTCTTGTGTATATATGTGTGTACTTATATATATTTTTGTATAATGCATTTTTCTATGGTATATTTACTTATTCTAGCCCAAAATAGGCAAATAGAACAGCCTTTCAGCTTGTCTTCCCCACTACTGCACGTGCTTAAATTCTAAACCATAAACTCTAAAACTGGCGAGCCAACGTTAAACACCAGCACATGCATGCCAGGTGTCGCAGGTACTCCGGTTGAGTATGCTGGGCTCCCCCAACTAGGCAACTAGGATGTGGACATCCTCTTGTTCTTCCATCAGCTCACCACGACGATCCAACACCGTCATGTACTCGAAGTAGAATGGATCGTTGTTCATCGTGGGCACACCGTCGGCGTCGGTGCTCCATTTCCATGGACGCCCTTCATTGAACACCGCATCGTGCGAGAGGAGTACCTTCGTGGAGGCACACACGCAACTCGGTTAACACACACGAACACACTGGAATTTGGTGATGCAACTCACAACTTTTCTGGACTCAATGCATTAGCATATTGTTGACGCGAATTAGGGTTCCACGCCAACGATACTTGGATGGGTCTTGGACGCCCACGGAGGTTGCAAATAACCTACAAGCAGCGAGAACCGCATCGTGATCGACAAGAACGATTGAGAGATCGCTAGAACTGATGTAGAGTTCGGTTTCGACCGAACGACCACCCGAGCGCCCTCGGGAAGACCCGTCGGGAGGGCGTATGTGAGGGGTGCCCTAGGATCAGCAAGGCCACCTAGAACGCCCGACTAAAATTCACGGAGAACGCCACCGAACAGCAAGGTAGAGGCCCGAGGAGAGAAAATTAGGGTTTGGTAGTTGTGTTTGATCGATTGGATGTAGATGGGATCAAATTGGTCATGAACCTCTCATTATATAGAGGGGGTGGTCTTATCCCCTTAGGAACCGACCTAGATGCGTTTTCAAGCACCAAAACTTCCCAAAAACCGATTGGGAAAGAGATCTGGAAATTTACCGTGTCTTAGTCCAAGCCAATTTTGGGTGTCAACACATATATACTGAGGATCGTTGCAAGGTCGTAGCCACATATTCCTCTACGACATGCTCCACTTGATCTCATATCTGTTGTCGACATCCCACGAACGAGCTATTGGCGAGCATGGTGACCATTACTGACCACTACTGATAATGAAAAATACAGAATGACCGCTGCATGAACTTTCATGCGTCTACCCGCTACAATATGCCACGATCGTTGAACGATCAGGTCCACTTGTTAAACTGAATCAACATATAAATATAGAAGTTAAACATAAGTGCCAAACAGGACAAAGGTGTGGTCGACGAACACCTGCATAGGAACTGCGTGTCTAGCGTCCAAGTCGTGGTAGTCGCGGGGCACGCACCTAACCACGAGGCCATTGTGCGCCATCCTTAATCGCCAATGGCACGAGAGAAGAGATTTGTCGGCTGGTTCACAAGTTTGGCCGACAATAACCAAGTTTGGCTTCGACAATAACCATGATGCGACAGACATGCATGCACGTCATCACAAGAACTTCTCAAAAACATCATCCTCATCAGATAAGAAAAACATCCAGCAGCACAGATAAGAAAAACATCATCCTCGGACAAGAAAAAGATCTAGCGGCACAAATAAGAAAGACATCATCGTGCAGTGGCACAGATAAGAAAACATCATCCTCACATAATAAAAACATCATCTTCCACCCAGATCATGCCCTATAAATCTAAGTCCGGATGCACAGTTTGTTACTCTACTTGTTTGGTATAGAAACCTTAGTCTCCAAAGTCGGATGCATAGCTTGCTGCTCTAATTGTTTTTGCCCATCTTCACGATTCAACACTCTCTTTGCCTTGGGGCATCTTCACTTTAGTCTTGATCCAAATCTTTATTTTGCTTTCAAGTTCATATGATTTCGAGTCTTTTTAGGGCTTCCTTGCTCAGCCAGTAGGTCATCTTCCTTTGGGTTTCCATTATCTCAATGTATAAAAAAAAAAAAAATAGAAAGAACTCAAAATCTACCAGTGCCACTTGATACAGTACATAACTAACTCAAAATAGACTAAACCAATGGCTAGTGGAAATAAATGACTTAATTTACTAGTGCCACTTGATACAGTACAAAACTAACTCAAAATAGGCTAAGACAATTGCTAGTGGAAATAAATGATTTAATTTACCAGTGCCACTTGATACACTACAAAACTAACTCAAAATAGGCGACAATCGCTAGTGGAAATAAATGACTTACCCTATTTCTTCCAAAAAAAAAAAATTGAGGATTTTCTTCACTTTGGTGGGGTCTATTGCAAGCAAAATCTTCTATAAAAACACAATATGCTCCTCCACAGGAATGCCAAAGTTATCTTCTCCTTCCACCTCACTACTAAATATGCCTTTCACCTTTTTTTGAGTGCGTTAAATGTTGACTTAATCACATCAGCAAACATGATCAAATACATTCTGATTGTTTCCTTCGATTCTGGGTGTACCGAGACTCCAAGTAGAAGAAGTCAACTCTCTTTCTAGCCTTCCCTCTCCCACTCCCTATTATATGTAGAAGAGAAGAAGAATAAGATGAAGAAGAAGACTCCTTACTCTCCTCTACATTGTGCTCTTGTGTTGTATGCTGAATTGGTGTGTGTTGATGGGAGGAGAGGGAGTCTCTATTTATACAAGGGAGAGAGGGGCCAAAGTGCAAATGTGCACCAAACCGGCCTCCCTATAGGCATCCAGTGCACTAAATGGGTGACCCGACCATGCGCGCCTCGCCCTCTGTGTGTAGTTAATGCACCGCCTCGCGAGGCTGGGCGGGGGGCGGCGCCAAGGCGCGGGCGCTGGCGTTGGCGGCGTCGGCGCTAGCGGCGCCAGCTCGGGTCTCGGCAGTGTGGGTTGTGCACGGTCCAAAATGTTGTGTCATGTCGGTTGCGGTCCAGATTTGCATCTGTTTTGGGTTTGTTCCGTTGGGTTGGATGATGTGTCGAAATGCGCTTTTTGAATGGTGCCTTTTTGGTATTTTTCACTTGATTGTGTATAAAATCTACAAAACACTTATTTCTCCAATGCAAGTGAAATTATGTCATTAGTAAATGTGTATTTGTGTACTAATGCATAGTTCAACCCATTTTTGGTAGAACGTTGATAGTAAAAATGTGTCGTTCATGACCGTTAACAAACTCCCCAAACTTACCCTTTGCTCGCCCTCGAGCAAAAGTTAAGGACCTAGTTGTCGATCGGGAGTTGCTTCTATGTCAATTACGCTTCATAGGTGCCATGTTTATAACAAAAAGTTTCGGCTAGAATTTGAATAAAATGTCATGTTTATCCACCCTTTATTACCTTTCATCATTGTGGGGCTTTTGAGCCGTCTCTAAGTCTTGGGTGGTTGCAAGATAGAACAAATCTATGAACATGCTTATCTTTCATTCTTGTGAACAACTATTAATCCAGAGGTTTTGAAGTTTTTGCAAAGAAAGTAGTTCCTCAAATGATCTATCGATGGCTCAAATATGTGTGTGGTTGATTCCTCCCCAAAGGCTTAGCGCCTTTCTTTTTCCTACCAACAATATAAGGCTTATGGTGGAGTGTTGGGTAGGTAAAAGATGGCATACTTGTGTCATGTCATGTTGCCTAGTACCGAACCACATGGAGACCGATCATAGGCCTAGACCAAGATATGCAAAGTGTGTGAAATATTTTTATATTTGTGTACTCCAAGTATCATGACTCTCTCTTTTTGGTAGAATTTTTTTGAAGGAGGTATGGGCTATCTTAGTCTCTTTTCTTTTCTTCTCTTTGTTTTTTGGACGAGTCTTGACTTCCTCGTCTTTTTATTGGGACATTTGTCCATCTCTCTCTTTTAGCATAGCTCATACTTCTCCTTTGGTAAACACTAATTTTGGTAGGTCATGATACAAATGAATGAAGTATATTTTTGGTGGATGGAGGGGTGCATGTTGTGCGCGACTCTCAATATAAGAGTCGGTGATTTATTTTTGGGTGTACGTGAATCTTGATCTTGGGCATATGAAGAGAATCCCGACATAGGTCGAGACAATTTAACATAGGCTCACCATGAAAACAAGCGACATATGACTAGGGTTTTGCAAGAGTAAACATATCATGTCATATGGCTTTGGTAGGCATTTCATATCATTGAGGAACTTTTGAATTTTGATTATTGAAAATAAAACTTTGGATGTCAGGTCATTCTCGGAATAACGTCATAGCAAAGTCCATGTCACTATATCATAACTTGCAACTACCTAGACCAGATAAGCTTATGCAACCCACATGATTCAGGCTTTTCAAGGTGAGATAAAATTAGCCACTAAACTCAAATCTTAGAGAAAATCAAGTTATAAACTAGGCACGAGATAAAACATAAGATAGAGCAACTATTTATCATTTTAATAGTGGTAGAACTAAACATTTCTACAACACATATATATGGAATGGAATAATAATTTTTTTATCATATCTCATCATTCTTATAAGATAAGAAAATATCTAAATGGAATGTGAGATATAAGTTACCTTTGGGGGAGTTCTCTCCCAATCTAGCTTCGACTTACCTTTCAATTTGGATTCTTTGCTAGCTTGTGCACGCCATGCTTTGATTCGTGATTAGTGGCGTGGTTGGAGATTCCTTCCCCAAGCTTGTCTTGTGATCTTTGTTGAAATAACAAGACATCCATATTTGGGGTTTGAAAGGTTTATTATTTTTATCATTCATTTTTTGGTTTGACCAAACAAGTTTTAGATATCCATTGTCATCTCAAGGATTTACCCTTATGAAGTTTGATTAATTCCTACAGGGGTTAGTCTATATGATCGACCAAAATCTATACTAGCAGCTTTGGTTCAACAATCAATCTCGACTCCATGTTTAATTTCACTAAGGTAGACTTTTTAAGCTAAGCACCATGCTTGATTCAAAAAGCCTATGGAAGTATGATCACCATGAATGATCACGACTTCCAAACCACAACATGTTGACATAGAGAAAGGAAGCATTAATTGATAACAAGATTCATCCAATGGAGGTTAAACCTTTGAAAGGTGAATAAGATGATTATTTTTGCAAGGTAATAAAAAGAGATGACAAAGTGCAAGATTCATATTACCTTGTTTTGGTCCTCCCGCAAGCTAGCTCAAAGCCCATTGAATCGAGGTTGCTCCCCCATGCTTTGTGGCCTTTCCGCATGGTTGGTATATGGTAGATTCACGAGTGAACTTACCATCCCTCGTGATTACCTCTTTACAACACGTATGTAGGAAGGAGCATTTGAGCAAGCTTTGTTTTCAAAAAAATTATTTGAAGTTTGGTGGTGGCCGACGCCCCGCTAGTGGACCCCGACTCCAACGCGGCACGGGTAAAGCACCACGGTGCCGGCCTCCTACGCCCGGTGCGCCCACCGGGATCCCACAAAACTCTAGATTAGAAACACGTATTGTATGGTGCGTTCCGCGACGCGATGCTACGACGCGCATGCGACAGCGGCGACCACAATATCTCGAACCATGGCGACGTCAATGGGAAGGCGTGGAACATCGCATGGGCAAGAATTGTAACGACCCCACGAACCTCGCCCGATTCGACTACGGCGTTCGCCAGGCCACGCGATGACCGCGATCCGCCGGGCGGCGCTGTCTCGTCGCAGCCGTGTGCCACCACGCCGAGGACCGCCAAACGGAAGGCTAGGGGCCGGGGGTACATGTGCCTCGGCGACATGCCGCGCGATGAGCACGTAGCGGCGGCACCGCGACGAGGCGGGGAGCCGGCCGGGGAGTACGGCGGCTGCGTGGGCCACGGCGCGTCCCTAACGCGACCGCCGCGGCGCATACCTTGCTTCGCTGTCGCGCGGCAACGATTGGTGCCGCAACGCCGCGTGTGCGGCGACTAGGCGGCGGCACGGGCGGAGCCCTCGACGCGATGGATCACGCCCGGCGGGCCGCGCATCGATTGCTCTCCGCCACATCGGTATGTCGGCCGCGCGCTGGCGCGGCGGCGGGAGTGAGTCGACGCGGTCACTTTAGCGGTATGAGGCCACGGCTGGGTCCGCGGCGACTCGCGGCACCGGGCGGGCACCGGGGCGGCGGGGGAGCGGAGTCGACGTGTCCACCTAGCGGCGTCGCGGGGCTAGCAGAACTCAATGACACACTCTAGTAGTGTCGCTCTTCGCAATCCTCGCGAGGTGAGCATGAACCTCTCATAAATCCTCCTCCGGAGCACCGTACAATCTCCCTTGCGTGCTTCAACAGAGTCTCTTGCCACAAAACCGTCTAGGAGGTGGCAACCTCCAAGAGAAACAAGCACACCGGCTTGCAACACGATCACCTAGTGCCACACGATGCAATCTCTCGAAGCAATCGCACTAGAATCGCTCACTCACTCAATCGGATGAACACTATCAAGTTAGAGTGAGTAGAAGGGCTCTCAAGCACCACAATATCAACCACCAAGTCTCAAGTGTGCTAACCCCACTCCCAAGGCCGGCCAAACAAGTATATATAGGCTCCCAATGAAATAGAGCCGGCTGGGGACGAAATCCCACTTTTACGCTCGCATCGGGACCGCGCCGGGGCACCGTTCAAACCGCCAACGGCCGATCCGAGTGACGGACGACGCAGCGCGCCAGCGCCGATGTCAGCGCCACCTCGGTGACATGCTCTCGATCTGCGTCCAGCTAGCCGGCGCGCCCAGCGGAGCGTCCGGGTAGTTCAAAACGCCGCGAAGTCGAGATCCTTTCAACCGCGCCGGACGCCGGGACCAAATTCCACTGCGTCGGCGGGTGGGCGCGGTCAGCCCCGCCAACACGGCGCCTGACGGCGCCCGCGCCGGCGAGGACCAGCGTCAGCGGGCGTATGAAGCCCTACCGTCGTCGCGCCGTCGTTTTGCTCCAACTTGCTACCCAACAAGTAAACCAACTTGATCACAAGGGTTAGCAAGAATTCCCCGACAAAATGCATCCGACGCAATGAAAAAAATGCCTCCGTTTTTCTCAAAAACGTTGAATCCCGGCCGAGCAAGCTTGTAGGAGGATGAGCGATTTCCCAAACCCAACTCAACCCTGCAAACCATTGCCGCCTTTGCAAATGTTCCAACACCACCAAGTGTACATCTCCATGTGCATGTGTGTTAGCATTTTCACAATCATTTCGAAGGACGGGTTAGCTCTTACCACGCCACTCGATCCTAACATATCGTAAAGTTAGATCGCACAAGTGGCACTAGATGACCGATATGCAAACAAGTTTGCCCCTCTTGAGAGTACGGTCATCTATCCTAAACCCGGTCATAAACTTCTCTGAGCTCCTCATGACCGGCAAAATGAAATGCCCTATAGGTTATATATTTATCTTTCGCATTTCCATTCGCTCCATCTCCAAGTGCCGATGCAACACATACACCAACACGATCAAGAATGATATGATCCACTTCATATCATCGCATGACCTTCTTGGTCCATCGATCTTGACCTCACTTGCTTCTTCACCGTTGCGTCGGTTCGTCGGCGCCAAGTCTTGCCCGAAGTTCACCGCCTCGCGGTCCATCACTTCACTGCCTCGACTTGCCCTTCACACTTGCAACCGGGCGGTCCATCAAGACACCACCTTGGTCACATGACTCCATGTCATGTCTCATATGCAATGAAGTTCCTTCATTGCGTCAATGAAGTTCCTTCATTGCGTCATCACATGTGAACTAATCTCCTGTGTATTATCTCAATCACACATTATTAGTTCACCTAATGTTGACACTCAATTACCAAAAACCATAAGGGACCTCGGGAGCGTGCGTGGGCTTGGACCCCACCGGCGTTGGGGCCGGGCCCGTGGGACGAAGGCCCGCTGCACCAAATCAATCACGGGGCATCCGGCGCGCCGGGACGCTTATGGCGGCGTGGATAGCCTCAGGCAGCGGCGTCTTGGGGTTCTCTTATTACGATATGCTAGAGTTCTGCATTATCTAACTCCAAATGCTATCAAAATAAAACATTGCCACCACATCCTCACTTCCTGTAACAAACACTAATAAAGCATCGTAGCTATGTCACGATTAAAATCTCATTAGTATATATGATTATGCGGCCTATAGCTTTGTATTTTGTATTTGAATTTGAATCAGACCTTTTTGTTATAAAAAAAGGAATTTAGCCTGGCCAGCCTGGCCTTGCAGAGTCGCAGCCCCAGGTCAGGTCTGGGCAAGGTCTGGGCAATGGGCATCACAGGCAACACGGCAAAAATTGAGAGTTCGATAGCGTCAGCGGGCAGCGGCGGCAGAAACGGTCATTTTTGGCGGTAGCTTCTGATCAAGCCGACGCGTAGTAGCTTCTGATGCAAGCTCGCTCCCAGCGACGGCCCATGGCCCACGAAGGCCCAATGCGGGTGCGCGGCCAGCTCTTCGTCACTGGCCAGTGGGCACTGCTTATTAGTACTGGCTCGTAGCCACCAGCTCTTCCCCACAGCACCACCGGCGGCCAATCTGGCAATCTTCCGTCCCAAACCCTAGCTACTGTTCGAGGCACGGCGGCGGCGGCGGCGGCGGCGGCGGGCGACGTGGGGAGGCAAGGCGTGACCGCAGCGGCGGGGCGGGCGTGGCAGCGGCGCACGCGGCTGCTGCGTTGCTCTGGGACGGGGCTGCCGGCTGCGGACGGACAAGCAAGGAGAAGGAGCGGCGAGAAAAGCAATGGATCCGGACCCGTTTGAGTGCCCCATCTGCCTATCCCTGTTCCAAGGATCCATCTTCCAGGCAAGCACCTCACATCGATCTTTCAGCGTTTCTTTCATTCACTTCGCAAAATCAAAACTCTGCGTCCGTGCACTTGCGGCTGCAGTGCTGAATCTGACATGGTTGGTTGGGCAGTGCAAGAACGGGCACGCCGTGTGCGAGGCCTGCCACGCCCGCATCCACGGGACTTGCCCGTCCTGCCTCGAGCCCGTCGGCGACATCCGGTGCCGGGCGCTGGAGAACGCCATCGCCGGCATGGCCCTCCCCTGCTCGTTCAGGAGCCACGGGTGCACGCAGGTGCTCAAGCACACCGAGAGGCCGGACCACGAGGCGCACTGCCGGCATGCTCCGTTCGCGTGCCCGTTCCAGGGGTGCCCCTACTCCGGGCCGCTACTCTACGACCACATCAAGGCCGCGCACAGCTGCCTCGACTACAATGCGAGCTTCGCCGGGTCCTCCAAGTGGCAGGTGTGCCTGCGCCGGAGCATGCCGTTCAGGGTGCTCCTGGACCCGGTGGACCGGCGTGTGTTCCTGCTGCTCATGGGCTCGGCCGTTCATTCGGGCCGTTCGCTATCGGTGGTATGCCTCGGCCCGCACCCCAAGGCCAACCAGTTGCTGGAGTACAAGCTGGAGGTGGGCAGCGCTGGCGCTGGCGAACCTGGCGCCGGCCAACCCGGCGCGCACTCGCTGTCGGTATCGGGCTCCGTGGCCTACATGCGCCGCTGGGCGGGGCAATACCCCGACAAGTTCCTGTTCGTGCCGGACGCGTACTGGACCTCCTTGGACGGAACCCCCTTGGACCGTGTCGTCGTCAACGTCCATGTCCAGATGTCGGCGGTCGACAGTTTAGTACGTTGCTTTAAGCACGCCTCAGTGGAAACATTCTTTCTCTTGCTGTTAGCTTTTGGTGTCTTAGCAATGGCCTTCGCGTTGGCATGGAAGATTATCCATAGGTGTAAGTAGGTAGCGTTTTTGCAGCAGCAAATGGATTGCTGCTGCCTTTTGCGTGCCTTGTTCAGCTTACTAGGCATGTTTGCTTCTTCTTCGTCCTGTGTTCATCGTCTCTGTGATCTGATCTAGTACTCTAGAGACAATGGCATGCAGTAGCATGTGTTCCTCTTTGCCACTCGTCGCTTGGAGAACTTTATGTAATGGAAGATTCCTAGTTATATAGTACTCGGTTTAATTTATGTGTTACGTTCGCTGCATACCATACATATGTCAGTATCGTGATTGCAGGACTGTTGAGAAAATTTTATGTTCTCAAGTTCCATTCCAGTTAAGGCCTCGTTCGGTTGCAGCAAAAACGGCCCGGAATGGCCTGGGTTCCGGCCGGAACGAACTCACCTGATTTGAAACCTGGTCCGGCCTGGAAGCGCCGTTCGTTTCGGCCGGCCCGGTTTGGAAACGGGCTCGGTTTGGCCTCGTTCCCACCGTTTCTGGCCCGGAAGCAATCCCCACCTCCGACCCTTAGGATTGAATCCTCTCGACTCGAGTGCAGGTGACGCGACGAGGTGTGCAACGCGTGCTGCTGGCGCGAGACGAGACGGCGCTGCTGACGGCCGCGAGGAGAAGGCGCGGCGGCCCGGCAGCGCATCGACGGCGACGGCGACCTCCTCCCATATGACGTCCATGCTCCCCGCGGCCTTCTATCCGGTAAAGCGCTGCGTCCTTCCCCTCTCCTCTAAGTCTAGGGTTCTGGTTCTTGGAGCAGCCGAGCGACGGTCGCAAGTTACTTTGCCGTGAGCACCTGGGTTATAGTTGAATATGGTGAGGGGTAGTGCTGCTGCTGCTGCGACCTTCAGTTCTGCACTACTGAATTTGCTAAATCGCTATTGCAGCTAGGTTAGTCTTGGTAGTACTTTGGTTGGATTGCTTGTGATTCCCGTCCCCTGCAATATGGAGCATTCATGTTTAGGTGTGAAATAGCAAAATATTAATTGCAAGTTGCTTACGATTTTGGTAGGATTGTGTGAAATAGTAAATTTTTATTACTGAACATGTACAGCTCTGTTCTTTTGTCCTTGACATCTCTGTCTAACTGTCTGCATGTGCTCCTACAACTCATGTGCCAACCATACAATCAATTGTAGGCCTAATTTTATTACTGGACTGTTGCATTGGTCATTGTCTAATTTTATCTGCAGCATGTCCTATCTAATCTAATTATATCTGATTTTTTTTTGTGCATCTCAATAAAGCCATTATGAAATGGATAGTTGAATTGAACACCTGCTGATCTGTGTGGTTTCTGTAGAAAAAGATGGTTGAACTGAGCAACTACTATCACACCTGCTGAACTGAGCAACTATTTTTCATTTCTAAGGATTTTTGGCTGCCAACCTGCAATTCTAGTGCCATGTTGTAGTTCAAATGCTGATTCAGTAATTTTCTGCTTGAATTTGTGCACCATTGTTTCAGAGTTGTTTTCACCTCTGATGAATGAACATATGAATTCGACTAGAAATGAACATTTAATGTTCTCACAAATGCTAACAGCTTCTTTGGTAGTCTGTATGTTTTTGTTGTTGTTCTTGTTTTATATATTTGACCTGTTTTGAAGAATAATGTTACTTTGAGACAAACAACTATGGAATCACAGAATATAGCAAGATTAATGCATATGCTCATGCCTTTCTATATATCTGATTGGACTTGCCTGTTCTAGCATATTGCTTGATTGGAATTACAGCTTGTGTCACAAATGCTAACAGCTTCTTTTTTTTGTTTCTGTAGTAACTAGTACATCTTCTACAACCAAGGGCCAGGGTCAGGCGATGATGCTTCACGTTCATGAGAATCTTAAGCTGCTTGTGCATGTCAGCTCATTTTGCTTTGAGAAAACTGTTAGCATTTGATGTTGACTGCCCTTGATGTTGGCTGTGCATCTGAACTAAGTCCCATGATGTTGGATGTATTAGTTATTTAGTTATCTTGATTGGTGACGTAATACTTAAATGTTACTTGTGCGTGATGGTGAAAAATGCATTGTTCTATTGCATTTGAAGGTTAAATTAGCTTCCTTTTTTTATGTGATTAGTTCTGATGGTTAAATCCCATCTGTGGTTGGAATGGTTCCTGCTGTTCAACCGAACAATTTGTTTGTGGGACTGGATTGGTTCCTAGAGTGGATTTGAAGTAGGTCTGGATTGAGTGAACCAATGGGATTCACTTGATCCTGGCCCTGAACGGTTCCTGACAGGAACCATTGCTGGTGCAACCGAACAAGCCCTAAGGCCCTCCGCCCATGCTCCGCACCAGGCACCACCTCGCCGCCGACCTGCACGCGGTCCCGTCCTACGGGCTCCTCCGCCTCGCCTCGCGCCGCGGCACCGACACCTCGTCCTGTCCGTGCGCGCGGCGCGGAGAGCGGACATCTCGCTGGCCTTTGTCAGGGGCGGGAGAGTCCGCATCGACGTGGTCGAGCGAGTCATAGCTCTCCAGGCCCCCCAGCCTCATGGCGCTGTGCCGGTGTTGCTGCCTGCGCTCGGCGCGGTCACTGCGGTCTCGCAAGCGTGCATGTGTAGCAGCGCCAAGGTGATCGATGGATTTTTGTTGCCGCGCGGTCAGCTGTCGATCCGTGTGCGGCGAAACTCGCCAGCGCGCATCCGACACCGACGAGCTCCCGATGCCGCCATGACTCCCACAGATCGGAGCTCCAGGAGACTGCATTCACGTTTGTGCTAGCAATCTGTGCATGAGAACTCGCAAGTTACTCAGTTAGTCACTAGCTAGTGACCCCATTTAGCAGTGCGCCTCCATCCGTCCAGCTTGGCCTTGTCAATGATCACCATAGTGTGCCTCCACCTCCATCCATCCAGGAGCGTTCTACTTTGACCTTCTTGCTGCCCTGTTGTTCGCGCGTTTCCATCGGCAAGATGGCGACGGGGGTTCTCAGGCTGCAAACTCCTCCTATGTGTGTGTATTTAAAATAATTCGCTGCTCTGTTGCCGGCGAAGGGCATGCTTGCTGGGTTCCTTCGCTGGCTTGCCTCGCCTCGCTCAACCCAGCAAGGCTAACCTTGCCAGCCTGATGCTATTCCTGCTATCCAATTCATCAGCCAACGTGCAATCCACTGAAGAAAGTGAGAAACCAACCAGAAACAAATGTCACACATATATCAACCACAGTTCGATGATTTCAGACTTAAGAGTTTGCCCATGAATTTGTAGCAGCCCAGCATATGCATAATGCTGGCTATTGGAACAGACAAAAATACACATGGGGCAGCTGTTCAGTGGATTGAACGTACACATTAGCTGAACGCTGAAAACATACGACAACGGGGCTACAGTTACTACACATCCAGAAAAGCATAAGGAGTTTAGTGCCTAGCAAATTTAGCAGTTCAACAGTCAAGGAGAAACTACTCATGGCTATAACGGGTAAGGAAGTTTGGCTACCACAGCCATTCTAGCTCAAGATATATATTTAGTCTTCTAAATTCTACCAACGATGTTCAACACACAACTATCCAAACTTCAGTCCAGTTCCTGCAACACCATAAGTCTGAGGCCACCACTTGCCATTATGCCGACACGGTCAATGATGCTCAGCACACTTGATCTTCTCAATACTAATGTTGACAGTCAGTTCATCAGTCGATTTGTCAATTAGATCAGGAGGCACCACTAGGAAGAACCTTCCCAGTTGAACCCCGCCATGAAGTGAGCTGCTCGCAACATGAGGATCCATCTGAAAAACATACCTCCCCTTGTTAGCTTCAGCACGGTGGACAGCTGAGATCTTGGATGAATAGCACGACCCGGACTCATGGGGCCTGATGCAGACCGTGGTGAGAACATTGCCGATGTTGGCAAACGTGTTCACCACGAGGAATAGGGACTGGTCCTCCCCGACCAGGAGAACAAACCGACAATACCGTGGGATGGAAATGCTTTGGGCCTTCTTATAATTGAAGTTCTTCGGAGACCATTTGTGCTCGGTGACAAAGTGATTGAGAAGTGATGCTGTTGATCCTACAAATGAGCAACCATCTTCTGGGCAGAAGCATGGAGCATGCATGCATGTCTTCTCATGCTTCTCTTTCTGGTAGTATGTGATGTACTTGTTACATCCCAAATTGGAGTTTGAGCATGGCACCTTGACAGCATCGGCGATTAGTTCAAATGCAAAGCAGCGGTTGAAGCCAGCTGCTTGGAAGCAGGTGGGACACAAATTGGAGCTACGTTTTCCGCAGCAGACAGAACACAAAACATGCCCGACTTTGCACTGAAGATGAAGAAAATCAGCACATTATTCAAACAAAAATGAATGATAGAGGACAGAAAATTTTGAATGGATACAGATAGGAGAGCAATACATATTTAGTCATTTCATTTCATTAAACATCTTTCAAACAGAGAAAATACCTGCTTTTATACAAACAGAAAAGAATCCATATATAAAATTATATAAGAGAAACACCACAAACCATCTCTGAAAAACATAATCATAGCATGTCCCACATGGCCAGTTTTTTCTTGTCTTCAAAGAGTATACATGTCCTAACAAAAAAGGCAAACAAAGGCTTCTTCGAGAGTCCCAAATGGCAAGTTTTTATTCATAATACTTTCAACTATATGACACATAACTAAGTCTAGAACACACAAGGTCAAAATAAAATACACAGCTCATCAGTGGTGTACTCAAACTTACCGAAAATTGAGGTATGAGTGGAATCGTCACAATGGGATCCTAGAAGGTCATAGCATGAGCAGAGAAGCAATCAAGCAACTAAATGGAAGAAAAGTTCTAATAATGATCCTTTTGCCATCAAATGTCATTCCACTGATGTATACACATTATAATTTATAATATCTAGGTACACATGACATGATGATGTTCTAAGGTTAAAGAACTTCCATTTAACTTGGGAGTTTTGCTCCAATGGACCTTTCAAATAAGATTGCCGCTAATCTTGAAGCAACCTGACAATTATTTTAATTAATTTTGTAATGGGCAACCTACCCGTGTCCAAAATCCAAACCCAGCCCTAGTAGCCCGCCTAATGGTTTCTATCCGATAATTCTGAATATTGATTATTGGGCATTGCCCGTGGAGGAAGATGGTGACGGTGGCGCCACCAGCGATAGAGGGTCAGGTCCATCGCCCTGCTGCTGCTTCTCCAGCCTCCTTCACTGTGCCCTGCACAACAGTGCCATCGAATTTAAGGCTGACACCATAGACGTCAGCTGTGCCACACCACACAATGGGTGCCTCCAGGTGAGGCAAAGCGGCAAGGGAGACCATTGCCAATGGACATAATCACACAAGCACTAAGGCTTAAGCTAAACTTGCAGCTCGGATCAGGTGTATGGAGTTCTTCGCCTTTAATGGCTGAAGAAGTTTTGACCATTTGTGAGTTTTGAGTGTGTTGTTTTGATATGATGTAATGTCAGCGAATTTTCTTACTGAGCCTCTACTGAGTGAGAAGTTCTAAGAATTTAGGAATATTGACATTTGCATAAGCAAAAGGGTTTGGCTTTAAGTCATGCAGTGGTTCAGAAGTAGATTTCTAGGTGGCTAATATTATTTCTGTTTCTTAAGTTATAGTAATTCTTCTGTGTGATTTAATCTACTACTAGCAAAACGTGCCCGTGCGTTGCACCGGGAAAATGTGTGTAATTTAGTAATTTATGTCTTGTACTCATATCAAAAGCATATCAATACATTGATTAGATTTGTAGCAAAATTAATTGTGCGAAACAAACGCCCTGAAATAATCCTAAATAATTTATAGCATAGAGAATAATGATCACATCATGCCTTTCATTTAGTCATGCTATTCTATTCTATGTCATAGTTGGACAGGTACTACTCATACTTCATACTCATTGTGGGTCGCAACAGGACTTCGTACTTCATACTCATTGTGGGTGTAACAGAATTTATATCGTGCATCATCGTTCAAATGCACTTTAGAATTAGACTACATAGTTTGACGTATGCTATCTAATTCACATGAGTATGGCTCATAAGTACAAGACAATCAGACAACGAAATAATTACGACTTTAATCTTTAATCCATCATATATTACTAAACCTTAGTAAAATTAGCCAGCAAATATTACTAAACCTTAGTAAAATTAGCCAACAAATGAATTGTATACGAAAAAGTGACGCCGGAAGGTAGTAGAGAGACGAAGCTAAATGGAATGGAAACACAAAAGAAAAACTCGCGCTTCCATTTTTTTTTTTTCCTTGTCGTTCTTATTTGTTTAATTATTTATTTATAATTTCCCTTCCTTATCCGTCACTCTCATCCCGGGACGGGATCTCGTGGCTCGTGCACCACTTGAAAACGTGTAGGATTCGTTGTCTAAAATTCAGGTCTTGTGTCGTTTTGGGACGGACACGGACATATCTTGGCGGTGGCGCACTTGGCCTTGGTTAGGGAGGAGGAGGCACACACCGTCTCGCCCATGGACTTTTTTGCGGCTACGAGGCGGACTGGACCGGGCGGACAAAAAGAGGTGAAAAAATAAATAAAATTTTTATCCGGTGCAACACACCCGACATGTTTTGCTAGTTGTAAAATGAGCAAACATAACAATAAGAGTTCAAATAACCATAAAAAATATTTATTATTTATTTATTGTATTTATAAAAAATGAGAAGGAAAAAAGAAGACATAAAAGTCACGGAACTATAATAATGAAAAAAGGGTAAGAGTAACAACAAAAAGGGAATTGGGGAAAGGACTAAGAAGAAGAATAAAGAGTTCAAATACCCATATACAATATTTATTATTTGATTATTCTAGAAACATGGGAGAAAAAAGATGAAACATTAGAGTTACCGAACTAACAGAAAAAAAAGAGAAATAGAAAATAGAAAAACAAAAGGAATTAGGAGGGGGGCACGGACGGGCAAATAGAATAAAGAATTGGGCGGAAGGGCAAATAAAAAATTGAATTGGGAGTGGGCACGGGACGGGCACAACGTTTTATACGGAGGGAAAGGAAGTTTCCTCCGGCAGGAATACGGTGGCAGAAATTTTTTTGCGCTGGCAGGCAAAAAAAAAGTGAAAAGAAAGGTGGTACTGAAATTTTCTCTCTTTATTAGTAGGTATAGATAAGAGATTATAATGTGTAATCGTTTGTCAATTGTGTTTCATGTTTTTTCTCCATACTAGACTGAATTTTCTTGCCTCAACATTCATATCTGAACATGCATGCAGTGGAGAAGCAAGGTCCAATTGTGATTTTTGAGGAAAAGGTCAATTGTGATTGATCTGAAACCGTTGGCTTTGGACCCAAAAAAAAAAAAAGTATGGACAAAGTCGATCATGATACAGCATGTTCTTGTGCGAACATGCTCATCAACAAGCCATCTGTTCTGAACTGAATCACAGGACGTTGTGCAAGCTGTTCAAGGTGTATGTTGCTGACTATATGCTATTACTATGAAATGAGGCTCTCAGGGAGCTTCCATCTCCTGGTAAGAGTGGACAGCAGCGACGTCCACTGAGTGGATAGTGGCAACACAGGCATGGGCGCGGGCAGTTGCTATTTTGAATTACGCCTACACAAAGCTCTTGGACCTAACCTCAATGTGGAATATGGGTGTGGCTGAAAGCCAACCAAGCAATGTGAAACCATGTTTTGTCTTGGAATTTGGCTATGATGGTAGTCTCTTTGGATTGTTTAGCTAGGTGAACATACCTTGTACGTACAACAATAATTTCCTGTTGGAGGAGTATTTGTATATATTTCCATGTTTGAAAATCAGTAATTATAAAGATCTTGTACAACATGAGCAGAGGCAAATATGTTTTACATACTAAAATGGAATTGTAAAGATCATGTACAACATGTTTGTCTATATCTTATAATGTTCCTTGCACCAACTCTAAAACTGAAAGAACCTTGCAGCTTTTAAACTGAATGAATTTCAGAACCCATGTCCTTATTTTCCCCAGAAAATAAGCTCTGAATTTTGACATTTTTCTTCTTCAGCATATCAGAGACTTAGAACTGCAATGTGAATTCGAAGAAGGCAGCCCATAGAAATAAGTTAACCTAGTACTTCCATACCAATAAAAGTTCACGCCAAGCCACCTAAAATTTACATAGCTAAAAGCCTAAAACAAAACCTGCACCTACATGTCTGAAATTACTTGAACATGAAGCCAAAACTAAGAGCAGCTATTGTGCAGGTAGTGGGTAGCAGCACAACGGAGGACCCTCTGTCGCTGGATGACGTTGCCGTCCTACTGTCTGTCCGCACAGCGCACAATGCAGCATATGGGGTAAAATGAAACACGATGGCCAATCTAGGTTCAGAGTTGTGCAAGTTGGGTTTGAATCTCGATCAAGTATGGGTATGGCCAAATCCAAACATTACCCATTTCAAAATTAATTAAATCAATTGCCAGGTTGCTCGTGCAATCTTTTTTTGGAAGGTCTACTGGAAAAAAACTCTTAACTTGGTTGTGCAGTAATCTTTAAAGATTAGTTGGGTTTTGGAGCCAACCTACACTACGGGAGTGCAGAATTGGCAATGCTCCCTGTTGTGACCGACCTCCAATACCAGCGCCGAAGGCCCATGAGTGGCTAGCTGAAGGCGCCGGCATTAGGGGGAGGCGCCTGCATTAGATGGGCTAGGACCAAATTATCCTTTAATATTTCCTTATAGAATTATTAGAATTCAGAGAGCTATAAATACTTGTAAACATTGGAGTTTTGGAAATTAAGCAAGTTGCAACCTAATTGTTGCCGGGGCTTCCCTCAGGAACCGGGATTTCCAGCCCTAGCGCCGCCCCCTCTCTTCCAGCGTGCGACAACGGCGCCCTACTGCCGTTCGTCGCAGTTCAAGCCTCGTCTACCAATTTCCCACACATACAACCTAAGATCCGTTAGGTGCAGACCTGTTGTTCCTATCACTCCCTGTGTTATCTTCTTCCCCTCTCTAACAACGAACCAAAATTAAAGTTCAGAGCCAATCATGTTTGCTCACCGCCCAACCTAGAAAAACAATTATCTTTTCAAGAACAAAGATCAGTGTATTAAGAACTCGTACTGTTTCAAGCTACATCATGTATCAAAATAAGCTAAATAATATCACTATCCCTCTTACCCTTTAAGTGTTATCCAAGCCAGTTCAGCATGGCAAAGGAATTCACACATATTATTAGGGACGACAGCAAACAAAATGCATACTTCCCCCATCATATCGAATCAAGCAAGTTTCACAACAAAGTATCAATCGACTCAATCCACCGATGTACATGCCTTGTAAATTATGTGAATTCAGGATATGTATTCACCATAATTATAAGGCTAAAGAAAAGAAAAGAAAAAAAATAACTTGATAATTTACTATGGCCTATCCATTCGAATGGATTTTGTAACCAAAAAACATTAGTGGAGAATGGTATTGGCATAACCCTCCAGGGTCTTCTCTTTCTCCCTATATACGGTAATGGTAATGTTTAATGAACAAAAACTCTAGACCTCTGCCAAAGCGATATAGATGACATCCAGAATTACACTTCCTAATCAAGACCACAAATATAAGGACTTGTACCGTAACACATCCAAATGGTCAGGTGAGCAAAGCACACAGCACTCTCGCACGTAATTTCCAGAGCTAGCCAGCCGCCAACCTCAACATTTGGGGGAAAATTTTTAGGCGTACTGTTAGGAAGGCGGAGAACTGGAAAAGCGTCGGCTATCTCTCATCTCACATAAGAGGGAAAAATTAACAAACGGGGCAGCAAAGGATAGTAGTATAGTAGTTAACATCAGCAGCAGATGCAAGAAATGGTGCGTGTGGTGATCACCTGGAAGATGGGCGGCACGAGGGGCTTCGAGCAGATGGCACAGTCAAGAATTCGGAGGTCCAACTTGGAAAAGATCTCGCCGGCTGGTCGCCCCGCATCTCCTCCTCCACCTTGCTCTCGTCCTCCGACCGTCTCCGCCGCCATTTCCGCTCCCTGATTCTGGCCGGGTTTCTCGAAGCAAGTCGCCGACCTCTTCGCCTCGCGTCCCTCTTCTTCCCCGCTGGAAAGGCACCTCCCCCTTCTTTGACGGGGCCTCGGCGGCATTGCTGCACGGAGACGGAGTAGATGAGACCAGGACGGTTTTATGTGAGAGTACAGGAGGCTCCTCCGAGTCAGCCTGGGCATTCGGTAAAACCGACCAATCGGTTTGGTTCGGTCGTAAAAAATCGGTTTCCAGAAATCAAGGTTTAGCAAGATAACAGAAACTGACTGCTGCCGCTCGCGCAGGCGCCGCCGCGGACTTTTGCCGCTCGCCCCGCCGCGAACTGCCGCTCGACGCTGTGCCGCCGCCCCCGCCCCCGCCACTGAGCCGCCGCCCCGCCCGCCACTAGGGTTACGATTCAGATGCGAGGGAGAGGAGTCCAGAGAGATGCGACGGGGTCACGGCCTCACGGAGTCACGGGGAGCGGTCTGGTCAGGGTCACGGAGTGACGAATGGACGGGAGGTGGGCTGGTTCAGTTTTCGGTTATATATTGGTAAAAAGTGCCCAGGGTGCTCCGAGAAGAAGAGGCCATACGCAGTCGCAGGCTGCCACGAACGGGCTCCCCCTCCCGTAGTCACTCACTCCCGTGCGCCACCCGCTGGTGCACCGGACATCACGATCGTGCGTCACGCACATGGACACTGCCCGTTCGTCGGGTTGGTCGCACCGAGAAAACTCAAAATGGGGTATGTCAGGACCAAGGACCGGCGGGGACGAGGCAAGGGCGGTACTGTTGGCAATCCGGCACGAGGTGGCTGATTACAAGACGATGGACCGGCTTCTCGTTTATTTGGGTTTGTAGCGTAGCTTTCTTGTCGGTTGTAAGGCCCAGTTCAGTAAGTCGGCCCGTTGGCCTTGTATGCGTTGCTGCGAGTTATAAGCAGCCAGGACCCGTTGATGGGACGGTTACCGAATAATTGAAACCTGAACCTAATCCCGCGCTCTCGTTCCCGTTCAACTTTTCCCCTTTCTCGTTCTGGTTCATCCAGATTCTCTGCAATTCTACCCTAATCTCTCTAGCCAATCCGGTTATCGGTAACAATCTTGATCCGGGTTGTTACAATTGGTATCAGCTCCCTTCGATTTGAGGCGGAATCACTTCAATCGATTATGGGTACAAGGCTCGTAATCGAGTCAATTTGGTTCGCAGTTCTTCGCTGTTCGAGCTAGGTTGCAATAAATCCATCCATCACCCCAATCGGAGCGAGACCTTGCGAGGAAATTCGATCCGCAGCAAGTATCTCCTCGTGCGGCGGCGGCAGTACCTATTCAGCAGTTCATCGTCGCTGGCGGCGCGCCCGTTGTCGAAGCGCAGGTTCGGATAAGCGGCGTCGTCGAGGAATTGGCGACCAAGTTCGACGAGGTGGCGCCTCGACCCGTCGTCGATTTGGCCAAGGAGATGACCGATTTCGCGAGATGATGAAGCGACGCCTTCGGACGCGGTCCTCGGCGTGACTACCAAGCGAGCATTTCAGCGGACTTCGTTGCTCATGGATTTGCGTGACCGAGCGGAAGTGGCGGAGACGACGATCCGCGAGTCTTCTAGCGACATCGACCGGTTGGTTTGGCGGATGGATTCGCTGACTGCTCCGAGTCCCAACCTCGGCGTCCTCGGCGGACCGCCAGTTCTACCTCCTGCTTCGGGTGGCGCGCCGCCCGTCGTGCCTCCCACGGTCGGACGGCTCCCACATCGGGTGCTCGACCTCCAGCGCTGCGCGCCACCTGCGTCGACCCCATCATCGGGGCGGCGCTGCGGCCCGGCCTGGGGGGAGTGGCGGAACTGCTGCGGCGAGTTCCATGGGACTCGCCAAAGACATTCGATACGGTGCGTCGATGACTCTTCCTCGGATCCTAACATGCGCCCACCACCATTCCCAAAATTAGAATTCCCTAAGTTTGATGGCTCGAACCCACGCTTATGGAAGGATCACTGTTTGATGTATTTCGAGGTGTACGCCCGTGCATTCATCATTGAAGACCCGTTTTGCTGCACTAAATTTTGTGGGATCTGCCAAGACCTGGTTGCATAATGTTGAGCGCCGTGGGTGGGTGACTGATTGGGATGACTTCTGTGCACGGGTAATGGCCAAATTTGACAGAGATCAGTACCCCTTGGTGTTGCGGCGGTTTGAGGCCCTGGTGCAGAAGGGATCGGTGGATGAGTACACTTTGGAGTTTGAGCAGGTTGCTCATAATCTGCTTCTTTACAACTCTAGCTATGATGAAACATATTTTGTCACCCGTTACATGGCAGGTTTAAAGGAAGAGATCAGGGCAGGACTGGTGCTCCATAGGCCTGTTGATGTTGACACTGCTAGTGCCCTGGCTCAGATTCAAGAGGTTGAAATAAGCAAGAGCAAGGGCAAGGGAGGTTGGAAGGATGTGGCTAAGTGGCACGCCAAGATTACAGATAAGGGCAAGGCAGTTGAGGGTGAAAAGCCAAAGCTCCAAGAAGGGGAAGACAAGTTGTCCGCCTCAAAAGCTTGATTGAGAAGGAGGAATGGGTTGTGTTTCGGATGTGGTTCCAAGTGGACCAAGGAGCACCAGTGTCCTACTCAAGTTCCCATTCATGTTATTGATGAGATGTGGGATGCCCTGGAAGAGGATAGTGCTGATGCTGCAGATCCAGACCCAGAAGCTCTTGAAGAAACAGTAATGGCTGTGGAACACAATAATGTTCAGACTAAAAGCACAAGAAAAACTATGAGGCTCTGGGGACATATTGATGACAAGGAGATCTTGATCTTGGTGGATTCTGGTAGTGTGGCATCATTCCTTAGTGAATCTCTGGTGACTAGTCTGGGATTGGATACTGTGCCTTGTACTCCAACCAACTTTATAGCTGCAGATGGGGGTACTATGATTTGTGATAGGCAGGTGCCTAGGTTACAATGGCAAGTATAGGGACATATGTTCACAACATCTGTAGGAATCCTGCCTCTGAAATGTTTTGATATGGTGCTTGGTGAGGACTAGCTTGAGGATTGCAGTCCTATGTGGGTGCATTGGAAGAAAAAATAATGAAAATATGCTATAATGGCCAGTGTATCAAGCTCAAGGGCTTACAGACCAACACTACTTCGTGTACACCTATATCATGTCAAGCCATGCAGAGTTTGATCAAGAAAGAAGCAGTTCAGTTGGGGGTACAGTTGTTGGTTAGGCATGTGCCTATTGATTCAGGGATGGAGGCAGTGGTTTCTGTGGTTCAATTAGCCCAAGATACTGAGATTCCTGAGCCTATGCAGGCAATAATACAAGGATATGAGGACCTGTTTCAACAGCCCTCTACATTACCTCCTCAAAGGCCATTTGATCATCACATAGAGCTTCTTCCTGGTGCTGTTCCAGTGAACATCAGGCCTTACAAGTACTCACCAGCTCAAAAGAATGAGATTGAGAAGCAACTTCAAGAAATGCTTCAGAGTGGAATAATTAAACCCAGTCAGAGTCCATATGCATCACCTATGCTGTTGGTGAAGAAAAAGGATGGCTCCTGGCGATTTTGTGTTGATTATAGGCATTTAAATGCTCAAAGCGTGAAGAATAAACATCCCATGCCTATTGTGGATGAGCTCATTGATGAATTAGCTGGTGCTCAATGGTTCACTAAGCTTGATTTTCGAGCTGGGTACCACCAGATTTGTATTCAGCCGAGGACACCCATAAGACAGCATTCAAGACTCACAGTGGCTTGTATGAGTTTCTGGTCATGGCCTTTGGTTTGACTAATGCACCAGCTACATTTCAAAGCATTATGAATCTGATTTTTGCACCATTGCTAAGGAAGGGTCTGTTGGTATTCATGGATGACATCATCGATTTATTACGCTACTTTGGAAGAGCATATCAGTCTACTCCAGCAAGTCTTTGCTATTTTGAGACAGCACAAATTTTACATCAAACTCTCTAAGTGTTCTTTTGCACAAAAGGAAATTGAATATTTGGGCCTTTGCATTTTCGGGTTCCTCGGGTAGCTGCGAGAAGAGTAAGATTCAGGCTGTTGAGCAGTGGCCAGTTCCTAAGAATTTGAAAGCCTTAAGGGGATTTCTTGGGTTGATTGGATATTATAGAAAATTTATTCAGCACTATGGCCTTATATGCAGGTGTTTGACTGATCTTCTAAAGAAGGGTGTGCCATTTTGTTGGACATCTAGGCATCGGGCGGCCTTTATGCAGCTCAAGCATGCTCTCATCCATGCTCCGGTTTTGGCTATTCACGATTTCAGTAAACCATTCATTCTTGAGGCTGATGCCGGTGATTTGGGGTTTGGAGCAGTGCTATCACAGGATTCTCATCCTATTGCTTACCTCAGTAAAGCTGTTTGTGCTAAGAATCAGGCACTCTCTACATATGAAAAAGAATGTCTTGCAATCATATTTGCTGTGGACAAATGGAGACCTTACCTTCAGCATGCTGAGTTCATCATCAGAACTGATCACAAGAGCCTTTTATACTTGACAGAACAAAGAATTTCTACCAGGATTCAGCAGAAGGCCTTGTTGAAATTAATGGATTTGCAATACAAAATTGTGTATAAATAGGGTGCATTGAATAAAGCAGCTGATGCTCTGTCTAGATGCTCCAATCCCAATGCCTTGATGACTGTGTCTTTCAGTGAGCCCACTTGGATTGACAAAGTCAAGGCTGGTTATATTGATGATGTAGTGGCTCAGGAGATTTTGCAAAAGCCAACTGGGGATTATACTGTATCTAATGGTCTCATTAGGCATCAGGGCAGAATATGGTTGGGCTATAACTCTTTGGCTCACCAACATGTATTGCAGGCTGTTCATAGTTCCGAGGGGGGGGGTCATTCTGGATTTCAAGCAACCTATTACAGGATCAGGAATATTTTTTCTTGGCCAGGTATGAAGAAAGACATTCTTCAAGATATGTGCGGGAATGTCAAGTTTGTCAACAGGCTAAAGTGGAGCATGTGAAGCTGCCTGGATTGTTGCAGCCTCTGCCTATACCTGATCAGGCTTGGCAGATTGTTTGTATGGATTTCATTGAGGGTCTACCTAAGTCTAATAGGTATGACACCATTCTGGTTTTCATTGACAAGTTTACAAAGTATGCTCATTTTGTGGCTCTAGCACACCCCTATTCTGCATTGGATATAGCTCAGATATTCTTAGATTCTATCTATGTCCATCATGGTATGCCATTAAAGCTTGTTTCTGACCGAGATAGAATTTTTGCTGGGAAAGTTTGGAAGGAACTGTTTCGTATTACTGACACACAACTCTTGATGAGCTCATCATATCATCCTCAAACTGATGGGCAGTCTGAGAGATTGAACCAATGTCTTGAAAATTTCCTTAGATGTGCTGTCAGTGCTTGTCCAAAGAAATGACATTAATGGTTGTCAGTAGCTCAGTTCTGGTACAACACTTCTTACCATTCTGCTTTGGGAAGATCACCTTTTGAGGTAATGTATGGACATCAACCAAGGCATTTTGGGATCTCTAATGATGCTCGGTTGCACTCCCCTGATCTTGAGCAGTGGCTTTGTGAAAGAAATCTGTTGAATGATGTGGTGCAGCATCACTTAATTCGAGCACAGCAACGTATGAAGCATCAAGTTGTTCTGAGCGCAAGTTTCAAGTTGGTGACAGTGTATTCCTCAAGTTACAACCATATATTCAGTCTTCAGTGGCCCCTCGTGCCCAACCGTAAATTGATTCTGAGATGGTATGGTCCATTTACAGTTTTGGAGTGCATTGGTGATGCTTTGCCTATCGTTTGGAGTTACCGGCGTTTGTCGTATTCATCCGGTGATCCATGTTTCTCGGTTGAAGTGGCACATTCCTCGGTCGGCTCGGCGGAGGATGACATTCCGCAAGTGCCGATGATGCTACTGCGGCTGTTCGAGTTTCGACAACTTCGCCATTGCGGGGAAAGGTACTTCTACCTTGTTTGGTGTTGGTTCGGTGGGCGGCTCATCCTTCTTCGATGGTTACCGGGAGGAGTGTGAAGACCTCTGGCGTCGTTTTCCGGAGTGTCTGCTTGGGGTCAAGCGGGCTTTCATGGGGAAGGAATGTCGGGACCAAGGACCGGAGGGGGACGAGGCAAGGGCGGTCTTGTTGGCAATCCGACACGAGGTGGCTGATTACAAGGCGATGGACGGCTTCTCGTTTATTTGGGTTTGTAGCGTAGCTTTCTTTGTCATTTGTAAGGCCCGAGTTCGATAAGTCGGCCCGTTGGCCTTGTATGCGTTCTTTGCGAAGTTATAAGCAGCCGGGACCCGTTGATGGGCGGTTACCGAATAATTGAAACCCTGAACCTAATCCCGCTCTCTCGTTCCCGTTCAACTTTTCCCCTTTCTCGTTCTGGTTCATCCAGATTCTCTGCAATTCTACCCTAATCTCTCTAGCCAATCCAGTTATCAGTAACAACCTTGATCCGGGTTGTTACTGAGGGTACTACATGACATTATACATTATAATTATACATTATGGATCGTGTGTTTACAACTTTATAGATGAATTAATTCTATTTGCCTGTTTTTCCCAATATTTCTAGCAAGAGAGTGAGCATTGTTGTGTTTGTCTCCGTTTAAATTTTTGGTTTCACACTTCAAATGAGATTCCATATATAATTGCTCTTAAAGAAGTATGCTAGGATGGGCCGTAGGTTCCAATGGCGTACAGTGTTGATGGTCTCTCTCCCAATTTGGTCATAGGAAGTAGAGGTGATGGTGGCTATGTCTACGAGGGAAAGTGACGACAACTGCACCGTCGACTAAAGGCAACTGAAGCAAGAGCATGGGGGAAGGAGAAAAGGTCCACCACAAGGGTTAATGATACATTGAGAACCGGGGAATTCACTTAGTAGGGAGGGAGATATGGGGTTGTTGGCCGGTGAGAGTTAGTGATGGCGGGAATCGGTAAGCGTCGACAATGCACTAGGGTTTTACATGTCACACCCGTGTTTCCGTCTTCTAAGTGAATTAATCTTGGTACATTAAGTCAGCACCATCTCTAACTTTTTTTTTTGCCTACCAGCTCTTATATTAATAACCCATAAACAACAGGTCATAGAGAGCATAGGTAGACAATACTTTGGATTGGATTTTTCTATGTCGTTAATTTAATTTAAATTTAGAATTGGATAGTTATCAGTGTCAATAATGCCAAAGGATTATATAATGTTGAATGCTCACCCCTTGGACGTGACCATCTGTTTGAGCCCAACTCTTGAACCATCTCGTACAATCCTACTCCTACACCCATTGTGGTCTGGACAGTGGACACACGTATGTACACTGGGGCACTCCTGGAAATCTGGCCTAGGGCCCAAATCGCACCCTCGCTATGTCATCCAGCTCCAGTTCCAGGCCTCCACGCCCCAACGCCCGTGACCCCTCGAGCCGCTTCCTCTTCACGCCGTGGAACAGCCGTTGGCTCCCCTGAATGGATGGATCCATGGGGTTCCTTCCGCTCCATGCTACTGGCAGACTGCGACGTCACCGTTCCGTTCCGTAATCCGTTCGTCCCCAATCCGCGCCTCCCCAGTCCAACCTCTGCCTCCCCGGCCCCACGCAGACGCCCACTTCCTCTCACAAATAAATTCCCCCGCATTTCCTGGCCTATCATGCTCTTGTCTTCCCCACTTCCCTTCCTCTGCAAGCCGTCCCGAAGCAAAAGCAAAGCGCTCGTGGCTGAGGTGGTAGGCGGCCAACTGGCGATGGCTTTCAAGCTGGGCACCAAGGCCGCGGCGGCGTCGCCCGCGGCTGCTCTCCGGGGAGGAGGTCTCGCTCTCGCCCGCGGGTCTCAGGGCACGAGCAGAGTCGCCTTCGGACCAGCAGCGTCCAGGAGCAAGGGGGCTGCGCCTGCGCCTGCACGCGGCCAACGACTCCGTCACGCCCATGGCCAAGTATGAAACCTACTTCCTTCACTCATCAGGAATTGTTTGGTTCGATGAACGATTACTGCGCGTTGGTCTCTGGAAGCTATGTGGGGGTGGCGCTGCTGGCTGGATCCGGGTGATTTTGTGCTTGTGCGTGTAGTGGTAGGGCTGGTCGTGGTGTGGTGTGCTACTTTCCGGCTTTTATTTGGAGTTGGATGTTGGTTCCCAGTTGGGGTAGTTGTGGTTTTCTGTGTTTCCTCTTGTGAGATAGATTAGCCCTTTTGAACCTGATCATCCGTGTTCTAGATGCTCAAAAAGGCATCACCCAACCTGTAACTGGTGTGCTAGTTCTAGATTTTGGGGATCTCTTGTCGAACTGTATTATTCGGTTAACAAATGACGTGATGTTTGATTACTCTGCGCCTTTTGCTTGATACTGGACCCTGTGAAGCTGAATGATTTGGTGGTAGACTTGTGCGTGTAGGGCTGGCTGGTCGTGGTATGGTGCTTTCCGGCTTTTATTTGCATTTGGATGTTGGTTCCCGGTTGGGGAGTAGTGGTTTTATGTGTTTCCTTTTGTGAATTCGCCCTTCTGAACCTGTTCATCCATGTTTTTTGATACTAAGGCATCCGATATGTAGCTGGTGTCCTAATTTTAGAATTTGGGGAAGTCATGACTCTGTACTGGTGTGTGTAGGGCTGGCGATACTTTATGCCTCTTATCTGGAGGACTCGTATCTGGAGTTAGGTTTTGGTTTGTGTTGGTTCTCGGTTGGGGATTCACAGTTTGGTGTGCTTTCTGAACTTGATCATCCGTGATTTAGATATGTATTATTATCCAATTTCTAGCTACTGTTCTAATTCTAGAATCTGGGAGAACTCCTTGTCGAATATGTCTCGCCTTCTGCTTAATACCCTGTAGTCAAATTTTTAGTGGTAGACTTGACCTTGGAGGTCATGGCTTGATCCCAGAAGCATGTTGTAGCCTGTAGGCACTATGTATATATAATTGTTGTAAATAATCGGTGGAAATTTGCAAGCGTCTGATGACTCATGTGTTGTAATTCCTTTGTGACAAAGCCTGCTAATCAGAAATAGTTTGATTCAATGAACTATTATTGTTGCGCTTGGTTTCTCGATAGTATGTGGGGGTTGGCGCTGGATCCAGATGGTTTTGTGCTTGCGCTTGTAGGGCTGGTCGTGTTGTGGTATTTTTTGGTTCTTATTTGGAGTTCGATGCTTCTTCCCGGTTAGGGGAGTTGTGGTTTTATGTGTTTCCTTTTGTGAGATTAGCCCTTTTTGAACCTAATCATCTGTGTTTTAGATGCTCAACAAGGCATCACCCAACTTGTAGCTGGTGTGCTAGGTCTAGGATTTGGGGACCTCGTGTCGAGCTGTCCCGTGGAGCTTATTGTTCGGTTAACAAATGACGTGATGTTTGATTATTCTATGCCTTTTGCTTGATACTGGACCCTATGAAGTTGAATAATTTGGTGGTGGACTTGTCCGTGTAGGGCTGGATGGTCGTGGTTACTTGACGTCTCTTATTTGGAGTTGGATGTTGGTTCCCGGTTGGGGAGTGGTGCTTTTATGTGTTCCCTTTTGTGTGATTCGCCCTTCTGAATCTGATCATCGATGTATTTTGATGCTCAAAGGCATCCTATATGTAGGTTTGGTGTGCTCTCTCTGAACTTTTTTTTTTGAGGGGTGGTGGTGGGGGCGGTGGATCCAGTTTCTTATTTGGACTTGAAGGGTTGTTCGGTTAGGGGAGTTGTGGTTCTATGTGTTTCCTTCTGTGAGATTAGAGTTGGAGGTTTGTTCCCGGTTAGGGGAGTTGTGGTTTTATGTGTTTCCTTCTGTGAGATTAGCCCTTTCTGGACCTGATCATCCATGTTTGTAGCTGGTGTGCTAATTCTAGAATTTGGGGACCTCCTGTCACACGGAGCTTATGATGTTTGGTTATTCTATGCATTTTGTTTAATACCATACTGTGTGAAGTTGAACTATTTTGAGGTAGACCTGACCTTGAAGTCATGATTTATCCCCAAAGCATGTTGTAGCCTCTAGTCACTATGTATCTGCAGTTGTTGTAAGGATCCAGTTTGTAGCTACTGTTCTGATTCTAGAATCTAGAGAACTCCTTGTCGAATATGTCTACGCCTTTTGCTTAAGACCCTGTAGTCTAATTTTTTGGTGGTAGACTTGACCTTGGAAGTTGTTGCTTGATCCCAAATGCATGTTGTAGCCTGTAGCACTATGAATCGAATTGTTGTAACGGTGGAATTTTCCAAGTGTCTGATAACTCAGATGTTGTAATTCCTTTGTGACGAAGCCTGCTAATCAGAAATTGTTTGATTCAATGAACCACTAATGTTGCGCTTGGTTTCTAGAAAGTATGTGGGGGTTGGCGCTGGATCCAGATGATTTTGTGCATGTGCGTGTAGGGCTGGTCGTGGTGTGGCACTTTCCGGCTCTTATTTGGAGTTCGATGTTTGTTCCCGGTTAGGGAAGTTGTGGTTTTATGTGTTTCCTTTTGTGAGATTAGTCCTTTCTGGACCTGATCATCCATGTTTGTAGCTGGTGTGCTTATTCTAGAATTTGGGGATCTCCTGTCGAGCTGTCCCACAGAGCTTTTTATTGGGTTAACAAATGACATGATGTTTGGTTATTCTATACATTTTGTTTAATTCCATACGTTGTGAAGTTGAATTATTTGGAGGTAGACCTGACCTTGGAAGTCATGACTTATCCCCAAAGTATGCTGTAGCCTCTAGTCACTATGTATCTGCAGTTTTTGTAACTAAACCTTGAACGACTCAGATGTTGTAATTCCTTTGTGACGAAGTCTCCTTGATTTTTGTGAAATTATTCTAGATACTTAAGTGAAATCTTGACTCTTGAGGAAATGACATGGACGGCTATATATATATTAATATTGTTGTTTTTATGCAAGGGCTTACTGTCTTATGTGAAGGTTAATTGCTTTCTTTTTACGAAATGCACTATTACTTACACTGAAGGAACTTATCATTCTTTATCTATATGGTGCACTTTTATTAGGGAAATGAGGGTTGAGCAAAGTGAAATATTGACATTGGGTAACATTAGACAAGTTTTGGTTGGACTAGAAGACAGCATCATATTCAGCCTCTTGGAGAGAGCCCAGTATTGTTACAATGCTGATACATATGACAGCAATGCTTTCCACATGGATGGTTTTGAAGGATCTTTGGCTGAATATATGGTTAGAGAAACTGAAAAACTCCATGCGCAGGTGAATCCATCTGGACCTTTTTTTTAACAAAAACAATTGATCATGGCATGTGAAAGGATAACATATCCTAATGTTTTAAACATAGGTTGGGAGATATGAGAACCCAGATGACCACCCTTTCTTTCCTGAGGATCTGCCTGAGGCCCAGTTGCCACCTATACAATACCCAAGGGTAATGCAGGTTCTTGGTTGTCAATGTTTCTCTTGATGACTGTTTTATTTCTTCATCACTGTAACAGATATGAACCATCATTTGCAATGTAATGTACCATTTTCTTCATGGAGGTAGATAAAAATAAATTAGTTTTGGATACAGTTGTTTGGCAACTGAATTGAGAGGCTTATACAGCTAATATATTGAGCAATGCTCAATTAGTGAACAAAATATAGGTAGTGACAGTGTGCTGTGACCTGCAAAATGCACTATCATTATTGCAAATGCCACAGCCCACAGACCTTAGATACATGTGACCGAAAAAAGTTCAGCGTTTACTAATATACTGTACTTTCTTCATTTCTTCAATATATTATGGAATGTGCTGTACAGCTCTTTTTGTTGCATTGCGTTGAGTGATGTGGTTATTTTTTGTTTTTTTATTACAACATATGCTCTTTTAATCATATTCTACAAGTGCTGGCATAGTACCATCCTGATCCATCTGCAGCATGAAACATCTGTTTATACTGCATTTGGACTGTCATCTGTTTCAAGATTCATAATGCCAATGAGATGTCCTGGTTTTATGACCATGTTAGTAAATTTAGATGGATTCATACTTCACTCTTGTCCTTTGCATAGGTTTTGCATCCCATTGCTGATTCTATCAATGTCAACAAAGAGATTTGGGAAATGTATTTCGATGAACTTCTTCCAATATTGGTGAAAGAAGGAAGTGATGGTAATGCTGGATCCAGTGCTCTTTGTGACACGACCTGCTTGAAGGTACAACTGATATCCATGCTAAATCATCTGCTCAGTTTTAGTCCTTTGAGAGCCCATCTGCTTTTGTTCCAGATAGCTAGGTGTCTAGGTTATAAAATTCATTTTGCTCTGTCTGCTGCAGTTTCATTCAGTTAAAAGAATATATTTTAGCAAAGTCAATCAAGCCAAATTTGCATGCATCAATCCATGATTTGCCGTAATTTCTTGAGGTGTTTTTTTTTGTACTACTGAATTGATGTTTGCTAGTGACTTGCATTCCCTTATTATGTTCCTTGTTCCATACTACAGGCACTCTCCAAAAGGATCCAGTATGGGAAGATTGTGGCAGAGTCCAAGTTTCAAGAGTCCACTGAAGCTTACACGCGAGCCATAATAGCCCAGGTCTGCTTTTGTTTCAACACTAGTATTTCTAGTACTACTATTTCCATTTTTCTTGGTTTAATTTCAGAACAAAATGGATATTTCAATTCATTTAAAAATAACTTTCTCTTTCTTGTCATGTTTTGCAAAATTCAGGACTGTGATAAACTCATGAAGCTTCTCACATTTCCAATCGTGGAGCGTGCTATCGAACACAGGGTGGAAGCCAAAGCCAAGATCTTCGAGCAAGAGGTGAACATCAGTGCCGAGGACAAGGGCACCCAACCGGTGTACAAGATGAGGCCGAGCTTGGTCGCCGAGCTGTACAACCACAGAATCATGCCGCTAACCAAGTTGGTTGAAGTCGCGTACTTGCTTGGGAGGCTGGATTGAGTGCGTTTATATGGCTGTAAACTGCCAGATCCGAACTCCTTGCCATTAAGCATTTAAACCAGAACATCGGTAAGAACCCGTCTTGGTGACAGTATGGAAGGTAAACCATGTGTGGAATTGTGGCAAGAAACATGCAGAATAATCATGTGGAGTTGTCGGTTACTTGCACCTCGTGCTAACCTCGTGCTAACTGCGAATGGCTGTAGCCTGTAAGGAATGATGGGTCACTTTCTTTGGCGGTGTGCCCTTTTGAATCTGGGTAAATTCTCTCATTGTCGTTGGAATTTATGTGCCATCAAAAATTTCCGCTTACTTTGATTGCCAGTATTCCAAGTTTGCATTTTCTTGGTTGCCATTCCTGTTAAAATTTGTTAAGTTGCACTTGTACCACTGATAGCTTGCCCCCTCCGTTATCCTTTCCTAGCCGCCCCACACGTCGCACTAGCCCAATTCGGCGTAGAACTAGGTAAGCGTTGGGCCAGCACTAGCGTTGAGCTGGAGGCCCAACCGGCCAACGGCGTGGGCCATGGCCACGCCTGGGACTCTTCGGCCAGCGTTCGGCTTGGGCGAGCACACGGCCGCCGGGTTGGTGCCGGTCGCCTGAGCTCACATGGCCGCCCACGGCTGGCTGAGCATGACTGGCGCGCGGCTTGTTGTAAAAAAAAAAAAAAAGGAAAAGTCCCTGAACACCGTAGTAGGCTAGTAGCAGAGTCGTGAGTGGGCATGTCTACCTCATGGTTCTACTCTTCATAGTTTTATCAGTCTTTCTCTCTCTTTTCCCATGTAAAAGCGTATAACTTATGGAGAGAATACACAACAATTTCATTAACCGGATTGTCCAGTATTCATTTTTTTAGGAAACATTTCTCTCGACACTGTCGAGCAGCCGCCGGGGCAGAGCAGCAGTTGCCAAAGAGTAAAGAGAAGAAGACTGCAGTGCACCACTCCTGCTTTGCCTGTCGACCGCTAATAGCCGACGACGGCGAGCGGCGAGGGCAGCGTCAGCAAGAAGGCCAAGGCGCTGTCCGCCTCACCTAGCTGCCTCTGGTCTCCAGCGTCATATTGAACTGAAGGAGGAATCGGAGGGAGAGGTTGCCCAAGGCGGGAAGAGCGTCACTGCGCGCAAGAGGTGTGGTCGCGGAGCAGGCCAAATGGCCAATCCAAATGCACCGATGGAGCCGCCGCGGATCAACGTCAGCCTGCAACCGCAGCTGCTTCACTGCGCCGTCACCGATTGCTACCGTCTCCGCAGGCCCCTGCACCCATCGAGATTGCTGTAACTGTCGTGGTGACGGCCGTGCGGGCCACTGTCGCAACTTCGGCCGCGACACCACCTTCGTGTACTGCGGCCTGGACCTGGACGTCTACATCGGCGCCTTCACGGTGCCGTGCCCCCTTCGAGTTCGAGGACTACGGCTGCGACAGCTCCGTCGCCTACGACGAGAGATGCGCACCGGGACGCGCGTCGCGTGCGCGTACGCGCCCTGCCGCTGCGCGCCGTGCGTGTCCACCTCGCCGCCCCGCCCGTGCTCCGCGACCACCACGCCGCCGACCACGCCCCGCGCCGCCGTGTCCGAGCCGCCTCCTGGTCGTGGAGGGCGACGATCGGCGCCTCTTCGTCCTGTCCGTGCGCGCGCGCGCAGCGGACATCTGGGCCGTCTCGCTGGCGTGCGTCGATCAGGGCCAGCGCCAAGGCGGGGCCGTGGTACATGTACACGCTCTGGGTTGCGGCGGTGGCGTCGGTCATGCCCACCAACAAGGGGCGCTGGCTGCGGATGGAGACGGGTGTGCCGAGCTGAGCAGTGCCCGGCGCCGTCGGCGGGGCCGCCGTGGATAAGGGAATGGCGCTGTGCGTGCTGCCAGCGATGCTGGTCGGACCGGCGAAGAAGAAGATTCATCTGAGTCAAAATTGTAGCAGCCATCAAATCTTCCATTGAAGTCTTAAATCTTCCAGGAATGCTTTACTAATACAGAACAAATTCCTTGCTTGGTGCTGCATTTTTATTCTTGAATCTCTTATCGGCTACGGCGATCTCCTGTGCAGTGCATTGCTGGGCACTCAGCATGCAGCGTCTGCTTTCCGGCAACCAACCTTACGTAGGCTACTGCGACGCGGACGACCACCGGCGCGCCGTAACCCGCCAGCGAGCACGCTTCGGGCTGTCCGGTCCGCGTCTCCTACTGGCTACTGCACGTCCTCGTCGGGCAGGAGGACGACAGCCCGTTGCTCGTGTCGCTGCGCGCTCTCGGCGCGGTCACCACGGTCTCGCTAGTGTGCATGCGGGCCGAGCCGCGGCATCACAGGGCGGCAGGACCCCGAACGGCGAAGACGGCGCCAGGGTAATCGATGGATTTTTGTTGCCGCGCGGTGAGCTGTTGATGTGCGGCGAAACTCTCGCCCTCAGGTCTCAGCATACGACGCACTCACGCACTGACGAGCTCTGACATCCTCCCGATGTCGCCGATGCCGCCACCGCTGCCACCGAGGCCACCACCTGGACAGACGAGCTCGGAGTCAGAGCTCCAGGAGTCAGCAGTGATGGCCGGTGACCTGCAGTCACGTTTGTTGCTAGCCGTGCTTGAATCATCACTCCTCACTGCAATTTTGCAGAATTGGGCTTTGTTTAGATGGCAAATATTTGGAACCGAATGTCACATCGTATTAACTGTGAAGACGTTTCGTTTGTTAGTGGTAAATATCATCCTACCATGGAGTAACTAGGCTCAAAAGAATCGTCTCGTAATGTACATCTAAACTGTGTAATTAGTTATTTTTTACCTACATTTAATACTCCAAACATATGTCTTTTGGCGTATTTAATGTGATGTGATGGAGAGAAAGTGGGAAAAAGGTTAGAAATTTTAGCCATCTAAACAAGGCCTTGGTGCTAATTCAGTATCGTGCTAGAAATACACTTATTATGGGACAGATGAGTTACCCCATTTATCTACTAGATTCCTAGAGTTGTCTTTAAGTTAATTATTTTAAACTTTGACCAAATTTAAAAAAAAAAAGGTTAAGACTATGGTATCGAGTTACTATCATTAGAATTATAATATGTGTTTCATAAGGTGTTTATTTTATTTTGTAGATGTTGTTTTTGAGTAAAATACATCCTAGGTACCTAAACTATTAGGTGAGTACCAGATAGGTACTCCAACTAAAAAAAATGTAAGATTAGGTACCTAAACTATCTATGGATACCAGATAGGTATTCTAACTAAAAAACATAATAGTTAGGTACCTAAACTATTCTATAAATACCAGATAGGTACTCAATTCCTTTTTCCTATTGTTTTTTTTTTTTTCTTTTACTTTTATTTAACTAAATCGTAACTAAGTTGTCATTTACTTTCCCGCTAACTTGCACACACATGCAGGTTCTATTAAATTTCATAGTATAAAATTCTCATAAATATATATTTAGATTGGCTCAAAATGATAATTAGGTTCAGAAGATATACAATTCAAACACACTTCACCAAATTGGCTCGGTTACAATAATATGTGAGGAATACAATATTGAAAAAGAATATTTACAAGAATTTTGTACTATCAATATCTCTAACTATAAAATTTAATAGAACTTGCATGTGTGTGCAGTTTAGTGGTAAAGTAAATAACAATTTATTATGCTTTAGTTAAATAAAAGTAAAAGAAAAGAAAGAAAAAAGGAATTGAGTACCTGGCTATTACGTTTCTGAGTTGGAGTACCTATTTGGTACCCACAAAATAGTTTGAGTACCTAAATGTTACGTTTTAAGTTGGAGTACCTATCTGGTATCCACAGAATAGTTTGAGTACTTGGTTGTTATGTTTTTAAGTTGGAGTACCTATCTGGTACTCCAGAATAGTTTAGGTACCCAGGGTGCATTTTACTCTTGTTTTTTCTATAAAGTTAGCCAAGCTTAAAAAAATTGACATGCAATTTTAGAAATTGATTTATTTGGAGATGGTGTGAGTATTTCATTCTGATCTCGAACTCGAAGACATTCATGTACGGACTTAATCTCTATCGGGTGTCGTTACCTATCAAACAGGGTTTAAACGTAGGCATAAAAATACGTGCGTTAAATTGGTCCCTTTGGGTAGTTGATCCAAACACACAAAAACAATGCCAATGGGATATAGAGTCAGTCAAAGAATAAAATGGGCCACCCTTAAACACTAAAATGGATCGATAAGGCTGTATATATTGACCTAATGGACAAGACGGAGCCCACCCACCAACTATTAAATAGAACCCAAGGGGAAAGGAGAGGGTACTCCCCTCTCTAATTGATTCAACACTCCTCCACTCTCCCTTTCCCGTGCAGGGGAGGGACTCTCTCCTCTCAGACTAACCCATCACTCCTCCACTCTACCTTTCTTGTGGGAATAGAGCACGAGCACAACTTTCACTCAACAATAAAAAAAGCAATCTAATAAGTGTGTGCACAAAATTTTGAACCAGTAAGGCTTAAAAATTGGAATCTCAAACAACTTTGTAAACTAGATTAAAAATTTCCTCAACCTTTGTACCTCATAATGGTTACGCTCTTTCTTGAGCACTTCACTCAATTCGTCACACACCTTTTTGATCCATTTTTGTTTCTATGTGTAACGGTGAAATAAATGGTCATTTTAAAAAACTTTATGCAAGTGCGATCCAATCCGACCCAAACAGAGATATATTGTTATCTTTCTAGATTATAGTAGTCATCATCGAACCGTTCCTTTGCTATATGGTCCAATGAAATAAGCACGAGAGATTGATCTATTGGCAATAGATGAGGAGATTGCTAAACTCGATGTACAGATGCATTTGCCGACAAAGTTGCACATTTTCAGACCTAGATAATTGTTGCAGATGCTTTAAAAGAAGTAATTGAACGAGCTATAAAAGCGTACAAGAAAGATCGGAATATTGATAAATTGAAGGAGTTGTACCGTGATAAGGTTAGAATATTGATAAATTGAAAGAGTTGTATCGTGAGAAGGTTAGGCCAGCTCTAGTCGCCTGAGAACCTATCTCCCCTTATAGTCTCTGTGCTTTGGAAGGAGTTGAATTGCATAAAGCTTATAAAAAATATGTCGCCCGGGAGGTGAAATACATGACAAGTATAGTCTTCATGATTTGAAATGACGTAAATGCCAAAGGGTTATTGGAGTTGTTTCATGGGTTTCTTGAGTGAGAAAATTGTCTATCATTGAAGATTGGAATAAGTCTTTGTATGCTTTAACATTTTACAAAAGAAGTGTGATTTTTATGTTCCCCAATACATATGGGGAGAATGCGATGCTTCCTTCACCAAGAAACACAAGGAAAATGTGAATGGTATGGCAAGCATGTGTTGTACAATATGGACGAGCACTTGTGACCTCGGTTCTTGCATTGTCGTGAAAGATTACATTTGTTCTAATTCCATTGAAGCACAAGGTTGTTGAATGTATCTCTTGGTTAATGATGGATACAGATTGAGTCCAAATGAACATCCATCTGAAGCATGCACGGATTGTTATCCTAAATTCTTAACTATGTGGTCGGCAAACCGCATTGATGAAGCGAGATAACATTGTAGACCTGTTAAAGCTGTTGAGATACCAGAGGCGAGATTACAAGTGTTTGATACCTCAATGAGAGATGCGTAAAAAAAATGTTTTGGGCAGATGGAGTTACACGAGCAATGAGATTGCAAAGAAAAGATGCAAATAAGGTGGGACTTGCGGTGTCTAGTAAACAATCGAAAAGTTATTTGAGTGGGAACCCGATGTTTAAATTTGCTCAAAGCTCAACGTGCTTTGCTACGTGCTCCAGTGAAATAAGCAAAGAGATTGATCATTGGCAATAAATAAGAAGATTGCTACATCGATGTATAAGTTGTTGTCGACAAAGTCGCACATTTTTAGACCTAGAAAATTGCTGCAGAGATGCTCTGAAAAGAAGCAATTGAACGTCCTATCTGGAATCACTTACCTTGCTTCGCAATCACCTTGGATCGGAGTTGGGCTGGATCTGGATTCGAGAGCTTGCTTTGTCAGCGGATATGGCCTACGGACTCACGGAGTACTCTCTCTTTCTCTTACGTATTGACGGAGAATAATATCTAAGTACACATACACATGACACAATGATGTTATAAGGTTAAAGAAAACACTTGCATTTAGAGTTTTTCGCCGGTGGATTTTCCAAAAAAGATTGCACAAATCTTGAAGTAATATGATAATTATTGTAATTAATTAATTTTGTAATGGGCAACCTAACCGTGTTCAAAATCCAAACCCAAACCTAGTAGCCCACCGGATGGTTTCTATCCGATAATTTTGAACCTAGATTGGGCGGTGCACGTGGAGACGAATGGTAACGGTGGCACCACCGGTGATAGAGTTGAGGTCCATCGCCTTGACGCCGCATCTCCGGCTGCCGTTGTGCCCCCGCACAACAACGTCGTCCTAGAAGATCGGTGTGGTCTCTTGGCAACTTTCGACTAGCGTGTGGTCTACCGAGTAGCAAGTTCTACACCGGTGGCGCGTATTTGTTTCTAGAGCAGAATTCCATTGTTTTTTAGAGTACGAGGGCAAATTGCCTAGCCTTTCAATTAACAACCAAAAAACATATTCGATTACATCATTGAAGTTCTTAAAACTACCCAACGGGGATGCCACTACCTGGTAAGCTACTCCCAGAATTCAAATTACAAAAACAAAGAGCAACAATGCTCATCATTGCTTGAGATAAAGTAGCTTGACAAACGATAATAGAGCATTATATCTCCTTTAGGAATTCCTTCTTTGCTAATTGAGCAGTTCTTTTATACCCATTGGGTCTTGTAAGATTTGTAATCTTATATCCATGTAGCCCAAGCCCATCGATCGGCATGAGGCACATACTTTTGGCTCAACCAAGCATAGCCCGGCCTAGTGGCTAGGGCCCTCTGGTTGGCCTAGCATGGAGGAGCAGGTCGTGCATGGGCCTTACCCCAAGTATGTGGGTCGCTATGGCACATAAGGCCCGCTCCTCAATAAGAGTCGCGGTGGAGGCCCAGCCTGCTAAGAGCCCCACCCCTCCGAAACCCTAACCGCCTTTCCTTCTTCCACCTTTGAAAGGTCCCTTGTGATTTTTGGTAATTGAGTGTCAACATTAGGTGAACTAATATGTGTGATTGAGATAATACACAGGGAATTAGTTCACACATGATGATGCAATGGAGGAGCTTATCGCATATGAGACATGACATGGAGTCATGTGACCAAGGTGGTGAAGATCAAGACAAGGCTTGGCTTGATGGACCGGTTGCAAGAGTGAAGGGCAAGTCACTGGACTTGGCGCCGACGGACCGACGCAACGGCGAAGAGCAAGTGAGGTCAAGATCGATGGACCAAAAAGGTCATGTGATGATATGAAATGGATCATATCATTCTTGATCGTGTTGGTGCATGTGTTGCATCGGCACTTGAAGATGGAGCGAAATGGAAATGCGCAAGGCAAAGGTATAACCTATAGGGCATTTCATTTCGCCGGTCATTGGTGCTTAGAGAAGTTTATGACCGGGTTTAGGATAGATGGCCGTACTATCAAGAGGGGCAAACTTGTTTGCATATCGGTCATCTAGTGCCACTTGAGCGATCTAACTTTGCGATGTGTTAGGATCGAGTGGCGTGCTAAGAGCTAACCCGACCTTTGAAATGATTGTGAAAATGCTAACACACTTGCACATGGTGATGTACACTTGGTGGTGTTGGCACATTTGCAAAGGCGGCGGTGATTGCAGGGTTGAGTTAGGTTTGGGAACCGCTCATCCTCCCGCCGAGCTTGCGGCGGGATTCGGCGCTTCGAGAAAATGAGTTGCATATTTTCTATTGCGCCGGATGCATCGTGGTGGTGAAAACATGCTATCCCTCGTGCTCAAGTTTGGTATACTTGATGGGTAGCATGTCGAAGAGAAGGCGTCGGTGATTCGGTGGAGTTTTTTTGGAAAACGGTGACCGGGACGCACCGATCCGGCACGCTGCCGGCCGGACGCTCCGGTGGGTGCGTCGCGAGAGCCCCTGCGAGGCCGGTTTTGGCCGGACGGGGGACCGGACGCTGGACCGGATGCTTCCGGTGCTCGACCGAAGCACCCGACCGGACGCGGAGGAGGGTGCGGTTGTGGGCCCGAAGCTTGTCGGTTGTGACCGACGTGGCCGGACGACTCGCGGCCGGACTCATTTGGTGAGTCCGGTCGGTGCGTCCGGTCGGCCTGTAAACACCCCAACGGCTCTATTTTGGCTTGTGGCTATAAATAGATGGGGTGGCCGGCTTTGGTCGGTTCTTTGAGCACACTCTAGTCTTTGTGGCTTGTTGTGTGGTGCTTGAGAGCCCTCCCACTCACATATGCTTGATATCGTTCATCCGATTGAGTGAGAGATCGAGTTCTAGTGCGTTGCGTTGAGAGATCGCATTCGTTGGCACTAGGTGATCGTGTTGCAAGCCGGTGTGCTTGTTTTTCTCTTGGAGGTTGCCACCTCCTAGACGGCTTGGTGGCAAGAGACTTCGTGAAGCACGCAAAGAAGATTGTGCGGTGCTCCGAAGAAGAGATTGTGAGAGGTTCGTGCTCACCTCGCGGGGATCGTGAAGAGCAACTCTAGTGGAGCGTGTCATTGAGCTACCACACTTGTGTGTGGGTTCACACGGTGCCCTCTGAGGGATTGGCTAGAGAACTCACACTGTGTGAGGGTCTCGATCGAGCTCCCAGCTGTGGGATTTGACACTGGCCATTAAGCTTGAGAATCATCACCGGGTGATTCGCCAAACCGTGGAACCACTAAAGTGTTGGTCGACACAACGAGGAGTAGGGGAAGTTGGCAAGCTTCCCGAGACCTCGGTAAAAATTACCGGTGTCATCTTGTGTCCACACTTCGCGGTGGTTTGCAATCTCTTCATCTCAAGCTTTGTTCTTACATTCATATATACATTGTGTTTGTGCTTGAGTAGAGTAGTTGTAACCATCTAGCTTGTGTAGCTTGTTTAGTTACTTTGCTTAGCTTGTGTAGCTAGGATATTTGAGCCTTTGGGTTAGGCGTGTGTTGCCTTGTCCATTGTGCATCTAGTGAGCTTAGGGGCTTTGTGCTTGCGCTTACTAGAATTGTATAGGAGCTCACCCGTGCTTGAAGTACTAGTGCTTAGGTTTGTGTGACCTTGCATTAGAATTGATTAGGAGCTCAAGCTAGGCTTGTCACCTCACTCTTCTTGTGTAGGATCTTTTGTGAAGTGATTTAGAGTCTTAGTTAGAGGGGTGAAGTCTTGGCTAGACCGATAAGTTTAATTCGCATTTGTTTGGTTAGCCATCACGATTAGTTTTAGAAGGGACTATTCACCCCCCCTCTAGTCCCCATCTCGACCCTTCAACCTTGCAACCCCTTCCCACGTCGTAACCCTTATTGATGCACTTGCGTCGTAGCCCTTATTGATGCCTCCTCCCCCTCTTCCCGATGTGCACCTCCCTTTCATCCCCCACCTCCTCCTCCTCCTCCACCTCCACCTCCACCTCCACCTCCTTGGCCTTCGCTCCTCCTCGTCGTCGGCGGGAGGCACCGCGAGATCCGCTTGCTGGCGCCGCCTCCTCCTCCGACATGACGGTATGTAGCGTGCGGATTCGAGGCCACTGACTGTGCCTGCCGTGCAAGCGAAGAGACGCTGCCAGCGGGCCCCTCATCCTTGCGCCTCTCTATCGCCACTCTTCCCATGTCAAGCGGGCCTCAAGACGGTTCGATAGGCTTGGTAGGCCGTGCATTGCGGGCTAGCCCGGCGTGCCTTGTCAACTTGACATCCATCGGAGCATGCCAGCCCATTGTTCCATGCCGCCAGGCCGGTCCGGCCCGTTGGGCAAATTATAGCGGGACGCGTTCTAGTGGGACCCTCCCGTGTGGGTCAGCCTAAAACATTCGCCACTCACCTTCACCCCGGTTCGGGAGCTGCCCTGGGTTGGACCAGAACCGGACAGTCCCAACTGCCGCAGCTCCCGCGGCGACTCGGCGACGCGACGGCGACTCGGCGCTCTGTTCTCCAGCTCCGTCATCGCCAGCTGCCTTCTCGCCGGTAACGCACTGCACGCCTTTTCCTCCCCTGCTCTCAGTCCTAAGGTTCCTGGCTCGGTACGGTGCGCGTTCTTGATTCCGCGGTTCCGCCATAGGGTTCTTGGGTGCGAGGACCCGGCCTGGGGTTGGCAAGCCGAAAGCGCTAGGACATGCGAATATCCGCTGCGGGAGCACATGCATGAACGAAGCGCCGCGCGGGAGATTGCGGGTGCCCTCTAGAACGATTCTTAGTGGCATGACAATCGCGGTTTGAGTGAAAAAAACCCCCTTATTTTGTAGAATTTTTCTGATTTCAGTGAACCCCACTAAAATTCAGCTCATGTGTCCCAATGGAACTTCTTTATTTAGGTATACAGACCCTGAAACATTGTAGTTCCTTTCTCGTTCCTACCAGTAAGAGATAGTAAAACTTTGCTTTTTATTTATACATATATATATACTGTTGGTTTTGTTCAACATAGGGTGGCTTTTTGCGTCAAAAAAACAAAGGGTGGTTGTTCAGACTCTACTTGCTCGGCGCAGAGAAGAAGAATCTCACTGTGCTTAGATTGGGCATCATTAATGTTAAAATTCAGGCAGTAGAGATTTGTTTTTTTGAATTTTCACCGGGGGGGAGGCGTTCCCCACCTGTATTTCATTTGCATTGGCCCCAAATGGCCGTATAAAGTTTACATCGTTTTCATGTACAATAGTTGCCAGACGGCAAGACAGAAGCAAAGGCAATGGCTATTCTAGTCCTGCATTGCCGTTTCAAATACTTGACACCATTTATCAGCGATGTGTTTCTTCTTCCGCTTCATCCGGGCCTTCCATAGCTTTGCTGTTTCAATGCACTGTTGCAGTGCTTGATTGACCACCGTGCTTTCGTTCCTGAAAATCTTCGCATTCCTCGCCTTCCAGAGTGTCCAGCAGCATAATGCAATGAACGCCGCGTGCTCGTCTCTTGGTACACCTGGTAAAGGGGGGCAGTAGAGATTTGTTATTCAGATACATCTTATATGTGGTCCATCTCTTTTTAGAAGTATATTGTGACTACATATTATGTTGTTCCAATGTGTTTCAGTGTTGCTAATTGCCCATGTGAAACTGCCAGAAAATGCAATTTGCTACTGAATTAGTGAATTTATATGCATATCATTGTAGTGCTCTGTATGCAGGAATCGATCCTTGGCATATTAGACCAAACTAAATGTAACTGTGGTTCAGTTTTTACTGCGCTCTGCATATTAGATCATTGGCACATTAGGTAATTTTAATTTTGGCACCAACAAAAGAACAATACTGTCAATAAGTAGCAGCAGCTTTTGTTCAATTGTGAAATCTGAGGAGGTAAGAAGCTCTGTTTTTGTGTAAGAAATTAAAAGAAAAAAAATTAACTGCAAGCAAAGAAATTATGAAATAGTGTTGCACGGCATTCATCATTGAAAAGATTGTGTTTTTTTTGTAACTGCAAACCAATGATAACCAATCTAGTTTGCTGAAGCTGCAAAATAGTAATCGTTAGTATGCATATGTGTCATGTGCGGACGCAGTATGAGCGCCGACGCAAGAAGGCAGCAAGAGCTGTAGACGTGGAGGCACATCAGGGACGTGGCTAAGGAAGGAAGACACAGAGAGAATAGATTAATTTCATTCCCTAAGAACTTCTGTTTACATTCCAGGTCATATATATAGACCGGTAGCTAAGATATCCTAGCAAATTTAACCCTAACTGAACTAGGAAACAAACTAAGGAGATCTAATATCCCTCTTTGAATAAGCAGGCCATCACAATATGTCTGACCAGTTCATCTTTATTCTACTATTACTCAGCTTTAAATGTATTTTTTCTTGGCTAAGGAAGACACAGAGAGAATAGATTAATTTCATTCCCTAAGAACCGCTGTTTACAATCAGGTCATATATATAGACCGGTAGCTAAGATATCCTAGCAAATTTGAGCCTAACTGAACTAGGTAACAAACTAAGGAAATCTAATATCCTTCTTTGAATAAGTAGGCCATCACAAAATGTCTGACCAGTTCATGTTTATTCTACTATTGCTCAGCTTTAAAGGTATTTTTTTTTTTCAATTTATATATAAAAAGCTGCATAATGCCCTCGGAATTCTGAATTAACTGATAGTAAGTTTACTAATGAAATTTTGATTGCTGGTGCATGGACATACGCTTGAAGTTGATTATGCATTGGTATAATATGAGATGGGATCCCATAAAAAAAAGAGGTTGGGGTAAAGTTCTTCCAGACCTGTTGTCATGTATGGAAGATCCTATGCAAGACATCGTAAGTAGGAACCTGTATCCACGGGTGAGTCACAGAGCACTTAGGTGTGCATGTCGCGCAGTCGGACGCACTGCAGTGACCACATAGGAGCCACGATCATAATCTAGCTTGAGTTAGCATGGTAGTTGCTAATTTGTGGCTTTAGTCAGTTTGGATTTGGACTTTTAAGATGCGTTATGTAAACATTATGCTCTCATTAAGTAATAGATTGGTTTTTCCTTTCCTTGCGCTTCCTTCCTGCCTCAAGCTCACATCGCCATCGCTGGCATCCCCACGGTTGAGAGCTGAGGCTGGCATGGGGATTAGTTAGCCACCGCTGCCATAACATCTATCTGTATACTTTTTCATTGTTCTACATTTTGTTGTGTAACATAATCAAGCATATCCTGCAGACACTGGTTTCAGTACTACTAGTTCTTGCATGCTTCTGAAGCTGTTTGAAGACGTACTAGTCTTTTTGAAATTTGTAATATTTTCTTAGCTCATTGTCTAGATCCATGTGCTCGTCATGTTCAGTTCATTGTCGTCCATATATTCTCACTCAGGACTGTGCTTTTACAAGTGGTGGGTGTTCATTCAGCACAGCGCTTTTAGCTTTTTACCATCGTTGTCACTACCATCAGGCACCTCCGGAGCTAGAGATGGCAAGGAGCAGCAAAAAAACAGAAATGGATCTGGACGCATTTGAGTGTCCCATCTGCTTCTCCCTGTTCGAAGGATCGATCTTCCAGGCAAGCTCACATCTTTCAGGTTTTCGTTCACTTTGCAAAAATCAAACTGCTTGCATGCACTTCCGGCCACGCGGCTGCAGTGATGAATGTGAATCTGACTGTTTGTTTGTCGTGTGTTGGTTGGCCAGTGCAAGAACGGGCACGTCGTGTGCGATGTCTGCCGCGTTCGCATCCGCGGGACTTGCCCGTCCTGCCGTAATCCGGTCGGCGAGATCCGGTGCCGGGCGCTTGAGAAGGCCATCGCCGACATGGTCCTGCCCTGCACGTTCAGCGGCCACGGGTGCACACAGTTGCTCAAGCACAAGGAGAGGCGGGACCATGAGGCGCTTTGCCAGTATGCACCGTACGTGTGCCCGTTGCAGGGGTGCGCCTACTCTGCGGCGTCCGCGCCGCACCTCCACGACCACATCCTGGACGCGCACGCCTGCAACAACATGGTTAGCTTTGTCGGATCCTCGCATGTGATGCTGCAGCTGCACCGGAGCACGCCGTTCGAGGTGCTCCTGGACCCTGTGGACCGGCGCGTGTTCCTGCTGCTCAACGGCGGGGACGTTTGCACTGGCCGGTCGCTGTCGTTGGTCTGCCTTGGCCCGCCCCCTGTGGCGAACCAGTTGCTCGAGTACAAGCTGAAGGTCGGCGGCGCCGGTGAACCAGGGGCGCTCTCGCTGTCTGCTGCAGGCTCCGTGCCCTGCATGCGCAGCTGGGCAGGGCAACACCCTACCGATGGGTTCTTGTTCGTGCCGGACGCATACTGGACCTCCTTCCGCTGCGTCCTCGTCAGCGTCCGTGTCCAGAAGTCGGCGGCCGACGTCAAGTCGGCGGTGGACAGTTTAGTACGTTGCTTTAAGCACGCCTCACTAGAAACAGTCCTTTCAATATTGGTGTTAGTTTTTGTTTGCTTAGCAATGGCTCTCGTGTTGGCATGGAAGACGAGCTATAGGTAAGTAGGTACTCCTTAATCCCAAATTGTAGGTCACTCCAAGAATCTCGTAGAGTCAAAATATCTCTAGTTTAACTAAATTTATATGATTATATGATAAGATAATAATATTTAGGATGTCAATTATAAGTATCATTGGATTTTTCTACATATTGATATTACAATTTTGTAATTCTCTACATATTCATAATATGCGTATTTGATGTTACAATTTTGTAATTCTCTTTATAATTTTGGTCAAACCCAAGATGATTTGACTTTCCAAGATTTTAGAATGACTTGCAAGTTGCAAGGCAGGGAGTAGTGTTTTCCGTGTCGTGTCGCCTTGTTCAGTTGCCTGTTTTGCTTAGGGCTCGTTTGGCGTGGCTTCTGGGGCTCCGGCTCCTCTACTGTGTATGCACTGTAGCGGGGGGGAGCAGGAGCCGGAGAAGCTCCAGAATCGTGGCTTCTCCGGCTCCTATAAACAGTGTCGCGTGTCAGTGAGAGAAGGGAGAGAGGAGAGATAAAAACGGCTTCTGTCAACAGTGTCGCTACAGTGGTCGGCAGGAGGAGCCGGAGCCGCAGCTCCGCTAGCCAAACAGGCCTTTATTCTACGTCATGTGTTCATGGGTCTCATGATCAGGCTGCTTTTACTGTGATCTGATCTAGAGTATTATGCAGCAGCTGCTGCATGTGCTCTTCTTCGCTAGCTGCTCAGTGCTCGTCGCCCGTATTGGGAGAAACTGATATGTCATGTGGGTTTCTGGGTTACGTTTGCTGTGCAAACCTATACGGCAGTACCGGAATTGCAGTCTATTCAGAAATTGGTGCGTTCTGGTTACCTACAGTGGTGAACTTGGATCTGTATAAGCGACCTAATATGCATTTGCAAACTATTGGAGATGCTATTCATCAATCAAGTGAGTGAGGTTTCCTCTGTTCGCTTAATGTGTCTAAATGACCATCTGAATCTTGAATCTCTAAGTTCGCTGGACACTCGATGATCCAAAGTGCTGGACCTGCCCCGAGCCCATCGGCGACATCCGTTGCCGGCCTCTCGAGAAGCTTCTGGCGGCGGCGACCATGTCCTGCAGGTTCAGGAAGAACGGCAGCTACAAGGCCGTCCGCTACACGGAGAAGCGAGCTGCGCCACGAGGAGAGCTGCCAGCGCGTTCCATACTTCCATGCCAAGGGGGTTTCTCTCCGGATGCCTACTGGGCACCTACGGCACTGTTTCCATCAGAGTTCGTTTCTGACGTCGCCCGTCGCCCCCGTGTACCGTTTTTTTTTTTTTTAATAAACCGGAGGGGTTGGGCGCCCCTACAGGACTTTATTGAAAATAGCTGGAAAAGTCAAACTACAAGCAGGCAAGCAGCGCTGCCCAATTAAGAAACAAAGAAAGAAACAAAAAAGATAAAAAAAGAAAGACAAATTACAAGAAATTTTGGATCCATAGATGAAAAGCTATGTTGTCACTGGGCTTCACCCTGAGGGTGAGCAGCTCAACTTCCTTGAGAAAAATCCCTTTTGCTCGATCAACTGAGGCCGGTATGTTCTTGAAAATAAGATCATTTCTAGAAATCCAGATGGCCCACGACATTAGGATGGCCACAATCATAAAGAAATTCGAATTTGCCTGAGCTCTGATGTGTTCAATGGCATGAAGGATGTCAGGTTGGTTTTGTAGGTCAAAGCCCAGGGCCTGCCAGCAACTCACCACAAACTGACAGTCAAGGAAGAGGTGCCGGGTTGTCTCTTCAGTGTTGCAGTTGCAGAGTACGCAGGTGTAGGAGGGCAGGTGCATGGTTTTTCTTCTCAAGACATTCCTCGTGCTTAACCTGTCTTTCATTAGTAACCGAAAAAAAAACTTTATGCTTTGGCTGGCAACAGTTCTTCCAAAGCCATCTAAAAGCTTGTGGACTTGGACATGACCTTTGATAAACTTATATGCCTTTTTGCAGAAAAAGCCCCCTTTGAGTGGCCCAAGAATCATTTTCCGGAGACAGAACTAACTCTTCTTTGATTTCCTCCAAGGCTAGGAACTCTTTGGTGAGCTTGAACTGAGAGAGGAAGGCTGAAGATATTTAGAGGCTGCGGCGGTGACTCCAATTCTGCTTTGTGATGCCCTTGTTGGTGGTAAAGGAGAATAGCTTTGGGAACTCTAACCTGGGGGGTTGTCTCCTCCAATTGTCAGTCCAGAAGTAACAGGAACTTCCATTGTGTACTTATATAGTAGCAAATTCTTTATATGTATCCAACAATTTGAGAATGTCCCTCCACCAGAAAGATCCTTTCTTGACATGGTTGGGGAGCTTGCCATTTGAGTAGTGCTTTTCCCATATGAGGTTGACCCAGGGGGTATGTCACGCTTGTTAAAGAACTTGTTCAGATTCTTTAGAAGAAGTGCCTCATTGTGCTTCTGAAGATCTAACACACCCAGACCACCTTCCTCATTTTCCATACAGACCATTTTCCATCTTTGCTTTTGGAGGTTTTTTTTGAATTTATGTCAGATCCTACCCAAAAGTTGTGTTTCCTGTATTTATCAACTTGTTTGATGGCCCCTTTTGGCAGAGAGAGAGCACACATGTGGAAGGTTGGGAGTGCAGAGAAAATAGCATTTGAGAGCTCCATCCTTCCAGCCTGGGTGAGAAATGATGCTGTGCTAACCAGCCTCCTTTCACATTTGTTAATCAGAGGAAGATAGTCTTCAACCTTAGGTCTAGTTGTTCCCAAGGGCAATCCCAAATAGGTGAATGGGAAGTTGCCCACTGAGCAGCCAAAGGTGTTTGCTAAGTGCATGGCCTTCTCCTGTGTCATGTTGATTGGGACCGGGAAAGATTTATTGTAGTTTACCCAAGACCGGTTGAGTCGGAGAAAGATTGTAGTAACCCTTTGAGAAGAAAAAGTTGTCTTGCCTCCCCTTCCATAATTATGAGCGTATCATCTGCGTACTGGACCACTGGGAAATCATTTGAAGAGTTGAGGGGGATGGGAAAATTCAAAAGCCCTCTGTCCTTGGCTTTGTTGATGATTGATTGAAGAAGATCAGCTGCCAGGACAAAAAGGAGGGGGGAGAGGGGATCCCCTTGTCTAACACCTCTTCTGCAATGAATGGTCTTTCCTGGCACCCCATTGAGAATAACCTTAGAGGTCCCAGACTCTAGAATGTTTTTAACCCATCCAGTCGCACCGGTGCCAAACCCTCTTGCACGAAGTAGTCGATGATTGTTGTATGTTCAATTTTGTCGAATGCCTTTTCAAAGTCAAGCTTGAGGACTATGATTTCTTTTTTTGAGTGATGACAGAGGTGCAGGTACTCAAAGGACCAGGCCAAGCAATCTTGAATTGTCCCGCTCTTGATAAATCCATACTGGTTTCTGTGAATGAGTGGTATGATTACCTGCTGTAACCTATTTGCAAGCAGCTTTGTGATGATTTTCATTGATGTGTTTAGCAAAGAGATTGGCCTAAAATCTGACAAAGTTGTGGGCTCTTGAACCTTTGGGACCAGTGTGATGAGGGACCCATTGATACTGTGGAGGCAGGCATTCCCATTTTGGAAGCCCCAGCAAAGATTGAGGAAGTCCTGTTTGATGTGGCTCCAATATTTCTTGATAAACTCATTATTAAATCCATCCGGGCCAGGGGACTTGTTGTTTGGCAGATTCTTGACAACCCTAGAGATCTCCTCTTCAGTAAAGGCTTCCTCAAGGTGGGTTAAGGCTTCACTTTGTTGGATGAGGTCAGAAAGGTTAAAAACCATAACATTGTTGTTTGTTTCCGCCCATTTTGTCTTTAAAGGCTTCCCAAATCAGATTTGCCTTGTCACTGTGTGCACTTACCAGATTGCCATTATTGTCAGCAATGGAAGCAATAGTATTTCTTACATTTTCTCGATCGTTGCATTTGCATGGAAGAAGTGTGTTCTGCATCCTCAAGAGTAGCCCACTTGATTGACCCTCTCTGTTTCCAATAGATTCTCTGCTGCTCCAACGGGGCCTAATGACTTCTCTTTAATAATGGTTCTGAAGTTCCACTCCTCTAGGCTTAGGTCTCTATGTTCTTCTAGAAAATCCATAAACTGAATTGTGACCGAGATGTTGGTAATTGCCACTTTAAGATTTGATAATTTCTCGCTCCATATTCGAGGGCTGCTCTTAGATTTTTGAATTTGCTTGTAAGCTTTTTAGCACTATCAGTGATGGAATCGGGAGCGGCCGGTTATCAAGGAAGACTTGATGAAAGTCATTTCTCATGAGCCAAAAGTTTTCAAATCGAAGATGTGTGCCTTGGGGATGGTCTGTTGAGATAGTGATGAGCGGGGGGGTGTGATCCCGAAGTTTCCATTGTCAAAGCACTGCACAGAGTCTCAGGGTAGTTCAAGGTCCAGTTACTGCTAGTGAAGACCCAATCTAACTTTTCTAGCAGAGGGTTGGCCTGCTTGTTTGTCCGAGTGAACTTTTTCCCCTGGAGGCCAATTTCCACAAGACCTAGGAGGCTTATGATGCTGTTGAATAGAAACATTATGTTTATGTCTGCTCCCTCTTTGTTCCTGTTCTCAGGGTACCTGTACATATTAAAGTCTCCCATGAACACCCAGTCTTCCCCCTCAGGGATCTCTAGATTTTGTAACCAGTTGGTGAACGAGGGTTTATTCTCAGCAGTGCAAGGTCCATATATATTCACTAAGGTCCAAGAGGCTCCATCAACCTTGGAGGTGAGCTGGACTGACAGAGCAAAACCCAGGGCTTCCTTCAAAGTCCCACTGAAGAGGTGACCTTTCCATGCCACTAGAATGTCACCAGAAGCCCCCAAAGATGGCACAAAAAGAAATTCGTTGAAAACAGGTGGTAATATGTTCCTCAGGAAAAGCAGATCAAAGGAGTCTTTCTTAGTTTCTTGAAGGCAAAGCACATCACAGTTTTCTTGAACTACTTTATTTCTGACAGCATCCCACTTTGTGGAAGCATTTATGCCTCTCACATTCCAGTACAGTACATTCCATTTTCTAGAAAGGTTTTGATTCATAGATAACAGTTGCTGGGTAATTCAACCAAGACTTAAGAGCAGCACCAGGTTGTCCTTTACAAGGCATACTGATCAAGTTCAAGACTAAGAAAAGAACCCCAGGGTTCCACAACTGACAAAACAACAACTGACAAAGCAAAAGCTGGGCCCTATTACAGATTCTAGCAGGATAGGTCCGATTACAAAAAGTGGACCCATTGCAATCTCATTTCTCCATGAAGTGACCTTAACATTATAAGACTAGTTGTTTATGGTCTCCTGCACCTCCTTGGCACCTTCCTGATCTTCCACTGGGGCAGCAGGCTCCTCCTCTGGCTGGGTAACTGGAATGATTCTAGCTCTGGCCACCGGATGGCTTTTCTGCCTCTTGGCCTGCAAAGCATCATCATTGAATTCAGATTCATCCATCATACGTAACTCCACGCCTAACTTCTTGATTGTTTTCTTTTTGAGAGTTGGGGGTTTAATGTTACAGCCAAGGCAATTTCTATCCATACACCCCTGATGTTTGAAACCATTATTAAACAGTTTTATTCTAGGACTTCTTCTTACCTCTGATTCCACAACTGCTGGCAATTTCTGAGGTCCCCTCTTCTTGGGTGGCAACTGCTTACTGGTGCCCTGCCCTTCATCACCCAAACCTCGATTGACAAGGAAAGTCAAAGTCCGGCTTTTGCGGGTGGGATGAAAAACAAATGTTTGCATTACAATCATTCCCAAGACATGTAACAAGGCCTGAGTTCAACAACTTTCTGATCCAGCCAAAACTCTCATTTTTCAGTAATTGCACAGTAAAGAAGTTAACCCAAGGTGCAGGGATGGAGATTTGCAGATTAACTGGGTTACCTGAGGAGAAGTAGTTCTGCAGAAGTTTGGAAGCTTGGGCACTGATAGCATGTGACCAGGCCGAGTCCAGGTCCTCTTGTGCAGTGAGGTTGAGTCCCAAATGGAGTGGATCCATCTATGCCTCCCGACTTTTCTCGAAGTTGTCCCCCACCATAGCACTAAAGAAGTCCCCCCGTCCGGGGAGGACTGCATCGTGTGAGCATATGGAGGGCTCTGGCGGGCCTGGCCATCTTTCCCGCTTTGCTTTTCCCGATCGGGTGCTGGCTTGAGGGGAAATATGCACGGGTATGACTGAGCTGTCGATGGGCTTCATGGTGGGCTGCATCGAGAATTCAAACTACTCGAGGACCCAGGAGATGTTGCTGAACTGCCCTCCTCAATCGCAAGCCAAGCTGCCCACTCAAGTGACCCCGACCATCTGCACCATTGCTATTTCCTTCCTCGATCTGTAATGCAGGCTGTATGTTCAGGTGCTCAGAGGTTTTACCATCGCCGCTGTTCTCCACATCCTCGGACCCCAAGAGCTGCTCAGGGAGAATGTCATGGTCGCTTTCAAAACTATCCGACACCGTGGTCGCTCGGGTTGCCCGGGCTCAGCTTGGACAGGTGCCCCATCTTCTCGGCGGGATAGGAGCTTGCTGCTCGGCTGGGGGGAGCGGGGGTTGCTCCTCTTCCACCATCAGGTCAGGAATATTCAGGTCTAGATGTTGATCGGGGAGGGGCCTCCGATTCATGAGGAACACCTCATTGTCCATTTGAAAAAGGTAGTTCACTTGCTCAAGGCCCTCCAGATTTCCCTCCAGTGGATCAATGATGACAGGATCCAAGTCCAAATCCAAGGGAGGCTGGTTAAGATCAATTCCTTCAGGTTCCTAGACCACCTTTGTTCATTCAGATTAAGCCACTGTTGGAGTTCAAAATCTTTCTCATTGTGCTGTTGCTGTTGAGGATGATCCTGGGGCTGATCTTGAGGCTGCTGTAGAGCAGGAATATCTACTGGCCAATGATCCCATTCACCTAGGTGTGGGACATCCACTAGATTCCAGTTGTCCTGTGCTTCATTTTCATCTTGCTGTTCCTGGTTCACCGGTTGCCCCAAGCCAAATAAATCAAAGGGTGGCGGTTGCTCAATCATATTATCAGCTGGGATGGGGTCTTCAGGTGGGGGTAAGTTGCCTGGCTCCTTTTGAGCAAGAACTTCACATTGTACTGTCCACGAGTCACCACCAATTGTGTCAGGGTCCGATTATACCACGTACTGGGGAACTTGAGCCAAATCCGTAACCCTAACCTTGACCAGCAAGTTGACCTTACATTCAGGATCAATCTGGAACAGCATGACTCTAGAAAAATCACCAATAGACTGCTCAAGATGGCGCTGTGACAGATAGCCATTGGGAAAGTCCAGCAAAAGCAACCAACACTCATGGTTAAACTGCGCAAACCTCCAATTCCTACCCTCATTATGCTTCACAAAGGACACGGTGACATTATCAAAGATATGAGGACTATGATCAACAAGCCAATCCCTGTCCAATGCATTCCTGAGCCATACTTTTGCCTGACCTAGGCTAGTGCGCTCCATTCTCGTATACTGCATATCCACTACATCTCGGAAGAAATCTCTGAGCACATCACGGACGGCAGGGAAGTGCATGGGGTTACCCGGAAGAGGATCGAAGATGACGATTGCCGTGTGTTCGCTGTTTCGCCTCGCGGCCGACCGAGCCACGGGCGCGCGAGATGAAGCGCCGATTGGGGATGTCGAGCGGGGCCAGATGCTCGGGGATGAAGGGAGCCGGGTCCGCGCGCTGGAACGCCATGAAATCAACCGCCGGAGCTTGCAATGGGAGGTTAAGGTCCGGCAATGGCGTGGGGTTTTCTTTTAGCTATGTAGCAAGGGGAGGAGTGTGCTGCCGGGAAGAAGAAGAGTCGAGTAGTCAGCGTCTCGGGTCTGCCGTCTCATAAATGTCCACCGCCGCGGCCACCAGCTGAGAGGTGGGCTAGGCCGCGTTGATGGGCTTGGCAGGTGAGGGGTTTGGAGCCGCGGGCGAGTGCTGAGCACCATTGTCTTGGGAGGCCTGCCCGCGAAGCCTGGTTGGGCCGCCTCTAAAGTATTGTCGCTTTCCCTTAAAAGAGGGATTCGCAGCAGAAAGTGATTGGGCCGGGCAAGATTTGGCCGCCCCCGCTTGAAAATTTCGCGGGTGCAGTGGGCAGCAATATGGCCGATGAGTGGCAAGCGCGGCACTTGATAGGGGCAGAGCAGTTTTTGACTCGCCGCGCCGTGGAGAGGCACCTGCTGCAGAGCCTGTTTTGCATGGCCTGGGAACTCTTTGCCCGAGGCGTAGAATGGCTTGGGAAGACAAGGCGATGATGAACCGACACTCGCCCCTTCGATCAGGCCCGCCAAGTGGGACCCCATTGGCCCCCGGTGAGAACCACGCGCCGCCGCCGAGGAGCTCGCCACCGTACTCAAGAGGAATGGCGTTGGCCTCGGTGAGAGGGTTGGATTTGAGAACTTCAAAGAAACGAGCGGTGTCCAAATGTAAGAAGAAGAAGGGGCATGACGTCTAGCCGGGTCCAAGAGCGCTCTTCTTCAGCTAGAAAGAGCTTAAACTCTGCTTGCCAATTAGGGCCCCCATTTCCCCAGAGGAAGAAGAAGACTTTGAAATCCGCACACTCGTAGGATTTAAGGTTGGCAATGAACAAACCAATGGGTTTGGAGGCAACAGCGAATTTAAAGGTTCTATCCCGAAGGTGGGAGACAAAGAAATGCTCTGCCACACCGCCAATGGCGGACTGGAGGAGGAGGCTAACTGATTCAAGAGTGAGCCTGCATTTGGAACGCCCAAAAGCAGCCACCAAGAAGAAAGAGGCCCGATCAAGGACATGGTGTGTGACCGGCGAGTTGAAACGCTCCCGGATGAGAGCTTGGGGTGGCAAGAACCGGAGGGGATTGCAGGGGGGGAGCCATGGCGGGGACACACCGATGGAGGCCGAACGCCAAGGGGACGAAGCAGCGACGAGCCTCAGGAGGAGATCATCGCTCGAAAGCAGGACTCAACGGGCGGCCAGGCTCCGGCGAGCCATGCCCTCTAATAATATTTCCAAGTGGAGTAGGAACCTAACAAGGAAGTGCTACTAGCAATGGCGCCTTCAGCCGCCCCGTGTACCGTGATGGTAGGGTGGAGAACATCAATGTTGTTTTTTTGTTTTTTACAACAGTTCCCTAGTCGCCGATCAACTGTTCGTTGAGCGTCTCATTTAGTACTGATTTTTAGCTAATAAATAAACATATATATGGGAGGAGAGTACCGTGGATCCCTCTATCTTGTGGTTCGCTATTATACGAACGGTAGTAGCGTTGGTTTTCTTTAGATTACCTTTGTATATGTTTTACTTCGAGTTGGCTTCTTTCTTTTTATATGGGGTGCATTTCCAATAGATGTGCTATCCTTATTAGGTTAGTTATTATCTCTAAAATCTCGGTGGCCATATATAGTGGGTCATAGCCATCTGCTATATAATTTTATAAAATAGCAAGTTTGTTGTGAACCTCTTATGTTTTGAGCATTTTTCTATTTTACAAAATGGCTATGACTTTCTAAAGCTAAATTTAGTTATTACGAAGAAAAAGTTGCTCCCAACAGAATTTGCATGTTACTATCCAAAATGACTTGCTCTCTATTCCTCCGCCTCCACTCTCTATTCTTGGAAAGCATATATGGCTCGCACAATTGAATATGGAGAGTCCTAGTTCTACAATTTGTTGACGACCTCTAGTATTTGTTTTGTCATATGTAATTTTAGAGTGTAGCAAATCAGGAATTTTAGCCACTATGTTTGGCTAATCTCCTCGTGATGCTCAGTACTCCTTTTTAGAGATCTAGTTTTTAATAGTTTCGTCGAGTTGTAATCGTTGTAGATTTTGCTCTTTTCCTTTTTCTTGCACAGTTTTCTTCCTAGTTGAGTTGTAAGGTGGTGTGTGGCTGTTGTACCCTTTGTTTTTCCTTTTCATCGTCTAATAAAATTAACGGCAAAGCTTTTGCCGTTCCTCAAAAAAAAAAAAAAAAAAAAAAAAAAAAAAAACCTCCGGAAACACTCTTGCCGTCTTTAGAAAAATCATGACGTGAGGGAGAAATGCATGTAGGAGACTGTCTCTCGAGTTCAAGCTGGTCTTATGTCTTTTGCACTATATTTAATAATTATTATAAAAAATATGAGCTAACTCTAATCTAGACTATTTGATATATACTCCATACTTAGTATTTAATTAAACTTTAAACACGTCCAAGAATGCATCTAGAATTACAATTTTTTATACACAGGGGGAGTACTCGAAACTCTCAAAGAAAAAGAGGCATATTCTATGTAAAAGAGATGTTGCTTTTTAAAAGAGTCAATAAATCTTAAATTTAACTACTACTCTCTCCATTTCAAATTATAATTAGTTTGACTTTTTGACCTCTAGTTTGACCACTGTCTTATTCAAAAAAATTTATACAAAAATAGTCAAATTTAAGTTATTTTTAAAGACCATTTGTTAATAAAGCAATCCACAAAGAAAAAGAAGTGATATTTTGCACAAAATTTTAAATAAGGCAGTGATCAAAGTTGAGGTTGAAAAAGTCAAACGAACTACAATTTGGAACCGATTTAGTACATATATTAAAAATATTACATATAATAACGTAATAAATTTTTATAGTAAATTTAATTTTAAATATAAATATCGATAACATTTTATAAGAATACAATACAGTTTAAAATTAATTGCCTCCACGAAAAGGACTCTCCTATTTTTTAGCATCAACGAAAAGGACTCTTGAAAGAGTCCAAGGTATCTAATCCTTCCATCCAGAAAAAAAAAAATCAGGAGTACTTATCTCTCCAGCCAGATCGACCAATCAATCTCCAGGAAACCCGCTATAAAATCTGTTGCGCCGGCGAGATTTTCGTCCAAACCATATTAATCTTTCCGCAAGTACATAAACTGCGTCTGCACGACCAGCCGGGAGCCCGAACGAAACACCGATCGCGAGATGAGTAGAGGCAGCGAGGACAATGACCGGCCTGTCGCCTCGCGCATGGCTGCGGCGGCGGCGGCCGCGGCCGCTGCCGCCGACATGCTGAAGCGTGTGAAGGCCAAGCGCAATCGCAGATCTCCCTCCTACCTGTCGTTGCGTGACCATGATCGTGACCGTGACCAGGTCGTCCGCCGCAGCCGCAGCCGCAGCCGCAGCCCCGGCCCCAGCCGTAGACGTGCGCGCCGCTACTTCGATGACCAAGTAGAGCACCGCAGCAGGAGCCGCAGCCCTAGCCCCACCAAACGTCGTCGACAGAGCCGCAGCCCTAGCCCTCCCATACGGCGTCGACGTGGGCGTTCAGACAGCGACCGCGACGAGGAGGAGCCAGATCGCCGCGGCCGCAGCCCCAGACGTGGACCCGCGGCGCGGAGCTGCCGAAGCCGGAGCCGAACCCGCAGCGAAGAGTGTGAGAACAAGTTGTGCTGCAACCGGTCGAGGTCGCCACCAGGCGACGACGGCGACGACAGCGAGCGCTCCCTGTCGCCGCCACCCGAAGAAGACTTCTTCGTGCGCATTGACCGCTCCGACGATCTTTTCAAGTGCGCCCATTGCTTCGCGCTGCTCTCCTCTCCCGTCTACGAGGTGACCCGTTAATCCCCTTCCATCTGTTTTTTTTCTCTTCCCCAACAATCGATCGTTCGAGACACTATCGCCGGTTCCTTGATTTGCAGTGCGTCGACGGGCACGTCACCTGCGCTGGCTGCCACGGAAGAACCAACGAGGGCCCGGGGGTTGGCGAGGGCGGCGCCAAAAGGTGCAGCATGTGCGACTCGACAGATTACAGACGGAGCAGCGCCATTGCCGGCTGGCTCAAATCCATCCTGTTCCCGTGCTGGAACCACGACTACGGCTGCCCGGCCTTCCTCCCGCGTCACAGTCTGGTGGCGCACGAGCGGTCCTGCCACTACGCGCCGGTCTTCTGCCCCGTGGACTGGCGCTGCGACTCTTTCCCCGGCGGGCCGACGGACGCGCTGGAGCGCCACGTTACGGCGGTTCACGGCTGGACCGTCGTCGGCGTGCGCTTCGGCGAGCCGTTCCACGTCCGCGCCCGCCCGGTATCGGTGCGCTCCCTGCTCCGCGCCGAGGACGGGCGCGCTCTTCTACCTCTGCGCCAAGCAGGCGGACCACGGCAGCGGCGCCTCCCCGTCCATGATCCACATCCGCCCCGACGACGCGCCCGCGGCGCACCACGTACGAGGTGAAGACGCCCACGGCGGCGCCGGGGATGCAGCACCGCATCCAGATGCAGTCCACGGTGTGGGGAACCTCGCTCAGGGACGGGGTGCTGTACGCCAACCCTGTCAGAGTCAAGGTGCCCGGCAGCATGCTGCCGACGGAAGGCCCCCAGCAGGACTCCGTCGAGGTGCGCATCATTAAGGAGGCGCCCGCCGCCGTCGGTGACAGTGTTCAAAGAAACTAAACAGCTGGGGTCATCTCATGATTCATCATTCTGTGCATTCCCAGTTTGAAACACGAACAGTTTCTCCAATAAATATTAGGATTTCATCAAATTCGTTTCCAAAGAATAGATTTTCCCCAATAGGTTTTGCATTACTACATTAGGGTTTGCATTACTCACTCCATTATACGGAGGTGTAATTTGATAATAATTGATTCATTTGCTAGTTCTATCTTTCGTGTTGCCATATATACTTCTACAAAAATCCTTATTTATGTCTGCGAAAGAGGGCGTCCTCAACGGAAATGTGTGCAAATCACGGTCAACTATTCCCACCATTCCAAATTATTTGAATTTTGGGGTTGATCAATTTTGCTAAGTATGCAAACATATTATTTACAAATTTAGATGTCTATATATACCAAAAAAGTAAATCAAAACGACTTAGGATTTGAATCTTGGAGGGAGTACATACCATATATGTCTCTCTTTTTAGATTGATCAGAAACGGGTTGAGTCTTTACGAGCAGTCGCAATTTTGGTTATCTAAGCAACTCCAGCATGACCTGCAAAATTTAAATTTGAGGGCCAGAATTAAAGCCCAACCTGCAATCAGCCCCTAAAAAACTCTCGTCGCTCCAAATCAGCCCCAAAGACGTGACGTCCCGCCCCGCCGTTGGTTCCCGCCCGACGCTTGCTCCGACACCCCGCCCCCGTGCCCCGCGAGCCGTGCCGCTCCGCGCGAGCCCCGCCCGTGTCTGCTGCCTGCCCGAGCGCCGCTTGCTCAGCACCTTACCTCCACCGTGGAGGTGAGGTTCCCACGGTAGAGGTCATGCACGGTTCGTCGCTATCGGTGCAAGCAAGGAGATGTCGAGCCGAGGGCCCGCACAACATGGTGAGCCCTGACGCCACCCCGTACTTCTCGAGCACGTCATCGCGGCACCGCAGCGGGGCCGACGAGGTGGATGACGAGGAAGCGCTGCAGCGAGCCGCCATGGAGCGGTTGTCATCCTTCAAAAGCGCATGCGCCACGGGCCTCATGCGGGCGGCCTCGACGGACGCCGCCCGACGGAGGCGGCAGCGGATGGAGGCGGTGGCAGCACGATGAGGTGGACGCGGCGCGCTGGGGCTGGTGCAGCATCAGGCCTTCGTGGGACCGCGTGTTCGCGTCGCCGGGGAGGACAAAGAGCGCTTCTTCAAGAAGCTCCGCGTGGATCGACCGCACCGCATCCAGATCCCCACGGTGGAGGTGAGGTTCTGTCGCCGACATCTAGACCGCGCCGACATCTCGATTCTCAAGATGTTCGCATGCGTGTCGGCGTGGGGAGGCGACAATGGCGGGGTAGAGAGGTGCCGACCAGCCGCCGGGCGGGTGGAGAAGACGCCGCCGCCGGGCGGTGGGCGGACGCTGCGTCGCGCGGCACACGAGTCCCTCGCGGCGGACGATGGAAGAAAAAGGTGGGACTCACGGGAATAGGGGATCCAGATCTAGAGGGTCCAAACTAAAATTTGGGTTTTTTTTTTTTTTAAATCTGAGGGGTTTTTAAATTTTGAGGCCCCATTATAGGCTCCATTGTAGTTGCTTTTTTTCTCTGAGCCCCTAAAATTTGGGTTAAGGGCTCAAATGAGGGTCAGGTTGTAGTTGCTCTACAGTTTGTACTTACCATCTGTTTTGGATATCTGAGACGGTTCTTAGGTGCCGTTACTATTTGTTACATACTCCCTCCGTCTCAAAAAGAATGACGTTTTTTTGACTTTTCAGAATTTGTGTTTGACCGTCCGTCTTATTCAAAAAAATTTATGCAAATTACAAAATAAATAAATCAATGCTAAAGTATTTTCAATTATAAAATAAGTCATAACAAAATAAATCATATTTATATAATTTTTTTGAATAAGACAGATGATTAAACACGATGTCTAAAAGTCAAAAAACATCATTTTTTGGGGACGGAGGGTGTATCAAAGACTGTTGTCATAATCGCCTCTTTTGCGTACTTACTTATGTGAGACGGTGGTGCACCCATCACTAGTAGTGTCTAAATCACATACGGTTGGATTCAGCGTCTGACATCGTGTGCCGCTCAAATTTTGCTTCTCCGGCGTAGTGGTTGTGCGAGCTATAAAAAGGTGTTTCTACAAGATTGTACAGGATTTGTTACTAGAGTCTGGACTCACTAGCTTTGTGATCTCTGGCCAATACAATTTTGCTAGATTACTATTTGGAAACTTTTTTTTGACAAGGAAACAAATTTCATAGATTAGCAACATGCAGCTGCTAGAACAATAACATTGTCCATGGTTACATCAAGCGTGTCCAATAGTGGACACATATGAACATGAGCCGGGTTGACACACACACCTGAAAAGGTAACGTCACCTACACTTATCAAATGTAAGGCCTGCTTTGCTAATGAGTCGGCCATTATATTGTTTGTTCTCCTAATCCTGTGCACGGAGGAATCTGTGGCTCGCAGCATATTGACAATCCTCTGCGTGTGTGGTTTAGTTCGCCACTCCGGGGGACTGCAATGATCTTCAGAGTTGATGTAGTTAACAAGCTGCAAATTATCGGCGAAGTAGTTGATTGCCACTAGTCCCATTCGAGCGAAGGTGGTGGTGGCCAGCTCCATGGCCACCGTCTCTACCATGAGCACAGAGGAGGCGTCTTGCAATCCTGCTTTAATGAAAAATGATGGGCGCCGCTGCGAACTCGTGTCAACAAAGAAGACTCCAATTCCTACAAGCCTGTTGTTTTGTTCATGGGGCTGCATTGATGCATCGGTGTAGCAAGCGAGGGCCGTGAACCGCCGCTGGGGAATGCACCGGTACCTGTCCATGAAGAGAGGACTGAAGAAGATGTACCAACTGTAGTTGCGTAGAGGGGAGGCTGCCGGTTGGAAGAGTCATTGAAGTGTTGTTGTGGCCGATTTTGATCATCCTGTTGCCGTCGTTGGTGTGATGAACCTGTAACTATAGAATTCATACCTTGACTAGGGGGAGGGGCTGCTTGTTCTTCATTGTGTTCATCAGCTTGAAGGTAAGTTTTCATGTGTGCTTCGCTGCCTTATGCACCTGAAAGGGGGTCCAATTTCTCCTACGGAACCTGTTATCATTTCTTGCTTTCCATATATACTACATTGTAAATAAGAATTTGAACATATCAGTATCAGAGGGGTTAATTGTAAGTAGTAAGGGTAAAGTAAGCTGTACTCCATTCTCAACATTAAAACGATAGGAAGTGGAATGGCTTTCCGAAAGGAACCATGATCCACGTCACCCTAAATTTTTATTTACCGCGTGCGATTTCACATCAACAACCATGGTTTAATCTACCAAATTCGATTTTTCTGATTCTCGCCTTTAAGGCGGCTTCTCATCGACTTCTCGGCTTCTCACCGAGGCAAATATATATCCGGCTTCACTCCAACTAACCCAACTTCAGCTTCTCCTCGTGAAAAAAAAACCGTATCCTTCTCCAACATCCCGTCTCTCTCTCTCCCTCGGTTCCCTCCCATCCCTCATGGCGGCGCGGCGGCGAGAGGCGAGCTCCTCCTCGGCCGGCCCTCAAAGACGGCGGCGGCGCCCGACCTCCTCCTCCTCCTCCATCTCGTGGTCCTCCACCGTGCTCCTTCCTCCTCACGGTAGCGGTTCGCAGCGGCGCGAACGCCCGGCCCTAGGGTTTCGCCCCACGCCGCCCGGTCGTCCCCGGCCCGCGCACCGTTGCGGGGGCGTCGTAGGCCATCCCCACGGCCTCTCCCGGTGGTGGTACACCAGGGGACGGCCGCCACCGCATGGCGGCCCCTTGGCGGCGGCGGCGCCGCGATCGCAGCCGCGCGGCATCCTCCTCGCCTCCTTGCCGGTCGTCGCCCCTCTACCTCCGTCTGACGCATGCTGCATCCCCTCGTGCCCTCATCCTGCTGGTTTGGTATGTTCTCTTGCATCTAACTTAATTTGATGTTTTTCTTATTTCCTTGTTTCGTTGAGATGCAGGACGTGGTGGATCAAATCAATGCTGCCCCAATGAAAAAGTTTATGTGAGCTTTATGCAGACAAATATGCCTCTGTTTGTTTTGGTACGATTTTAATACTTGATTCGATTTATTCTGCCTAATTTATGTTACTGTTTTCAATGTGTGTACAGGCCAACCTAGGTCTTCTATTTTGCAAAGCTGGATATCAGATGTATACATTGCAGTCGCTAGGCTGGGGCCATACTTGAGATACAGTGAGTAAATGATCGACAATCAGAAACCGGGTCCGAGAGAGGCGTCAGTACTTGCTTCTTATTTCTTTCAGTTTAGGAATCTGTAGAATTCTGTGTTGTGAAGTAGACAGGTAGCATTGCTTAAGGTATACCGCCTTTAACCTTAGCTACAAGATCGACTACCTAAAGAATTGTGCAAAAGAAAGTAGCGAGTAATCCAGTCCGTCAAGTATATCGCTGACCTCCATGTGTTTGTGACATTGCTTAGGCAAAAAATAGACAAATATCTATTCGAGCTGTTTTACGGTACTTGCATTTTCCTCCCGTTTCCTCCTATTTCTTCTATGAATTTTTAATTGTTGTCAAAAAGGGTATATTGGTCATTTTAGGTGCCTATGGCTGAGCCGCCCCCGCAGCCCCCGCACCCCTCGCCGGTTCACGCCCGTCTCTCGCGCGCGCCCGGGAACCCGACCCCGACGCCTCGTCCTCTTCACCGCGCTCGAGAAACCGCCGCCGCCAGCCCGCCCTCGCCGTCTCCGTCGCCCGCCCCTGCGCCGCCGCTGGCCCTCCATCGCCATCGCCATCGCCCGCGGTGCCTCGCCACCGCCTCTCCTCATCATCGCCCGCCTTGCGCCGCCGCCGGCATGCCCTCGCACAAGATGCCGCCCCTCCTCCCTCCTCCCAGCCCTAGCCCGTGCCCCGCCACCACCTCGCCCTCGCCGTCGCGCGGCGGTGCTGCCGCAGCTGGATTGCCCTCGCCAGCACTCGTCGCTGCGATCCCGTAGCTCCTTCCTCCTCCCCGGCGCCCCCGGCTGACGCGAGCCGACCTGCAGCAGTGCGCCGACACGTGGTTCAAGATCAGAGGCAACAAGTAAGTTCCATTCCATGGAACTCTTGGCGATTCAGACATTCAGTCTAATTCAATTAATTCATTATTAGGAGCAATGTAGTGTAGTTGTGTCACTTTCCACTACGGAAGGTGCTTTCATGAAATTGTTGTGGGCAGCAGTCAGCAATCATAGGTCGTGTCACTTGAATTCTCTATTGCTTAGTAGATCGATGCTGCTTTATCGAACTTTGTACTGCAGAAGAATAGTTATTGGGGCTTAGGAGTCACAAATTGATTACAATAAGGGTCTCCCAAGCATTAATTTCTGTCTGTTAACCCTCCCAGTATAGTTTTTTGTGGTTTTAATATAAGAAACTGGGCTTAACCCCTTCCTCTAGAGAAATATTATAGAGCTGCTGTACATAATAAATGTAGTGAGAATTTAGCATCCAACTCAATTGCTTGGGGTTAACAGACAGAAATTAATCAAGTGTCTGTACCCAAGCTAACGGGGAATATCTTGTAGGTTCTTTTTACTCTTATGAGCTTGTAGGATAGTACCATTGATAAAACTGTTTTTCCAGGAGATGTAGCCTATCTGATTGTTCTAAAAAGATTATATTATTTCTTTGTTTCAAATTTTTCAAGCAGCAATAATGAAAATTTTCATGAAGAAGGGATTTTGGACGGACTTTTTTTTGCCTTCTCCATCATGCTGAATCTTTTTGTTCATTAAAATTGTTTTGTTTCTTGCAAGGTCCTCCGCTTGCAAGAATGCTTAAGCAAATACCAGAGAACTGATGCTGGAACCACTCTTCAGGTTTGCTGTACCTCATTGACTAGCAGTCTGATGGCTCCATGTTTACACAGAAGGAACTCCCTAACTGTTTCAAATGGTGGATATTCTTTTAATCTTCAGGTTGATCTTGCCCATCTTTTAGCAACTTGTGATCAAGAACTTCGAGCATTCACTGCTGAGGTAACTATGTTTATTGAAGCACTATTGCCATGTTATACATTCCTCAGAAAGTATGACTTACATGGATACCATGTATATCTAGTGGTTTGTGATGCAATGCTATATTACTATCATAAGCCTATAGATTATGCATAAGCCTATAGATTATTTTATCATAAACACGTTCAATGCAGTATGTTGAAGAAAATGATAGGCTCAGAGCCATTCTCGGTGAATGGAGTGCTCGAGCCGCAAAGGTAATCTTGGTGCAGTGCTATTGTCTATTCATGTCATTTGTCCTTTTCTCGCTATCATATTTTTTTGAGTATGTTTGACAGCTTGAACGTGCGTTGGAGGCAGAGCGGGCGTCAAACATTGAATTGCGGAAAAACATTGCAAAGTTTAGAGGTCATTTCTACAAAGGGCAGGTCTGATTTCCCATGTCTGAGGAACATGTACATCTTCGGTGTATTATAGCTGGTTCCAGAATTTTACCTAAGACGACTGCTCGGGGAATACTAGAATTCGAGACGAACAGCGCAAATTTTGGATAGAGAAGAGCATCTCGGTAATCCATTGTAACTGAGATTGATTACGAGATTAGCATATGATTGTTCGATGATGCATATGCATCTAGTGGTTTGTAGAATGCGTAGTTTGATGTATATATGTTCGTAGGTTTGATCATGTACGTCATAAAAGAAATAGAGTATGATATTCTTATGGTTTAGGACTGTTGAGTATTATCATGGTGGTGTCTGCTGGTGTGGTTTGAAGGAGACAGGCAGATCTTATGAATATATCATCGGAAGCTTATGGTCTTGTTTATGTGATCGCAATTGTTATGTGAATATTTCTAATGATGTGTGAACACTTCGGCATTGTGCACATCATAGTTTCCTCTGCTGCGTGCTGATGATTTAGCGAGCTGCCTGCTGGGCTTCGGCCCAAGAGAAAAACGAGTACGAATTGTTTCCAAACGTCCTAAAAAGTTTCTAGAGAGGCGAGGTGGGGATATCTGATCTGATCTGCGCACTGCGCTCTCTTTCCCTATGGGCCGAGCAAACCGATGTGGCCCACCCAGTCATCCCTTTACGAGATTAATCAAGGTTAAAAACAAACAGCGCTGGCATACTGAAGAACACACTTGAATGGTTAGTCCCCTAGAGTTTGATCCTATGCTCCTAGGATCGAAACGCATAGAAGCCTGTTTTTTTTACAAAATTTTTGGTTAATTGTTTCTATTCCACATCTCTCACCTAGCGACTAGAACATGTGTAAGAGATACGTGCCTTTCTATGAATCTACATCATCACTTTATCTGAATCGACTCAAACCTTTTTGTCAACATGTCACACAAAAAATAAGGTGTCCATGCCAGTTTTTAAATTTTTTAGCTATATTAGTGTATTTTTAACTTTTTTTTCTTTAGTAAATCAACAAATAATTACAGTAATTACCGAACTTAGTCCGAAAATTGCACAGATGCACACAACATCATAGTTTGGATCCATAAACACTCCATTAAAGTTTGAGATGATTTGGAGAAAGTGGTACTATACTTCCCACACAAACATGAACATCTCTCACCTAGAGACTAGGATATGTGTGAGAGATGCGTGCCTTTTTGAGTATGTGCATCATCACTTTTTCTGAATCGACTCAAACTTTTTGCCAACATGTCACACCAAAATTTTATTTTCATGAAATTTTTTATTTTTTTTTATCTACATTAGTGTATTTTTAACTTTTTTTCTTTAGTAAATCAACAAATAATTACAAAGAATTGGTGAACTTAATCTGAAAAATTGCACGTGATAAGACAACATCATAGTTTGGCTCCATAAACACCTCATTAAAGTTTGAGATGATTTGAAGAAAGTGGTACTATACTTCCCACACAAACATGAACATCTCTCACCTAGAGACTAGGACATGTGTGAGAGATGCATGCCTTTCTCGAGTATGTGCATCATCACTTTTCCGAATCGACTCAAACTTTTTGTCAACATGTCACACCAAAATGTTATTTCCATGAAATTTTTTAGATTTTTAGCTACATTAGTGTATTTTTTAACTTTTTTCTTTAGTAAATCAACAAATAATTACAAAGAATTGGTGAACTTAGTCCGAAAATTGCACAGATGCACACATCATCATAGTTTGGCTCCATAAACACTCCATTAAAGTTTGAGATGATTTGGGAAAAGTGGTACTATACTTCCCACACAAACATGAACATCTCTCACCTAGAGACTAGGACATGTGTGAGAGATGTGTGCCTTTCTGGGGGTGTGCATCATCACTTTCTCTGAATCGACTTAAACTTTTTGTCAACATGTCACACCAAAATGTTATTTTCATGAAAATTTTTAGAATTTTTTTAGCTACATTAGTGTCTTTTTAATATTTTTTAGTAAATCAACAAATAATTTTGAAAAAAAATGTGAGGGCTCAAAGACAGTCCCATGCTTTGTTATAGGATTTGGACCAGGATAGCTTAATTGGGCCTAGTCAGCATTGTTGCATCCTCACAAGGAATCATATTTATACCACCTCGCTAAGAGTAAAGCACCCATGCCCAGGCAATGCTATAAATTAAGCCCTTTCTACACTCCGACTGCACGCCGCATCCTTATTTTTGATTGAAATTTGATTCGATGGTTTGAATTTATGAATGAATGATTGAATATGAATTATGAAATTTAAAATTATTAGAGTTTCATATTAAGAATTTTAAATTAGGAATCCGAAATTTAGAATTTGAATTTTAAATTGAGTCACTTAGTAATGCAGATTCGTAGCTGTTGATATTCAGCAGTCACTAAAAAAAAATCCACGTGTACCCGCAACATCCTGTCCTGGGCCAGCATGCTTCGTGCTATACAGTGTGCTAGGCCCAACATCACAGAACGAACTGCGACACACTTGGCCAACATCATAGAACGAACTGCGACACACTCAGATTTTATTCAACAAGGAACAACTGGATTACAATCATGGGCACCAGCCTAGTATATAAAGTTGTCTGTCGAGGGCATTGGGCCTGTCACTGCAGCCCATAGGATGAAAAGGTGAATACAAACTTCTCTCATTGGTACACTTGAGGTCTATCGAACTCGCCTTGAGGTCTGCCTCAAGGGTTGCCATCGTCGTCCAGGTCTTCTTAGCTGTCCCTCGTTGGATTCTGCTTCAAGAATGATGATCTTCTGTTAGTGTACGAGTACATGCAAAGAGGCAGCCTGGAAGAGATATTGCATGTAACACCCGGTTTTAAGAACAAAACCAGATGAAGCCATATGTGAGCCCTGGAAGTCAAATCTCACATATAGTTTACAAAATAATGGTAATCAATTCACAATGCTTAAAAATAAACGAACCTAACAAAAAAAACATAACCTCAGCTAGCAGACAGCGGAAAGACTCTGTTCTTCGATGTAGGCACCACAGTGGAACGGCCGACCCGGTTGATCACAAGCCTAACTTCTTCCCGAGGTGTGGGGGAATAGCAAGAGTGAGTCCATGTCGAACTCCGCAAATATAGTTAGGCAATATCTAACCCAAAACCCATGATCATTATAACATAAATAATGAATAGCATGAAATGATAAATCATGATCAATTTAATAAGCATGTAATTCTATTCATAGATGTCTCCAAGGCCATTCATGACCCTTGAATAAATTTTGTTATAACAGTTTTTAACTCAGGTGCAGAGAGGTGTACACTTTCACTACGGGTCATGGTTTCCACCGCCAGTAGGTTCATGACTCCCCAAACAAATGAAAACCATATAAAGCCGTTCAAAGGCCCTCCTAAAAATATTAAGTGGCCAACGAGCTACAACCCCGTTTCTCCCAATTCGGCAAACCACCAACAAAGTTAGGTAGAACCCCCGAACAACTAGAGTCGAGCCATGTAACCCCCATAGCTGTATCTTTGTATATATGGGATGATCACAAATGAATAAGTCGAACCATGTTATCAACAATTCATATTTAACGTTCGGTGCATAAACATTAAGCAAGCCATAAGATCATGGTTTAAAGATAACATATCCCAAAACTATACTTGCCTTATTTAGATATCCTTCTTCAAGTCCAAAGCTTTCAAGTCAACACCTTGTTGATCACAAACTCCTTCTTGATCACCAACGTAAATCTCACCGTCTACTTGGTTCCAATCAACAACACACAACCATACGGGCCAATCATGCATAACAAAAAAGGGCTACAATTAGAACAATACACCAACAATGATAAAATAATTTGAAAATATTATAACACCAATCTACACGTCACTACGATCACACGGGCGTAAGGATCACCGAAATCGGACTAAAAATGGAGAAGATACACACTTTTGAAGATTTGCATGAATGAAATAATAAACTAAATATGATTTCGAAATTTAAAGATTGAAAACCTACTAAACAGCAGCATAAACATCTAGGTTACGGAATTACGTATCTAATCTAAAGTTGAACGGTTCAAATTGGATTTAAAACGGAGAAGTTATGGGCATTTGAAATTAGATGGCAAAACTGTAAATACTTAATACTTGATTTCGAAATAAAATAAATAAAAAGGTAAATCAGATTTGAACATGCTGAAGAACGATGAGTAGAAGTAGAAGAAAATCTAGGGTCTCTTTAGAAAAACTGCCAATGAAAGGGTATCTTCTAATCTTGACTCTCGATCTAGAATTGGATGGCTCAGGGTGATGGATGTGTATGTGTATTTAGATTGTATTCCTAGATTTATTTTTCTCAAGGAAACCGGCAAGAAATCAGATTGATGTCGTCATGATGTCATCAAAGCTAGGATTGATGTCATCAAGCAAGCTAGCGACGATGTCGTCAAGTAGGAACATGGCTGGTGCTTTGTCATGGCAACCAACGTTACTTGCACATGCATGCGGAGGGCAGCTAGCAGGAAGTAGCGCCGGCGAGGGTGGCCATTTCTAGCAGTGAGGAAGTTGCCGGAGTTCACTGTGAGGACCATAGAAGACACGGTGATGTTCTGGTCTAGTACGAGAAGAGAGTGGGGAAGATGGCAAGCTCACCACGGGCGATCTTGACGCCGGAAGACGGACGACGGCGATGTGAGGCCTGGAACAGCGGACCTCAGGAACAAATAAGATGGAGCGGCGGGGCGACTCGACGGAAAAACGATTCCTGCGAAGTCCGGTGTCGATGAGCACACGACAAAAAGAAAGAGCGAGACATAGACGATGCTGAGAAGTTTTCTACCAAGGAAACTGCCCGACGGATAGCTCTGGGCAACAAAGATGCAGAAGGTGCCCACGGCAGCTTCGGCAGATGAGGTTTTGCACTCGGCGAGATCCAAAGCAGGGCAAAGGCGCAGCTTGGGCTTGCTGGCGGCGCGTAGATGGAAACCGGGAAGCAGCACGCGGGGTCGACTTATATAGGGCTGGGCACGTACGCATACAAGGAAAGGATACCGGGATGTGCAGAGTCCGCTGCCGTGATGGAGTCCAACTCGAACGAATAGAGGAAGGAAGGAACGACGCTGAGTTGATCCAGCGGTATCGGCCAGAGAGGAAAAGGCAGCGATGCTGCTGTGCTTGGATTTGACCTGGGCCACATCGACAGCAGGCCATGAGGGAAGAACGAGCTAGCGAAGGCAAGGATCAATGCCACACGGGACAAAGAAAAATAAATGGCCATCGTCTATGAGAAACTGATGGGCCAACAGCAATAGAAGAAGAAATAAAAATCCTTTTCTATTTATTTGGACATCTTTGCAAATGAGAGTTTCAAAAGAATTTAAATACCTTTTTGAATCAAACCGAAGACCAAACAATAAAAAAATAAACAATGCTTCAGCATGAATGCACAACCATGTTTCTAAACCCTATATTAAATTTTAATTTAATGAAAAATGTTAATTTTCCTACATTTCATGAACACAAAGATTCACAATTAAGTCAATTTAAAACTATTTCAAAAGAGCCAAAATTTGGGGTGTTACATTGCATGATGTGTTTAGCTGCTTCACTCCTTTTAGCTTTCTGCCCATGCTGTTGCCATGTGCTTATTGTTCAACTGAAAAAGAATGCAAGAGCTATGAATCTCAGAAATGAATATAGATCAAAAAACACTAAAACTAACAGGTCACACATGGTGCACAAACTTCAGTTACTTCACTAGTGAAAAAAATCATTACTAATTTGGCTACAGTTGCCCGGAGCTATGAATGAAGCTGCAATGCAACAAGTTTAAGTAACTACCACTGCTTCCTAACAGGCCCGTTGATGCCAATGCAACAGTTGCATAACCATTCAACACCTTTACATCAAGATAACTGATTTATACTAAGAACAAAGCCAAGAAATGAACATCAATGAACATCTGTTGGGTGCAGTTTTTTTAAAGCATAATTCTAATTTTATATTCTTGGTCACTCAGTTCTCTCTGACAGATAGTACTTCTACATTCAGTATAATTTATACTATGATTTCACTACTTTCACTATTTTCCTGTCCATACGATAGTTTATACTATGATTTCACTACTTTGTTGCCGTCAGTATTATTTATACTATGATTTCACTACTTTCACTATCTGACAGATAGTACTTCTAGATTCTAAACAGAGAAAAATGAGACTTCACTATTAACCATTGAGCTGTGCCCCCTCCACTTTTGTCCGGTGCAATCAGAGAATGTTTTCTGGTGTACCATTTGCAGTTTTCATAAAGATTGTATGAGGATATAGAGTCATTGAATCCAAATGAAAATGAAACCATATAAGGTGTCATTTCTCCTTGATATTTCTTTCATCCGCTGCAGATCTTCCCGAGTATAGACAGGCGCATTTGCCTCTTTGTTAAGAAGCAACACATTATTTGCGATAAGGGCAGTTCTACATAGTAATACAAAACCACATCATACTTCAGAAATAGATAGATAATTGAAGTCAGCTTTGGTGAGGGTCAGTCATAGCTGAACTAACCTGAACACGCCACTAACACTTCCCTTGCTTTTCCCTGGTAGAGCCTTGTATACACCGACAATTGAAACACGGTCGCCAGGTTTGCAACAATCTACAAGATCATCTTCCACAATAGCATCGACAGTTCTTGGGAGCTGTCCAGGCGCAGAATTTTCAGGCACTTCTTGCATGGACAATGTCTGGTGATCCTTGTATCCACACATCCCATACTCGGTGACCAACAAGTTACCATTGTCATCCTAGACATTCCAGATTGAGCAGCATTACAACTAAGTACCAAAGGGATTGGTTGGATGAAATTGCAGATAGCAAATGGGAACATACCCTTGTTGGATAAACAGAGCCTGTAGGCAAGCCTACAAAGAAGTGATGTCCCTGTATTCACGCGAGAGAAATTGCCCAGTGACAGGGCAGAAGTGAACATGGCCACGGCCTTGGTCGCATTCAGGAGGACGCCGCCGCCACGGTTGCTCACCGCGGCCACCCACCCGTCGCCGTCGGGGACCCTGAACGCACCACCCAACCACCGAGCCAGGTCCACGCGCGTCCTCCTCGGCGCCGGCGCTCTTGATGGCGGCGAGCAGCGAGGCGTTGCTTCAAGGGACCATGGAGAGCTTCGGCGGCCTCCCTGGCACCTCCACGCCGGCGGCGCGCCCTCCACAACCACCACGGCCATGGGGCGACGAGGGGGCGAATACGGTGGCGGCGCACCCCTCCCCAGCACCTCCACGACGGCGGCGGTGGCGGCGGCGGCCGGATCCCGTCCCCGGCGACTGGATCCAGGCGTCGGCGGCCGCCGGATGCAGCCCCACACCCACGGCGACGGCTGTGGCACGAGGAACCCTAGGAATTTTGTAAAAAAAAAGTTAATAAGAACACATTATCTAACTATAGTTAATGAATCATGATGTCAAAACTATACTACTCAAAACATAGTTATGAAGTTACTATTTTACCCTTAATCAAAATAAAAAACTCTGAAGTAATGCAATTACCGCGGGTCCTAATCTCGGATCTGCGGAGGAAACGGGAGGAAAAAATTTCCCCCGGCCCACACCATAGACACATCATTTTTCCTCCCGTTTCCTCCAACCCATTTCCTCCTGTTTCCTCATGCCCGTTGTCGTCGGATCGAACGCTTTACCGGTCGATGTGAGCCATCAAACTTTTCCCCAATTATTGTAAAAATTTCATATCTATTCACTTTAGCACTATCTATTAAATTTGATTTCTCTAAATCAAGTGTTACAGTGTCTTTGCGAGAAGATCATCATTGCATATCAAAACAAAAGAGTGTTTTTTTGTTCGGTTGGTACATCCGAACATAGTTGTACTGTACTCTAGTCCATCAGGCATTCATGACCTTTGCCTCAAAACATTTTTTTCTCCTTCATTCATTATCACAAACTTGTTCAATCTTCTGCTATGTGCTACTATAAATTTCTCAAAGAATTTATTGCTTGAAAAGGAGAAACATTAGTGTTTGATCGCAATCAATTAATCCGAATTGAGAAGAGAGTGACTATTTTTAGTGTCAAAGTGACTCCTTCCATGAACCTAAATATACTTGAAAGTTTGATCAGTTAGCACCTATGTTTTCAATATCTAAGATGATAATTCATTTAAAAAACTCTCTTACTCTAAAGGCTGTTTTGCTAAATATCATTACAACATTTACTATTTATTATTGCACGAGTGATCATGTAGTTCTTATTTCTTACTGCCTATTCAGCCTATTTGTTGTTCTTCGGTTTCGTATTTCTCTTTTTGTTAGTGAGGTTCCAATTATTTGGTTTTATCAGGCCTGGTGCTATGCTAACACAGCTTTTTGGTTCATTATTTCCTGCAGTTATGGCTTTACTTGGCTACCTTCCTGCAGTTTACATCTTTTTGTTTTTTACATGAGCTTTCTATTGCAACAAATCTTAAGGGGAAAAAGCAATGTCGTGCTGCTATTTGATTCACCACCTTGTTTGAACGAAGAGATTAGTTGTTTATAGCATGCACGACCTAGGGCCGTTGGTCTTCTCCCAAGATGAACATAAAGATCCGCCATTTTGTTGCCTGGTAATCTTCTCTACTTGCTTCTATATATCATTGAACTATTTAATGAGCAAATAATGCAATAAGGTAAATAGTTTGCATGTCAATTCATGCACTTTGTTATTTCTGTCAAATGATTTTATCTTAAAAAAAACATTGCAGGTCTGCTACAACAGAGACCAGGAAGGATGCCAGCCGTAAGCCTAAATCTTTTTTTTTGATTTTTGCTCAGTTGTTTTTCGAAATCTTCAGGGCACTGTGGACATGCCCATCCATGAAGGTAACAGGATTACATATTAACTTAATGCATTTCCTGGTGCTATGGATAGTACTAAAACACATTGATGTTCAGTACACTATTTCGTACAACAATCACAAGATATTTGTCCTTACATGACAGCACAACATGCTCCTCTTGCCGTTTCAATAGTTTCATCCGTAATTTTATAGCTAATTTCCAACCTAGCCGGCAACTTGCATATTTACTTGGTACTGTAATTTTTATCGAAAAATATGTCTTCCTTACATAATTATTATAGCACTACCCACTGCATATTTTTTTCCAACAATAATCGTAAGCACAATAATTTTCCAGAGAGGCTAAACCAAATTCAGGTTACCTCATGGTCAAACAATAAAATTAAATTCTTTAATTCCACCACCAGCTAGGTCTGCCAGAATGATTTAGATTGAACCATCTTTGTTGTGTGTATGAGCTGCATATACTTATTTTTTTAGAAAAGGAAATGACCGGCACATATATGGTGCTTCATAGGTTTTCTAAATCTGAAGCTTCTGCAGGTTACTTCAATGATACCCTTTTGAATTTAACATGCCTGTGCCTGCTTTTTTGACAACCAGGTCACACTCTATTTGAGATAATTGTACCTTTCATCTTTGTTGTGTGTATGAGCTGCATATACTTATTTTTTTAGAAAAGGAAATGACCTGCACATATATGGTGCTTCTTAGGTTTTCTAAATCTGAAGCTTCTGCAGGTTACTTCAATGATACCCTTTGAATTTAACATGCTTGTGCCTGCTTTTTGACAACCAGGTCACACTCTATTTGAGATAATTGTACCTTACATTAATGAGGATTCCTGCACATAATCGAACAGTTTTAGAAAATTGATGGTTATAAATGAAAACAAAGCTTTTATTGTTATTCCAAAGTAGAGACACTATGTTTTTTTATATTCCTGATAGCTTCAATGCTCAGACAAAATGTATTACACCTTGAATATGTACTTTCAGTTCAAAATACAGGTGATCCCTCTTGACAAAGTTTAAGAACTGTTGTGCAATTATTTGCCTCTAATTTAGATTTCAGCAACCAAACCATTACATGACCTGTAGTATGCAAGCTTGAGTTAAGAGTTACTTGCATATTTGTTATTATCAGTTTTCTTTCAGTGATCAGACTTCTATATTTTCAGTTCACTTTATTATTTTTTTCATTTGCCCATTTGATTCCCTATGTGCATGTTAAAACCATTATCTATCATACTTAAAACCCATTGATGCTATTTTTTCACATAATCTATTCATGTTATAACTCCACCTATGTTGACTGGAAGACTTTCTTGAGTCGTCTCAACATAGCCGGTCCCAAGCCCGGGTAAAGGAGGAGGGTTGCGTTAGGTTTGGCGAACCAGCGTAAAAAACAGCCACTCTAATGGATATGAAACCCATAAGAAATTCGTTGGGGCGTAACCCTCTTAGCGGTAGCGTTACATCAGAACCCGGGTGTGGTGTTAAATGGGCGAGGGCCGGTCGCCATCCCCTTAGTGGCGCGTCGTATCGTGATCCAGTACGAATCTATTCATGTTATATTAACGTCCAGTCCCGACATTTCTGCCTGCACAGAATAATTTTCTAAACTCCATAATCATGATCTTGCAGACTGGATGCTAAGTGTATAACATTTTTCCTGTTAGATATGCTGTAAATAGGAAATCTATCACTAAAATGAGCCATGGTAAATATAATCAGCTGATATAGATCTAACTTATTTTCCTGTTACCAGGTGATCAACTAGCAATTGAAAAGGGAAACATGACGTCTCTTAGGTGGGTACTAACATTTACCCTTCCTCTGTTTTGCTGGATCAGAACAAGGATGATTCTATTGCTGCTCTACCGGTTGACAATTTTTTTAATTAAAAAGCTATTGGTTTTGCTGGCCTGTTCCCCATACGATCCAATTCAATTGAGAACATTCAGTGCTAGGAGTAATCATATAACTGCATTTGTGGGGAAATGCAAAATTATAATTTACATTTTTGATATATGAGCAATCATATAACTGTTTCATAATTTAATCACGACTTATGTGATAGATACAGGTGGCTATGAACATACCTCTGTTCCAAGTTAGCTTTTAATAAATAAACCTGCATTTGTAAACATGTTCTATGCACCGGCCTTAATTGTTTATTGTCCCAATGCAGGTTTGAGTTTCTCAGGTTCTCGAGAAAGGAGAGGGGTTCACCTTATTTCAAAAACCAATCTGGTCGGTTTTTCTTAGTCCTCTTTGTGCTTCTGCAGCATTGACACCATCTTTCTACCATTAGATTTACAGACCAGACACATGATTTCGTTTATCCTCAGCTTCATTGGTTCTAGGCTGGTTTGTAAACAATACTCTTGCCATGCCTCTCATTTTATTTAGTATCTGACTTTGTGCAACTGCTTCTATATAAATATACTCTTACATAGTACGTCGCTCCTATGTACATGTTAGAACCATGATCTATTGTATAAAAACTATCCATGTTATGTTCATCTCCAATTGGCCAAAATTTGTGCTTGCTACATGCACCTAAATAGTACTCTATTTAATTTTGTTACTGCTCCTATATGCACCAAAATATCATTCTCTGTTCCTCGCGGCCACGGTTCAATGTGTATCTTAAATTTAAAAAGGATATAATAGAATAATATACTGTAATGAAGCTCTATAGTATACTGTGCACGTGACGAAAAAAAACTCATTCTAGATGAAAAAATAATTACCTCATATCCCCATTGATTATTCTATGCCTTTAGTACCTTAAGGCTAAAGAGAATTCAGGATCTAGCTTTTTAAGAGCAAGATGGTGGTGGAGGTTTCCTCAGTATCAAATTGAAAATCCTGAAATGAAACGTGTGTGTGCTTCTATGGAATAATTGTATTATGGTTCTGTTTCTGCTTTGTATTAAGTAACTAAAGGTGCAGAGTGGTATGCATTTCCATTAAATGGACCTGAGCCTATTCATGCCTGTTGTATGCAGGTTCTTTTCCTTATAAGAGTCTCGACTTGATGATATTTGTTGTCCATTCTAAGCTATCCTGTTTGTTTGATGTTAAATTGATACGGTACATGCTCATTTATTTTTATTAACATTACATATAATGGCATACTCCTTTTCATGGACAAGTGCTCTTCCAATTTGAGTTTTTCAATGGTCCTTCCAAAAACATACTCTGTCACAATTTTTGGAATGCCTTGTCCAATAAGAGATTTGAGAGAAGTATATCATGCAAACTTGGATTGAGAGCGTATCATGCTTTGTATTAGGATTCGAAACCTATAAAATATTCGATGCTTTTCCTCGTGTTTTGTTTTTAGATTTAAAAGGAATATATAGGATAATGTTTTTTTGTTTCCTTGCAGCATTGTGATCTAATATCTTCAGTTAAAGATTCCTAAAATACTAAGTTCATTTTCTCACTATGTACCAATGTTTTTAGGTACCAATATTATTCAATCATATTGGAACTGAGTTATGGTCAACCAGTGCAATGCCACCGCACACCAGAACATACAACGTGCTGCGACCTGATGATCTACATCACTACGATAAAACTCTTGTATTGTATTCCAAAGAGAGTTGGGACTTTGTGTATTTTCAGACCCACAAACATATGCACCAAGCTTCATAAGAGAAGATCTAACTAGCCTGGCTATTTTCTAGCTTGTCAACCTTCTCTAAACTGAAACCTATAACTGCACAGCTGCAATCATGTATGATATGTGTATATCCATGATTCAACCTACTACTATGTTATTTTCTTATGTACGTTTTTAAGATGTTCCTGCACGGGCGCGCGAACCTACTACTATGTTATTTTCTTATGTATTTAAGATGTTCCTGCACGGGCGCGCGGAGGCGCGCGCCCTCCTACTAGTGGGTAATAATATGTGTATTGATAGGTGGGTTACTAGTTGCCCAAACTTTAGTCGGTAGGCTACATTGAAAGAAAAGGTGATTTTGTGTTGCATGATCCTTTTCCTGCCCGCTGTCACTGTCAGGTAGGGACGGGTAGCGCGCTCAGCGTCACCGTAAAAAATGCCATTGCCCCGGCATTCTCAGACATGACGCCGTCGACGGGTTTGAATATATAGTTGATTGATGTTTGTGTCAACAATCAACATACAAGAAGCCACCGGTGGTATCGTATTCAGAGCTACGCATTTAGGTTTTGTTTGGAACGTGATGAGATCGTTTCTCCGCTTTCTCTCTCAGGGATTATTGAGATTTTACTATATAAATCTTTGTTGCAACTTTGAAACAAAGTATGGGTATATTTTTGTTCCACTCTTAGGTGCTGTTTGGTTGACAATGACTAAACTTTTTTAGTCCTAGGGACTAATAAAAAAAAGTCCCTCAAGAGAGTCTTTTAGGGACTAATAGAGGAAAAGTCTCTGAAAAAAAAAGTCCCTCCCTGTTTGGTTTATTAGGGACTAAAAGGGACTTTTTTTTTAGTTCCAAGGACTAAAAAGTCCCTAAACCAAACATGCCCTTAGAAGTCTTAGCCCGTACGTTAGTTTCTATTTCCTTTCCAAGTTACAAAATGTTTAGGATTTTTGTTGGTTACTTTTATTTTGACAAAAAACTATATATATAAAAAAAAGTTAAAACATCTTATAATTTAGAATGAAGTTCACTGTTTAGATGGAAGCTGCGGCTGCACAGGCTTCAGTGCACTAGAAGTCAATTTTGGTGTACCGGCAGCGAACGCGCCAAATTTTAGTGCTGCAGACAGCCTGCAACAGAGATTGAAGAAGCTGCAGCGAATGCACCGAAGTATCATTTTACAAGGGTAAAGCACCTTTTCAACATCCAAGTTCAACGTCAGTTTGATTTCTAGCCTTAAACTACGAACTGGGTAACAAACAACCTGTAACTATCTAAACCGAACAAACTTAATAATGAGATTAGTTTCAAAGGTGGTGTTCCATTTTCTAAAAAATAATAAAACTATGGGTCTGATCTCTAAAAAATCATAATTAATTTATTTTGAAATTAGAAAAATATGAACGATTATCAATTTTCATTTAAAATGTCGGCTGTATATTGGTTCTCTATTTAGAATTGTTTGGATCTTATTTGTTTTAAATAGATAATGAGCATGATCATATGACCAATAAAGCAACAGGATCAAAAAAAATAGTTCTAGATAATTCATATAGATCATAAACATGTAGATAATGTTTTTCTTATGATTTTTTAAAATGTAAACCAGATTTTTATTATTTTTAGAAAAATAGAAAACCTCATTTTAATTAGCAAGATGACTACTAATTTGTTCGATTTTGATCGTCGTTAGAGGACATCCATTCACTACTAGAATCAATAAGTTTCCCTACAGGTATATTTCTTTCCCTACCATAGGGGAACCTTTCCCGTCGAATTCACTACTAATTTGTTTGGATTGTTAACCCTAGGGAAACTTGTTGATTGTAGTAGTGATTACATTGTCTTGCTTGTTCTTGTTTAAATCAGTCTACCGTGCAAGTTGGATATTGAAAACTGTATTTTACCTTTTTTTTTTTCTAAAAAGAGATACATGTATCTTTGTTATCTTGTAGCGAATGCTGGGCGAGGATATGTGAACCTGGGTTCATTATGTAGCACAGCTTAATTTTGTTTTAAAGTAGGAGTAAGCATACATCTTGCATTTCGAGTACTCAACTAATTTAAAATTTAACTATTATATTAAAAATATTTAGTGTGATTAACCTAATGATACTTATTTATTATTTTGTAATAGGTACTATGAATACCAATATTGTTATATACTCCCTCTATATCACTATTAGAAGAAGTTTAGGATGTGACTCGGTCTCCAAAGCACAACTTTAACTTCTCTTTTTTTATAAAATTATTTAAATTAGTTGAGACAAATATAAACTATTTTTTGAGACAAATGTATTGATATGGTTTCCACATTTCCAAACTCAAATACTTAAAAGTTATTCATGATTTATGTTTCTAATGTTTGACTCAAACTTTTTCCTAAACGTTCTTTAATAGTGATACAGAGTGAGTATTTAGTAAAATTAGTTTGGTTGCTTTTTATTAAAATATGAGACATGTATTTACTTTAGGAGAAAAAGGCATCTATTATGAATATTTATATTTATATTTATATTTTATGTATATGTAGTTTATTTTTGACAATTCGTACATGTAGTTTATGATACGGGAACAGGCCCATGGAAGTATGGCTCGGAACAGGCCCACCAGACCCATTACTAGATTTATCATTTTTTTGACCGAATACTAGATTTATATCATTTAATGTTCTGTGTATGTACGGAAACTCGGCAAGATCTCCGTCGTTTCGTCTTCTGCTCTCCGATCGCGTCTTCTTCGGCAGCCGTCGGGAGGCTCGGAGAGCAGAGTTGCTTCAGTTCAGCCACCGCCCCATCGGCACTACAGGTGAGCAACTGCGGAGCGCGGAGGGACAGACCATTGTCGTGGGCTTCTGGCGCACGAATCCTTCGCCTTCTGCGCTGGTGTAGATTCTATCTCGTTTTCCCAGTCGATTATGTTCTATTCCATCTCCTGCAGCTAATCTAGACCGATCGGTGTAGTTCAGTCTATGAATTGCGTACTCTGTCACTCAAACTGCATGGTGAGTAATGAATACTTTGGCGTGATTATTAGTTCTCTTTGTATGATCAGAAATCCATCAGACAAATATGTTGAACAAGATCGAGTCCAAGGAGGAGGTACAACGCCGACGGCTGCAGGAGGAGGACGACAGTAGCAGCAACAGCAAGGCAACAAGGTGGGTGATGGCCACCGCCGTCGAGATTGAACTGGAGGTTCTTGAGTGCCCCATCTGCTTCCGGCCTCTCAAGCCCCCGGTGTTTCAGGTGGTTCCTTACTTCCCTTTCCTTGCTCTTCATCTCTTTGACGAATTCCATTATTCCTTGTAGAAACTATATAGAAATTCTCGTTTCATGTACATATGCAGTGTGCAGTTGGGCATGTGGTATGCTCATGTTGCCGTGCCAAGCTCGCCGGCAGGAGCTGCTACACGTGCGACGGCGCCACCGACTTCAGCCGCTGCTTCGCGGTGGAGCACATTGTGGAGTCCGTCCGGGTCCCGTGCGCCAACGCCGGGCGCGGGTGTCCCGCCAACGTACGGCAAGCAAGAACACGAGGAGACATGCCTGCACGCGCACGCCGAGGTCAAGGCCGTCGTCACCGCCGGCCCTCCTGCCCCTGACCACACTCCCCGATGTCCCAGTGCCAGAGCCATGTGGAAACAGCGGCAGCCAAAGAAGCCGACATTTGGTCGCAGGACTAGTGCATTTTTTGAGGGATTATCGCTGGACTAGTGCTTGGCAGTATGATTAGTATGATTCCAGTTGCGATCCCGGTTGTCCGCGGAATCATCATACATCTTAGCCTACAAGGTGCTTGCTCGCCAGTTGCATCGGTAGCGACATGATTTTTTCACAAAATGTTTGATCTTTTATGAGTATTTTACCGTGACCTTCTCTGTTTTCTGTCCATGTATCTCTGAACATTTTTATCTTAGGGGTGTTTGTTCATGATTGAGTTATCGGCACAATCTATGCCAATTTTTTTAGGGTAGTATATTATAAGACGTTTGATTTTTTTTTACACCAACCGACCATTCGCCGGGAGGAGCTTGCTTTATTAATAAAAGTTCTTTAAGAATTATTTAAATTTAATTATATTTGCACAATTTTTTTGAATATAAAACGAGTGGTCAAAGTTGTTGTCAAAAAGTCAAATGTCTTAAAATTTGGGACGGAGGAAGTAATTATTTTTGCTTTTCATGATTTGAGTCAAGATGATTGGATTATTGAATGGGAATATGTAATAGGTTACCCCAAACCCTGCAGTCACGGCAAAAAACAAGGCACCAGCGGCGATGACGCACAGGAAAGGGCGGCGGTTGAGACAGATATATGGAAAAGGGACCTGTGGCGGGCACACACACTACTACTGAAATGATTTTCCGCGGGCGGACATTAAAACCGCCACGCAGCCTAGGGTCACGGTTAATCGAGCGATTAAGCGTGGCGAGCAAATGTCCGCCACGCAAAATCGCTTAACCGTGGCGGTTATTTAACAATGCCCGCCACGTTTAATAAATAAAAAATAATAAAAAAAGAAAATCCAGTTTGAAACCCTAACGGGCCCAGATTCGGGCCGCCGGGAGATCTGAGCCCGTTAGGGTTTCGAGTCTCAACGCCGCCGGCGGGTCTCCGCGCCGCCGCCAGACGCCGCCGTCGAGCACGGGCGCCGCCGAGCCCCTACGCCGCCGGATCCGCCCTCCTCCGCGCCCGGATCCGCCGTCCTCCGCTGGATCCGCCCTCCTCGCGCCGGATACGCCCTCCGCCGGATCCGGCCTCCTCCGCCGGCTGGCCACCGCGCCGGGGCCGCCCTCGCTGGATCGCCCTCCTCCTCCGCGCGGGGGCCGCCTCCTCCACGTCGGGGCCGCCCTCCTCCACGCCGGATCCGGGGCCGCCCGCCCGGTGGAGGCGCGCCCGCGCCGCGCCGCTCCAGGGCCGCCGCTGCAGCTCCTCCGCCCCAGGGGCGCGGGCGTCGGGAAGAATGGGGAGGGGAGGGAGCACGCCGCGTCCGGGGTGAAGTGTGGGGGTGAGAGAGAGGGGAGGGAGGTGGTGGGTCGGGGATGAGAGAGAGAGGGGCAGGCAGAGAGTGTTAGGGTTAGGGATGGAGTGTTGTTCTCATTTTATATGGACCACCTATTAGTGGGCTGGTATGGGCTTTGGGCTGCTAGAATTGGGCCCGATTTACCGTGACGGTTATTTGCTGATTTTCCGTGGCGGTTTTTTAACAATGCCCGCCACGGTTAATAGTGATTTTCCGTGACGGGCATTGTTAAAAAACCGCCACGGTTAATCGATTAACCGTGGCGGTTTTTCCCGGCCGGGGAGGGGGTGCCAGGCCATCTATTTTCCGTGGCGGTTTCATAAATGCCCGCCCACGTAAAAATAAAATCCGAACACCTCGCAAAATCAATCCTGTAGTAGTGACAAGTGTGCCCGTCACGATTAATGCCCAGATTAACCGTGGCAGACTTTTTATTTACCGTGGCATGCAAAAGTGTGGCGGGCACACCGTTTCCTCCTTCCTCCTCACTCCCTCCCTCTTCCTTGCGTGCGCTCCCCAACGGCGGGGTGGCCTGGTGGTGCGCTCCCCCAACGACGGTGGGGTGACTTCGATTGCGAGCACGCTCCACAATGGCAGCGGGGTGGCCGGCGCGACCACGCTCCCCGGTGGCAACGAATCCCGGCGGCGGATCCGCGTGGGAGCGATTCACCGGTAGCGGATCCGGCCGGAGTGGTCCACTAGCGGCGGCGAGGGGGTGCACCAGCAGCGGATCCGGTCTGGAGGGGTTCACCGGCGGCGGGGGCGGCGTGGGCCACCTCGACGGGAGGCGGACGAGCTGGTGCGATGGTGACCACAGATCTAGGCCGATGAGCGGCGTGGATGGGCTCACTAGGCCGTGGACGGGCTCGGTGGGCTCATCATTTTTTGATTTATCTCGGGCGATTAACCGTGGCAGACGTTTTTGCCTGCCACCGTGCTCCATGGATTTACGCTCACACTCACGGTTGCAATTAGACCCGAAAGTGTTTTGATGTGCCCACACCGCCGGTTAGTTTCACAACCGACAAGTGTGTTCTCGGCGGTGACACTACGTTTTTTTGAGCGTCCGGTAGTGACAAGTTACAACAACGTAGAATGTCGGGTTTATCAATAAAACATTATAATCACATGTTCAGATCATAAGGTCTTGGTCAGCAACCAAGTAGTCTAACAGTTTAATAATCTAACAGTTAGCTCACATGTTCAGATCTCCCACAACAAAAACAAAAATTACAATAATCTATTAATATCGTCTCGCCCATACTGAACTGCAAATTCACGGCCCGTGCAATGGAAAATTGTCCTTCTTTTGACACTACCTCTTCTGCGATGAATTTGGCTAGCTCCTCTTACAGTGCGTCGATGGCGGCTCCACGTTGGGGCAAGCTGGGGCAGCTGCCCCAGCTAAATTCCCGTGGCCACAAAAAAAAAAAAAAAAAATGAGTCACAACGGCAAGGCCCAGCCCAGCCCAATGCCCACGTCCCAAGACGATCCCACGAGCCAGGCTCGATCTTGCACATCGATCGGCACGTTGCCCATGCATATGCATCGTCAATCAGTCACCACGTCGATCTCGCACATCGATCGGCAGTTCGGCACGTCGATCTCGCGCACATCGATCGGCAGTTCGCACGTCGATCTCGCACATCGATCGGCCGCGACGTTCCCAGCCTTCCTGTGTCCCAGTCTCTCCCCGCCGGCGCCGCCGAACCCTAGCCCTAGGTCTCGGGCTCTTGGCCGATCGGTGGCGGCGACTCCGGCCCTCCGGCGGCCTCCGGCAGCCGCCACTAGCAGCAGGCAGCAGCGGTTCGCCCGGTTCAAATTCCATGGAGGAGGTCCAGCAGGCCGGGCTGGGCATGGCCGCGGCAGCGGGGGCTCGGTGATGGCCGTGGCCGCGGAATCGGAGCAGCTCCGGCCGCAGAGCTCCGGTGGGTGTTGGTCGAGGGCGAGGAGGGAGCGGTAGGCCAAGTGCACAAGGGCCCCATTGGCAGCAAGCAAAGAAGACACAAAAAAATGGTAGTTTTTGTGTGCATGTGTCTATTGGCTATTGCCTATTGGTTAACGCCTGAATATGGTTCATCAGGTTGATAAAATTTTGTGCAGCTTTGACGAATTATTTTACAAGTTTGGGCAGCGGCACAAGCACTCATGGAAGTGGGGTTGCTACTGGTTCCACAGTTGGAATTGGAGAAGTTGTGCAGAAAATGAAGTAGTGGCACAGCCGGAGCCAGAGGAAGAGCCCGAGGCAGAACATGAAGGTATTGGGCTTATCATGGAATTTGACCCTCATGTTCATGTTGTAGCTGATCCAGCTCTTAGAAAACCAATTGATAGATTTCATCCCAACATTCGGATCAGAGGTTAAGAGAGCATATCTATCGAGAGGACCCACCCAACCTATAGGACATAATTTTCCTAAAAATGATGGGAGAGTCTTTTCAGTCACATTGGTTTTCGGATTATGATTGGTTAGAGTACGGTGTGTCAAAAGATGCAGCATTTTGTTTTTATTGCTTCCTCTTTAGGATAGAAGCCGACCGTGCAAAATTTGGTCATGATACTTTCACAAAGACAGGGTATAATGATTGGAAACATGCATATAGAGGACTGCCAGGTCATGTTGGTTCAGTTTCTAGTTGCCACACCAATGCAAGATTATGTGCTGAAAATTTTAAGAATCAAAAGGAGGTATTGTCCATAAAGTAGATACTAATACAAAGACATCAGAACAACTATATGAAACTCGTTTGACCGCTGGTCTAGATGTTGCAAAGTTTCTTGTTTCACAAGGCCATGCTTTTCGTGGGCATGATGAATCGCTACTTCCTTGAACAAGGGAAATTTCTTAGAAATGATTGATTGGTACAAAAAAAAAGGATGAGGGTGTCGGGGTTGCATTTGAAGAGTTATGTCAAAAAAAATGCCCGCATGGCGTGTCCGGAAATTCAACGTGATATGACACGAAGTTTTTGCGAGAAGAGGTCATCAAGTGATAAAGGAAGAGATTGGGGATGGTATGTTCTCGGTTCTAATTGATGAATCCCGTGATGTCTCAATAGCAGAACAAATGGCCGTGTGCTTGTGAGGTCGAAGAGTTATTTCTAAATTGTATTACACACATTGCCATTGTTTTTTCAACACTAACTGTGACATTTGTGATGTGTTATGCAGGTTTGTGAACAAAAAGGGAGAGGTTGTGGAAAGATTTTTGGGGCTTAAGCATGTTGAGGATACAACTTCAAAAGCCCTAAAGATAGCTTTGACGGAGATTCTTTGCTCATGGATTACCTATTGCTAGGCTACGGGGACAAGGATATGATGGAGCTTCAAACATGAGAGGTGAATTTAATGGTTTGCAAAAACAGATCCGTGATGAGAACCCCTATGCTTTCTATGTTCATTGCTTTGCTCATCAATTACAGATTGGTCATTGTTTCGTTGCAAAATGTTGCTCCTCTTTTTGATGATTTCTTCGACTATGTTGGTCTAATTGTGTCAAGTACTAGTGCATCTTGCAAGAGGAAAGATAAATTACAAGCAAAGCATCGAGAAACAATTTTAAAAAAACTAGAGAGTGGTGAAATTTTTAAAGGTAGGGGCAGCACCAAATGACAAACTTGGCTAGACCGGGAGATACAAGATGGGGTTCTCATTTCATAACATTACTTCGTATTGAAACAATGTGGGATTACGTAGTGCAAGTGTTATCCATGATTCATGAAGATGAACGTAATCCCTGGTCGAGCTGGTGGTTTGGTTGGGAAAATGGAAAGCTTTTCCTTTGTTTTGAATATGAAGTTGATGTTGAAAATATTTCGCATTACAAATGAGTTATCTCTCTTATTGCAAAGAAAAGATCAAAACATTGTTCAAGCCATGTCATTGCTTATTGATGTAAAAAGAGCGTCGATCAAATTGAGAAATGAAGGATGGGATACATTGTTGGAAGAAGTGACACTATTTTGTGTTGAAAAAAGATTCCAGTACCAAATATGGATGAGGCAATACCAAGATTTGGCAGATCAAGGCTTCGTGACAATTTAATCACACAAGATCATTATTACCGTGTTGACACTTTCCCTTGCTGCACTTGATGCTATTCTCTCGGAGATGGATCATCGCTTCAATGAGCTATCATCTGAGTTGCTTGTTTCTTTTGCTTGCCTTGATCCAAGAGAATCCTTCTCTAAGCTTGATGTTGAAAAGATTGCTCGGTTAACGGATATTTATGTGGAAGATTTCTCTATTAGTGATTGTGATATTATAAGAGATCAACTTGAGACATATATTCTCCATGTGAGAAGACTTGATGAGTTCAAATCTTGTCATGACTGTCAAATTTAGCTAAAACAATGGTTGCAACTAAGACACATGAGACTTTTCAATTGGTGTATCGCCTTATTGAGTTAGCATTGATCCTACCCGTGGCAACATCATCAGTTGAAAGAGCCTTCGGCTATGCACATAATCAAGACATATTTGCGCAATAAGATGGGTGATGGTTGGCTCAATAACTTGTTATTGTGTTACATTGAGAAAGAGATCTTCAGAGGGCTTTGTATTAAAAAAGTTAAGAAGAGGTTTCAAGTCATAAAAGATCGAAGAGTACAGTTGCCAAAGAGCCCTCGGCGTGCACATGCTAGAGCTAGAGGTTCTTAGAAGTTGCTAGAGGTATGTATATTCTTATGGTGTTAACTAGCCCTTTATTATTACTTGCTATTTGCTAATTGATGTCTTTATCCAATTTACAGATTATATATTTCTTATTTTTATTTTGGAATTTTACTATTGGCGCAAGAACTATCAATTTATTCTTCAAATTTGAGATATAATCTCAACTTCGCATTAAAATTGTGTGATTGCAATGTTTTTGATTTTGGTTTAGTCGGTCATTAGAAGTTCGCCCCAGCTATGTTTTTTTTCCTGGCTCCGCCACTGCAGTGCGTAATGCACAGGACGACTTTCTTTCCGCAATCGGCATCACGCACAGGCCGACCTCTAAAACTGATACGAAGTATTTACTTAACTTCAAAGATTGGTTGCTTCAGTAAAATACGAGATACGTATTTATTTTAGAACAAAAAGAAATGTGTTATGAATATGGCATTCTTAGGCCGGAAGCGCCCGTGCCCATGGAAGTATGGCTCAGAACAGGCCCACCAGACCCATTACTAGATTTATCATTTAATGTTCTGTGTATGTACGGAAACTCGGCAAGATCTCCGTCGTTTTCTGCTCTCCGATCGCGTCTTCGGCAGCCGTCGGGAGGCTCGGAGAGCAGAGTTGCTTCAGTTCAGCCACCGCCGCATCGGCACTACAGGTGAGCAACTCCGGAGCGCGGAGGGACAGGCCATGATCGTGGGCTTCTGGTGCCTCGTACGCGCACGAATCCTGCGCCTTCTGCGTTGATGTAGATTCTATATATCTCGTTTTCCCACTCGATTATATGTTTTCTATTCTATCTCTTGCAGCTAATGCAGACCGATCGGTGAAGTTCAGTCTATAAATTGTGTGCTCTGTCACTCAAATGCATCAATGAGTAATGAATACTTTGGCGTGATTATTAGTTCTCTTGTATGATCAGAAATCCATCAGACAAATATGGAGAACGAGATCGAGTCCAAGGAGGAGGTACAACGACGACGGCTGCAGGAGGAAGACGACAGTAGCAGCAAGGCAACAAGGTGGGTGATGGCCACCGCCGTCGAGATTGAACTAGAGGTTCTGGACTGCCCCATCTGCTACCGGCCTCTCAAGCCCCCGGTGTTTCAGGTCTTTCCCCTTTCCTTTCTCTTCGTTTCTTTCACTATTTGAGAATTGAGAATTCCATTATGCCTTGTAGAAACTAGTAACCAAAACACAAGCATGTTTATTCTCGTTCTATGTACATATGCAGTGTGCAGTTGGGCATGTGGCATGCTCATGTTGCCGTGCCAAGCTCTCCGGCAGGAGCTGCTACACATGCGGCGGCGCCACCGACTTCAGCCGCTGCTTCGCGGTGGAGCACATCGTGGAGTCCGTGCGGGTCCCGTGCGCCAACGCCGGCCGCGGGTGCACCGCCAAGACGGCGTACCACGGCAAGGAAGAGCACGAGGAGACTTGCCCGCACGCGCACGCCGAGGTCAAGGCAGTCGTCGTCACCGCCGACCCTGCTGCCCCTGACGACACTCCCGACGTCCCAGTGCCAGAGCAATGTGGAAACAGAGGCAGCGGCAGAGGCCGAAATCTGGTCACAGGACTAGTGCTTGCCAGTATTAGTATGATCATGATTCCAGTTGCGATCCCTGTTGTTCGTGGCATCATCATACATCTTAGCCTACAAGGTGCTTGCTCGCGCGTTGCATCGGTAGCGACATGAATCTCCATAAAATGTTTGACCTTTTATGAGTACTTTACCGTGACCTTTGTTTTCTGTCCGTGTGTCTGAACATTTTATCTTAGGGGTGTTTGTTCATGACTGAGTCATGCATACTATGCCAACTTTTAGGGTACTAATTGCTTTTACTTTTCATGATTTGAGTCAAGATGATTGAATTATTGAATATGAATATGTAATGGGTGACCCCAGATCGAACCCGGCGGCGCGGCACTTGAAGGGCCTCCTGATTGTTGGGCAACCCCTCTTTTTATTATATAGTTATAGTTAGACATGTATAGACCCCTCTTTATTAAATTAACCGCAACTATATTATGATGTATTCTCCTATATTATACTTACTAGCAGAAGTACCCGTGTGTTGCAATGGGTCACGGGTTCGGACTCGGTATTTTAGGAAACAACTTCACTTAAGTTAAAATCATACATCTTAGCCTACAAGGTGCTTGCTCGCGCGTTGCATCGGTAGCGACATGAATCTTCATAAAATGTTTGATGTTTTATGAGTACTTTACCGTGACCTTCTCTGTTTTCTGGCCGTGTGTCTGTGAACATTTTATCTTAGGGGTGTATATTGATGATTGAGTCATGCATACTATGCCAACTTTTTGGGGTACTAATTGTTTTTGCTTTTCATGATTTGAGTCAAGATGATTGGATTCTTTGAATGTGAATATGTAATGGGTGACCACAGATCGACCCCGCCGTCCCGGCACTTGAAGGGCCTCCTGATTGTTGGGCAACCCCTCTTTACTGTTATATAGTCAGACATGTATAGACCCCTCTTTATTAAATTAACCGCAACTATATTATGATGTATTCTCCTATTATACTTGTACTTACTAACAAAAGTCCCCGTGTGTTGCCACGGGTCACAGGTTCGGACTCTGTATTTTAGGAAACAACTTCACTTAAGTTAAAATCATCATTTCAAATAAGCATTTGATTAAAATAGTTTGTCATGGTCGTTGACATGACTATAATACACTCAATTTTTTTTTTCCTCCGACGACACTGCTTCTGCGACTCGCGACGGCCAGCAACCCCGATGGCACATTGGCATTGCTTCGCCTGGAGTCGCAATCCCTTCACTGTGTGCGCCTTGACAGATTAGGCTGCTCCATCCCAAATAGCGAATCAGAACGGAAGATGACGAGCCTCCGATCCCAAAGTCAGTAGGGCACCATGGCGTCTCCGACACGCCATCACCGGCGGTATGTCGTGCGGCGTTGTGTGTCTGCCCATATCATATATCGTATCCTCTGGTCGAGATTATTAGATTAAGCAAACCGCAAGAAAACATCATGTTCGAGCATCTCCGAGAGTTTCCTAAATTTCTTCCTAAAAACACCATGTTTTGCAACTCCTAAAAAGATTTCAGGAGAAAAAAAGAAGCGCATCTTCAATAGTACCTAATATTTCACTCCTGAAACATTAAAATTTGGTCAATTGTTTTTGACTTTTCGTTTCCTCCGCGCAAAAGTCTTCGCCGCCGCCGCCATATGTTCCTCCTTCCATCGTCGTGCTCTAGTGTCCTGTAGTCCCAGCCGGCGAGATGTTCACCTTATCTATGCACAGTGCGCCGTGCGGCACATTTACAGAAGTAAGCAAGCAAGAGATGAGTAATGCAAGGTACGTACGTGTAGGTGCCGGCATTGAGCATGACGACTTGATGAGCGGCATGAGTTGATGGTGGCATGTTGGATGGGCGTGAAGTTCTTGGCGTTCATTGGTACGGCAACAGCTTCGTGGCTACCACGTGAACTGTCGCTCGCCTCCACGTACTCACATCACGTTCACCGGGGACGACAACAGCTTCGCGGCGCGCGATCCCCCTACTTCAATCTCTTGCCCCAGGGCAGCGATCTCCACCTCTGCACCCGTCATTGCCGTGGCCACCGCCGCAGATGGTGCTAGCCAAGCTCGCCTCCATCTCGAAAAGCCTCGCCACGATGGGAGCTGCGAAGGAAAGAAGAGACCGTGGAGGATCAGAGAGGGTGTGAAAGACTTCGCTCGCGCGTGACCGGCAAATCGACGATCGGCGCCGATAGAAGAGACGAAGTTCGTGCATATTTTTACGTGCAAGATACGATATCTCGTATGGCACCAACCGACACGTAATTTTTTCTTTTCCTTTTATTCTAAGGAAGACAACCATGTGTATACGCAAGTAAATTAAGGAGATCGGATCGAATTGAGACATGTAAGGAGATTATTTGTTTGGCTCGGTCAAGGAAAAGAAAGGGGGGGTGTATTCATACCGAACTCCTGATGCGGGTAAGAAAAGGGTGGAAAAAAAAAGGTGGACCGAAATTTTGGTGGACTAAAATTTCCTCGCTTGAATAGTAGGTATATATAGACTAGGAAGCTCGTACAACATGTTAAGTTAGCATAGACGACCAAAGGAAGCGTGCATGTATCACGAACGTGGATGTAATGATGCATGGCATGCTAGGTAAAGTTGTAATACTGACAAACTTCCTGTAGCATAAAATTGTGACAATTATAGGTAGCTAGGATTGTTCTTTCCAGAATCTTCAAAATCCAGAATAATAGTGATTCCTTGAAGATTGACATCTGAAAATCCAGTTTCTCTTGTTCTTTATGAGCAAAAATATCCAATCGATCGGTTTTCCTAAGAGAAAATTTTGAAGTCCACATCATATACTTTAAGCATCTCCAATAGTTTCTAAAAAATCACTTGGTAAATTGATAAGTTTTCCATGTGACTAAAGAAACGCTGGGATCACTTTTGTTGCCTGCGCCTAGGGGAGTATATCAGGTAGTTTGATTGGTTTCCAGAACAGAATTCATACAGTCCATGAAAGAAAATATAAACAATCGTAGCCGACAGGCCATGTATAATTATATATAATACTGCCACAAACATTGTGACTGAATCGATATCTGACAAATATCTGGGCCTACCAGCACTAATTGGGATGGATAGGACAGATTGTTTCCGGCATTTGATTGATCGGGTTCGGACTAGAATGTCAGGATGGAAAGAAAAGTTGCTCAGCACAGGAGGAAAAGAAATATTGATCAAATCTGTTGCCCAAGCAAAACCAGTCTATGCAATGATGGTTTTCATACTCCCTAATAAAATTTGCAAAGGGGTCACTGATGCCATCTCTCAATTCTGGTGGGGTGATGGGGAGGAGCATAAACATATTCATTGGCAACAGTGGTGGAAGTTATGCATGCCAAAAAGCAAAGGAGATATGGGGTTTCATGATTTGCAAAGTTTCAATCTAGCGCTCCTAGCTAAACAGGCGTGGAGGCTGATGATGGATCCTGATTCCCTATGTGCTCGTATTCTGCGGGCTAAGTATTATCCGGATGGTAATTTATTGAATGCAAAACCTAAGCAAGGGAGCTCAGAGCTATACTTGGCAGAGCGTGCTTGCTGGTTTGGAATGTTTCAAGGAAGGCTATATATGGAGAGTTGGTGATGGCTCTAAAATTGACATTTGGGAAGATAAATGGATCCCAAACAGTCCAGACTTGAAAGTTCAATCCATGATAGGGAGGAACATTGTTACAAATGTCCAAGAACTGATAGACCCGGTGACAGGGCAATGGGATGTCGATCTGGTGAGTTCAATCTTCAGTCCAGTTGATGCGCACCGTATACTACAGATTCCTTTGATGAATGATAGAGAGGATCTCGTAGCGTGGCACTTCAACAAGAATGACTTGCCGTATACTACAGATTCCTTTGATGAATGATAGAGAGGATCTCGTAGCGTGGCACTTCAACAAGAATGACTTGTTCTCTGTTAAGTCGGCATATCACTGTCAATGATCCCGGAAATTTGATGCGAATGGTGTCCGTGCTCAGGATGCAGATCAAAGAGAAATAGTATGGAAGAAAATATGGAAAGCGGATGTCCCAAGCAAAATCAAGATACATTGTCGTCGGATCATGCATGATCACATACCATGTCGGGCAGTTCTTGTTGCAAAACATATTGGGGGATGATTCTTCCTGCCCTTTTTGCTCGTCAAACTGGGAAGACGCTCAGCACATGCTGTTTAATTGCGACCGGGCAACTGCTGTATGGCGAGCCATAGGAGTATGGGGGAGAATTTAGCTATTGTCGGATAACCAACAGTTGGCAGCAGGAATCATTGAAGCTGTTGTCAGGCAAGGTGAGATGGTGCAGGGGCTTGACGTTGGATTAATTGAACTTATACAGACAGGTTGCTGGTATATCTGGTGGGAAAGAAGAAGGTTTGCCCATGGTGAACAAGTTCAAAGCCATCACAGATCGGCGATGTCTATAATTGCCCTGACGACGAACTACAAGCTTGCAAATAAGAAACCAGTCAGGAGCCGGCAGGCGTGGAAAAAACCAAGTGAAGGATATCTAGCTATGAACATTGATGCATCATTTGACGAACACCAACACTCTGGGAGTACCGGAGTGGTGATCAGAGACAATAATGGTGGCGTCATTGCGGCTTCAAACAGATTTATAACTCATGTGGTGGATGCACACTCGGCAGAGGTTTGGGCACTGCATGATGGTCTAATATTGGCTCAAAGCATTGGTGCCAGCAGTATGTGTGTCCAAACTGACTGCGCTGAAGTTGCGATAACAATCCAAGATGGAGGTTTTTCGGCTTCCGCTGCAATGGCAATTTATGAGGAGTGTATGGGCATGTGGGAAGAATTTACTAATATATCAATTACACACATCGACAGAGAAGCAAATGCGGTTGCTCATGGATTAGCCAGGCAAGCTTTTATTTCACGTAATTCTTGTAATTGGCTAGATGAAACCCCAGGAATCATTATGGGGGATGTAGCTCGAGATGTAACTGTTTTTAATCATCAATAAAGCTTGCCTTATGGTGCTAAAAAAAACTTGATGGAATATTAATATATATATACCAGCAGCGAGGTCAATCGTTGGTTCCACGCCGATCACGCAGCCAAACCCTCCCGAACGAGCCATGGCCATGGCACTGCCGGAGTTGAACTACGACCTCACCGCGGAGATCCTCCTCCGCTTCCCTCCAGACAAGCCCGCGCTCCTCTCCCGCGCTTCCCTCGTCTCCAAACTCTGGCACCGCATCATCTCAGATCCCGGCTTCCAACGCCGCTACCACGTCTTCCACCGACGCGCCCCCTGCTCGGATTCTTCTACAACCTCGATTTCCCGAGTCCCTTCTCTGCCGTTGGATTCGATTTCCCGGCGCCCTTGTCTCGTTTCGTTGCAACCACGGCGGCCTCCCGCTCCCCCATGCAGCGGCGGCGGCGGCGCTCGACGAAGACCGCCGCTTGTCCTGGGCCCTCGACTGCCGCCACGGCCGCGTCCTCTTCAAGAACGCGGACAGCATGGGCCTCGCCGTGTGGGATCCGATCGCGGATGACTGGACGGACCTGCCGCCACCCGGCATCCTGTACGCGTCCTACACCGCCGTCGTGCTTTGCGATGTGGCCGGCTGCGACCACTGTGACTGCAGCGCTGGTCCCTTTGTTGTCGTCTGTATAGGCTACTACGACGCAAGCAGGACCGCCTATGCCTGTGTTTACTCATCGGAGGATCGTGCCTGGCAAGCGCCGGTTTCTGACGGCACACAGTGCTGGGGCTTTGACGTGATGCGCCCTGCTCTCATAGGTGATGGAATCTACTGCACCGTTGGTGGAGGTTATGGTATTCTGAGGTATGATTTGGTGGAGCGTCGCTTTGCTTGGATCAACATGCCAAATAGATTTAGTGGAGCGTCGTTTCGCTTTGACGAAAGGGAACCAGTGCTCATGCAAAACCAGGACGGCTCACTGGGCATCGCCCGGCATGAGGGGTTCAAGGCTTTACCTTTGGTCGACAAGATGGAATAATTCAGAGGATGGAGGTGCTGCAGGATGGGTACAGCGGAAGGTCATCAAGCTTAGGAAACTGTTGCCTCTTGACAACAAACACTTTATGAAAGCTTATGTGATTGGTTTTGCTGAAGGCGTTGGTGTTTTCTTCCTAAGGACACATGCTGGTGTCTTCACGGTTGACCTAAAGTCACGGCGGGTGATGAAGGTGAGCTATCCAAGCAACAACTACCGGAGCGTCGTCCCCTTCATTAGCTTCTTCACCCCAGGTATATATGTGATCCCCTTTTAGATTTTGTAACTTTTGTTATTACGAGTGGACACATCCTGCCGTTGAGATTTGAAAGCCTTCAACTTGTTTGCCTTATACACACATTATTTGTTTGTGACAATTTACTGGTTGTTAGAATAGATCACACGGTTGCTTTGAGGAAGAGACTACGTACAATGCCACATCACATAATGTGTTCACATTCTTGAGTTGTCAAGCATCATAGCTAAATTTTTAATCAACTCCAAGTTGCTGATCTAATAATATTTTGATCAACTGCAAGTTGTTCTTTGATCTAATAATGAGTTCTTTGACTAAATTTTGATATCTGGGTCAATTTTTTTCTCAATGAATGGAAAAGTTTCTAACTTTTTTTTTTGCTTGTACTTTTCAGATTGTGCTCCTTGAAGAGTTGCTAGTTCACAAATCCATCAAGAGCGGTGAAATATTAGATATTATGTTGGATATACTTTAGGTTTAATTGATGAAATTGTAAGCCATTAGGCGATATGGTCCTTGTGTACATGCATGCTCACTAGTTGGGTATGTACTTATATTCAATACTGAAGATTATATCCAAGTCACATCCTAAATCTCACATTGGTTCATAATGTTTTTATGATTGATAATTCTACTAGGAGCTTGAAGTATATTAGGACAATTGATTGGAAAAACAAATATATGTCCTTCATATATATATATATTACTAGGAGGATTCCTCACGTGTTACCGCGGGTATGAAGAATTAGGATATGTATATGTATGCAAGAACTTGATATATTATATAATATATATCACTAAGAATTAGTGGATTGCATAATATAATGACATAGACAATAAAATGTTTTTGTGTCTTGCTGACATCATTATAGTTGCATATGCTAGTAGATTTTAATTATTTAATAATAGTGCAATGCTTAGTTTGACAACTTGCATGTTGAGATATTAGCTAGTGAGGTCTTGCTTAGTGGATATTAACTGTGTATGTGAAAGTGCATTGCCTAGGTGGACAGCTTGCACATTAAGATAAATAGCTAATGGGGTAGATTACCAACCATGACATCTCTCCCTACCAGGAGAATGAGCAAAAGATACTTTTAACATAAATATCACTAACTTTGTATAATAAATAAATAAATTTATTGATTGAAAAAGCACCATAAGAATATGAGGATGTTCTACTATAGCGAGAACATATAAAAACGAAAAACCGTTCTTCCCGGACGTCCGTGGCGGCCTCTAGACTGGTGCTAGCACAGATCCGGCATGGTCCGGACGACATGGTAGCGGCCTCTCTGCGCGGGGTTGCATGGCCATGGGGCTCCCCGCGCTAGACTCTCTTCCTCCTCATGTTTCAATTCTGTGCTTCAATTGTTTGAGAAGTTTTACGGGTATGTTGCAAAAGTAGAAGCTTTGTTACAATTGTTTCAAGAGTGTTTCAAGACCGTTTGTCAAGTGTTTTAGAAACATGTTTCATGTGTTTCGTTTGCCTTCAAAACGAATGTTTCAATTTGTTGCTGAACGATACAGTACATGTTTCACTAGTTATCCGACAACGTTTCACTAGCATTTCACCGACAACGTTTCACTAGCACTTCACCGATGTTTCAGATCGATATGGTTCTTATTTCACTAGTTATCCGGCCATGTTTCACTAGCACATCACTAGTCATCGCCATTGTTGCAGATGGGGCCAAAGCCCACATTCTCTCATCGCTGGCCGGAGGAGCGGCGCAACGGAGGCCCACCTACAAGGAAGACGAGCGGCGTCGATGTAGGGCGGGCGCTGGGTGGGGCGTCCGCACCGCGCGGGCGCGGGCGGGAAATGGTGGCAGAAGGGCGCCGCGCCAGCTGGGGTGGAAGAGGAAATCCAGACGGCGTCATGTGTGTTTCGTTTCGATGGATGAGCCCAGAATAGCGTTGCTACTGATGGGCTGGCTGGCCCGGCGTCCGGATGCGGCATGGTTCCAGACGTCGGGCGCAAGCGCCCGATATAAAAAATGAACTTTCTTTTTGAAAGAAACGGGAGGGGTTTGCACACCTACGACCAATAAAAGATATATTAAAAAAAGGAAAACAGGTTGAGCTTAGAGTAAGGAAAATGATTACTGATTACACGAATTAAAAGACCCAATTCCTGTTCAGGGTCGACCGCGAGTTGCTTAACTCGCGGTCGATCCAACCACACGCCGTCACTACCTTCCTCTTTATATGTGGCCACAACGTTAATCCTCGGTTCTCTTTCATTTTTTTTGGATGTGCGGGTGTCAGCAATGATGCAATAAAAAAAACAAAACACTTTTTTTAAAAAAAAATTGTTATAATTCCCTATGGTGTATCCATTTTTAATTCCATTTATGGTGTATCCATTTTTAATTCCATCCGCACGGGTGTGTTCTAGACGATGAAATGAACAAAACTAGATCCCACTTTCGAATATGTCTCAAAGATTTTGTTTTATTTTGATTTTTTTCTAATAGAAATTTATATATATTAACTTATGAAACTAGATCCAAAAATCTTTTAAATAAATGATATTCCCTCCGTCTCAAAATTCATGGAAATCTCACTTTTCTAGGCCATACTAGCCCGTTCCCCATGCATTTGCGCGGGAAGGAGCAACAGAGTGGTTTAACTTCGGTTCGTTGTGTCTGCACTTGACCTCATACATGGTGACCATATTGAAATGCATGAGGGATCTACCATGAACATTTATCAAACAATGGCATAAAAGAATGTGCAGATCATGTGAGCTGATTCAGAATGCATTTGTGTACAGAGCATTTTTGGTGATGGATTTAGTCATTGGGGAAGATCTGCGGGGCCTTTTTTTAACTGACAGTGCAACATACACTGAATGAAATACAAACCAAGCAAATCAATGAAGGAAGTATTGTAAACAGGTAAGGTGTCTAATCTCGCAGTGAGGCACAAATGTAAGAGCACACGATTTATGTAACATATTTAAGTGTAATAACAAAGGTGGTTTCCATATCAGGCGATCGTCATTGAAGCAGCAAAATAACCTCTTTGTGGCTGGCAGTATCTTAAGCTAATGACTGGAATGTACCATGCCGATGCAGTACGGGACAACCTGATAACGTAATGGCTTGAAGGCAGCGAACCAATACAAAATCAGGAAACAGGGACCTTCGGCATTTCATCGAGCAGTTGTAGGGCACATGCCACCGAGAGCATACAGTTGAACAAAACATGGAAAATAGAAAGAAGAAGGCATGTGCAGCATACTTGCATTTGCCGGCCGTCCTTGAGAGGCTGTGCATGGGAAACAACCGCTGGCAGGATGGTGCTGCTGCAGGGGCCATGACTGTTCCAGACTTTGATGTTGCGTTCCTGGCTTTCGAGTCTGATGTGTTGATCCTTGAGAAGAAGCCTTGGCACTTGCACCTTAGGTGTGCAGGAGAAGCGAGCAGGATTGAGCGCACGGCGAGCGTAGGCAGGTGCGACGCTAGGGGAGAGGCAGAGCAGGCGCTGGAGACATGGGGAGGCACGAGGGAGGGAGGGAGGGAGCGACACAGGGAGAAGCAAAGGGCAGCGGATCCGCGAGCGCGGAGCAGAAGAACGACGCGGCGCCGTGACTCGTGGACGACGGGCACGGGCTCCGCAGCAGCGGAGGGGCCGATGGCGCGACATGCGACGATTCATATACTTCTTTTTAGAGCTCCCTCCCTCCCGGCGCTCAGCAACGAGGCCGGCTCCGGTAGTGACTATAAAGTTTGGCATTGTAAGCATTCATATACTTCTTTTAGAGCTCCGCACACATATGTGATTGCGGTGAATTTTGATATCAACTATCTTTTAGCAAAATCCATGTTATCATGTATTGAGGAGCTATTCATGTACGAACTAGTTCAACCCAAAAAAATTAAAATAAATAAAAAAGTATGGAGAACTCAGTATACTTTAATTTTTCTGGTAAGCCTGAATATTTTAACTAGCTTTATTTTTTTTTCCCTTTGGTTCTCAATGGAGCAAAAAAGAAGTACGTCCCCTGTAATTTCAGAATAGCTAGCTAGAATATGTGTTGTAATTTCAGTTCTGTTTTTGTTCTCTCTCTCTTTTCCTCTTGTAAAACTGTACTTCGTTTTTTTTTCTCTTTCAGTGCATTTTCACTAGGGGCATAACCTCTGTTTCCCTAAAAACGTGAAACATCTAATAATTAGTAATAATAATAAGATCTATATCAATTGGCTACTCTTATCGATTGTGATGCAGTCTCCCACATCGGTAGTTAGATATTTACCCTTTTTGCTATGCCCCCTCCCACGACAGGATCAATGCCTAGCAGCCTAGCAGACTCCAAGTATGAGTGGTAGCAAGACAGTCGTATACATATACCTAGGTTTCAACCAACTGAAGAAATTAACAGGTTTTCGTCGGTGGATAATAATATAATTTTTCAAACGGTCTCTAAACTTGCACAACAACTTCATTTAGGTCTCCAACTATCGAATTTTGGTATTTGAGTCATCGAATTTTTGCAACAGTGTTGGGTTCCCAACTTTTTAATCCTGATATATATTCGAACTAGTGAACTTATATAATGGTGTCATTTGGGTCCCAAACTTCTAATATTTGGATACCTGAACTTGCATGGTGACTAGATCCCTAAACTTGTACTGGCAATAAGCTCGGCCCACTCAGTTCACATCAAACCGACACAAACAAAACCCCACACATATATAGTAACACTATACACGCTCTTGAGCCTCCTACTTCTCCGATCCACTGTGCGCTAGCCATGGCTTACCCCGCTCCAAATCTGGTGAAGGCGCGCACCGTAGTCCATCAAGGCGACCTTCGGCCATAGCCCATGGAGGAGGCGACATGCGAGGTGGCGTGGTAAGGTTGGAATGAAGATGTTGGTGCAAGAAATATGGCTAAGGCTCATGCTCACATCCTCGCCATTTTTGTCAAGATGCGCATGATGGCGGAAGGTGTGAGCTCAAGAAAGAGGTAGAGAATACGTGGGGTCCAATATGTCGGGTCCATGTCAACATACAGTTAGCATGTCACGTCAACAGATGGAGCTTAATTTGAGCCGGTTCGAACCAATACTGACCCCTATGACAAGTTTAGGAACCTAAATGTCATTATTGTACAAGTCAAGGAATGAATTATCAAAATTTAGAGGCTCAAGTATCAAAAAAAATAGGAGTTGGGGATTCAATAACACAAGCACTACCATACAAATTTAGGGGCCGAGATTTGCTCTTGATATCAAGATAGGCGCTAGGTCATAGTTTTTAGGATCAAGATTTCCAATATAATGACCATTGGGATTTTTTTTTTTAGAAAAGGGAATATATTAATATCCCAGCTTCTGCATCGACTAATGCATATGGCTGTTAATTATTACAAGCAACCAAAAAAACTCTAAGAAATCTCAAATACAAAGATTTGAGCCCTCAAGACAATAACGATTTCAAAAGAAACAAATTAAAAAGAAATTCTATTGCTAAATCTTCAGCCATATCTTGTGAACACCTCCATTACGGTTGTCTCAGTAGTTCTACAACCCGTCTTCATGAACTGACGATCCTCCTCCTTCTGAAGTAAGGACCAGTACCTGGTCCAATACATCCCCTTGAAGATAACCCGTAAATAAGACGGTGTTGGGATTCTAGGTTCAGATGGCCATATATGTATTACACACATGTGTGAATGTGTGAACACGAGAAAAACACCCGTCACTTGATTCATGAATAGCATCTCCTATGGTTTGCAAATAGGCAGGTTGCTTATACACCTTTAGGATTCAAATTTGTCCCCATATATAAGACCTAGCTAAACTTACACTTACTGTCTCGTATAGCATCCATACCAACACGACAGCCATTGCAAGGGAAACAAAAACTAACACCAAGAAAACGAATGCTTCCTGACACCTCGAGGCGTGCTTTTAAAAGACTACCTAGGGCACTGTCGACCGCCCGCCGACCTTCTGGACATGGACATTGACGACGATGAAGTTTAAGAAGGAAGTCCAGAACGTGTCCGGCACGAACAAGAAGCCGTCGGTAGGGTATTGGCCCGTCCAGCGGCGCATGCAAGGCATGGAACCATTGGATGCCGACAGGGAGAGCGCGCGGAGTTTGGGTTTGCTGTTGTCCACCTTCAGCTGGTACTCCAGCAACTCGTTGGAGCCAAGGCACACCACCGACAGCGACCGACCTGAGCGAACGTCCCCACCATTGAGTAGCATGTACACGCTCCGATCCACCGGGTCCAGGAGCACCCTGAACGGTGCGAACTGGTTCAGCCCCACCCACCACGTGGACCCGGCCAAGGGGAGATGATAGTCTAATGTGGTGTGCTCGTCGCGGATGTGGTCGTAGAGGAGCAGCCCCGAGAAGGTGCACCCTTGGAACGGGCACGCGAACGCGTGCTGGCAGTGGAACGCCTCGTGGTCGCGCCTCTCCTTGAGCTTGAGCAGCTGCGTGCACCCATGGCTGCTGAACGCGCAGGGGAGTGCCATGCCTGCCATGACGTTCTCCAGCGCCCGGCACCGGATGTCGCCGACGGGCTCGCGGCAGGACGGGCAAGCAACGATGCGTGCGTGGCAGGCCTCGCACACAACGTGCCCGTTCTTGCACTGGCCAATAACAGCAAACGAATGATCAATTTTGCAAAGTGAATGCAGGTTCTAAAAGATCGATGTGAATGCAGGTTCTAAAAGATCGATGTGAGCTGCTTGCCTGGAAGATGGATCCTTGGAACAAGGAGCGGCAGATGGGGCACTCAAACGCCTCCAGATCCAGATCCATTGCTTTTCTCGCCGTCTCTAGCTCCGGCGGCGTGCCTGATAGTTGGTAGTGAAAACGCGCGATGGGAGATCGCAGTAGTTATTATAGATTGATTTCTTCTTCGATCTCCGAGAAGAACTGCTGTTTACTATCGTGCCGTATACGAAGACCGGTAGCTAAAGATATCCTATAGCAAATCAATTCAGCTAGGTAACAAACTAAGGAAATCTAGATAATATTCCTTCTCTAAATAACCAAGGCCAGGTGCCTCCACGTCTAGAGTTCTTCCTGATCGGGCAGGACTCTGGCTCGAGTCCTGGCATATATGTCGCAGCAGCCCGGGCATGTCGCGCACGCGTTTGTTGCACTGCGTGACACGGGACAGGTAGTCACAGATATAGATTTCCATGCGGCCCGCGGCCCGACGGCCCGGCACGAGGCACGCTGTTTTGGTCCGCCCGAGCACGGCACGCCCGGTGGTCGACGGGCCCGCACGGCACGGCACGGGCAGCAGTGCGGGCTTGGGCGACCCTAAGCATGGGGCACGGCACCGCCCGACACGTTAAGAAAGGGGACGCTGGTGGCAAATATACTAGTGATAATATTGTACATATTTGATATATTAGTACTGATATTTTCATACTTGGTATGATATTATACATATATTTGATATAATATTGTACAAATATACTGAAATCTGTGTAAAAAATGATCATGTTTGAGTGTTTTTAAAAATCGCCCGTGAGCCGGCACGGCGAGGACGATTTGGCCCGTGGGACAGGCCTGGGCTCGAGGTCGCACGGAGCCCGGTACGGCCCGCCCGCAGGGAACGACGTGCCTTTAGCGGCACGGCACGGGCCGGCACAGCACGGCACGAGGCAGTACCGGGCCGGCACGGCACGGCCGTTGGAAATCTAGTCACAGATCATCAGATTACGTAAGCATGCCTGGTGTATGGTCAAATTAAAATTTGTTGGAACTGAGCCGCGAGCTCGATTTTGGCTACCGGCCTGTTGAACTCCGACATGACACGGAACAGCGCGAACTCCGACGTGGTGATCACGGCGACGAACACACGCGATAGCCAGAACGAACACATATCCTACTCGAGTTATATACATGCATCCATGCTCAGGTGAAGATGAGAGATATCAAAGGATCCTGTACCATTGAGTTGGCCCCACAAGAATTCAGCATTGGTGCTGACACTGTGCGCTAATGATGTCAAGAGATAGAATTGAATCAGGTGGTGGCTTGCCAGTAACACCGCGGCTTCGAATGCCGCGAGGTACAGAAGGCACTCCAGCGCAGGGTGATGATTTTTTTTTCGAGAAGGAACATGAATTAATTTTGATGGTCTTGACTTCCTCGGCCGGATCCGTCGTGGGCACAGCCACGACCACGGCGGCAACCGCTTTGCATATTTCCATTCTGCCCAATTCATCCCTGCTCGTTGAAACTGCACTGCACCCACCTGTTTGGATGCAATCAATACAAGGAAATTAAGATAGAAAACGAAGAAACAGAGACAATGAAAAAAAATTTAGAAAACTTGGAATTGAAAAAAACACAAGAATACAAAAATATGCCGGTTTCAATTCAGGAAAGAAATTTGGATCTTCATATTTTACAATGAAAACATGTCACAGACCAGATCGACCGGGCGTGACACGTGGCCCGACGCGCCCATAGGGGCGGCGCGCCCGGCGTTCGTGGGGGTGGCGGCGGTGGAGTTGGCGGGCGGCGGCGAGGGCGGCGGCAGTGTGGGGCCACTACTACAGAATTGATTTTGCGTGGTGTTCAGATTTCACTTTCCGTGGCGGGCATTTGAGAAACCGCCACGGTTAATGTCTTGATTTTCCATGGCGGTTATTTTTGATTTTCCGTGGCGGATTCTAAAACCGCCATGGTAAATTGATTAACCGTGGCGGTGTTTTTTTTAAAAACCCGCCATGGTAAATGAAGCCCAACTAGATACAAGTGAAACCCGGACTAAAAAGCCCAATTGGCCCAATATCGCGGCTCAAGTATATATTGAAACCCTAGGGTATCATCCGAGCCACCAACCTCCCCGTCCTCACTCCACCACCACCGAACACTCTCTCCCTCTCTCACCTTCTCCCCGCTCTCTCTCTCTCTCTCTCTCTCTCTCTCTCTCTCACCTTCTCACTTCCCCACCACCAGCGCCCCGCGCCCTCCCCGACCGGTCCACCGGCGGCCGCTCCCTCCCCGACGGTGGCGCCCTTCTCCCTCCCCGACGGTGGCGCCCTTCTCCCTCCCCCGACGCGGCGGCGGACTGCGTTGAGGGATCCGGCGGCGAGATGCGATCGGCGGCGGCGGCGTGGGATCCTCCACGGCGAGCGTGGGCGGCTCCTCCACCTCGAGCTCCAGCGCCTCCTCCACCTCGACCTCCAGCGCGGCCGGTGGCTGCTCCCACCTCGAGATCCAGCGCGGGCGGGCTCCTCCGGCTCGAGATCCAGCCGCGGGCGGCTCCTCCCCTCGAGCTCGTCGGCGCGCCGGGTCGGCCGGTCTAGATCCACGACGGCGGCGGCCACCTCGAAGCTCCTCCCGATCCGCCGCCCCTCCCTCTAGATCCGCCGGGCGCGGGAGGGAGATCCGCCACGGGCGGCGGCGCCGGTGACACCCGATCTGGGGCCCGGCCCAGATCCACGGTGGCGGGCTCGACCGGGCCCGTCCCTGGGCTTTTCAATTTTTTTATTATCCGTGGCGGGCATTTTGCCCGCCCACCAAAATGGCTCATTTTCCGTGACCCTCGGTCGGTGGCGGGCGTGAAAACCGCCACCGAAAATTGATTATGCCCGCCACCATTAATCCTTTATGTAGTAGGGGGCGCGGGCGGCTGGCGTGCGGGAGAGGGGGCGGCGCGAGGGAGAGGAGGAAGAGTTGGGATAAATTTTCTTTATTGCTTGTTACCCCGAAAGATTACCCTTACTTTTATAGCCCGGCTAGTGGGACTTGTATCGCAAGCAATCTCTCTAAAAGGTTACTTATAGATTGGAATACCCTTTTTACAAACATATCCTATTTATTTTCCTAATAAGGGTCTTCCTTATAGATGGAATATCCCCTTGCACACCAAAAAAGCCTAAGATAATCCTAATTAATTTCCTCCTTTATTTCTGAATTAATTGCCGAAGAATCCGCGGAAGGGAGGCGGAGGCGGCGGCGGCGCGTGCGCCTGCCCTGGCCAACACCAAAAAGCCTAAGGATAGACATTAGCAACATAAGTGTACAACTACTGAAACAGATACAACATCCCGATATATTTTGGCAACATCAACGAGAAACACTTGAAACATTTAGATGAAACATCTACAACACAAGAAACATACTCTTGCAACATGTCATAGTGTCACTGCGTGGCCAACACCTACCCGGTGGGGTGGTGGCATGACCCTGCCCTTCTTGTCGACGGCGCGATGTGGATGGGGACGTAGGCCTCCCCTGCTTCCCTTCTGTAGGGCGGCACTGGTTGGTGATTGCCCCGCCCCCACCATGCCTGCCGCCAATTGAGGAGAGGCATCCCTGCTTCCCTTCTATAGAGCGACGCTGGTTGGTGAGTGCCCGACGTCCCACCATGCCCACCGCCGGTCGAAGAGAGGAGTGATACTTCTGGATCTGGGGAGGGCGCTGCCGGTCAATGTAGGGGAGGGTCAACGGCTTGCTCGTGTGCACCAGCCAGATCCGATGGGACACGGGGAAGGATGCGGCCGCCGTAGAGTGGAGGGAGAGAACGCCATGGCGGCCATCGGACTTGAGCGAAGTCGCACGTGGAGGAGGGGTACTGCTAGATCCATGGGGGAGGGAAGGAGAAAGAGGCTTAGCGACACCGGTGAGTGACAAGATTCCGGTGGCAGCGAGCAGGCAAACACGCGAGTGCGATGGTGGAGAAAAGAAAGATGCGGCATGGTTTACTTTTTTCTTCTAAAGCCGTGAAGTGCGGTTAGCGAGTAGGTTATTTGGGCTTCTCAATAGGCCACGAAGTCGTCTGACGGTGGATGGACGCTCCAACTACAGCGTTACCGTTATGTCATCCCACGTAATGTAATGTTTTGGTTCTAGTGGAGTTAGCTATTTGAGCCCCTATCTTTACTAGTGCCTATTATGTAATCTCACATAATGTAATGTTATGGCTCTAGTGGAGTTAGCTGTTTGAGCCCCCAGCTTTATTAGTGCTCTAGTGGATGGACGCTCCAACTATTGTAATTTTTACTCTTCCCATAAATGGGAGTTGCTTAAACCCAAATCCATCACACATTTCGTCATTGCACATTATCAAGATTTTCTATATCATGCCTATATCACCCGTAGCTTAAGCCGCGAGACAACAATGGCCAGGAAGAACTAAACTTACACTCGCTGTTCCATACCATTATACCAACAAGATAGCCACTGCAAGGGTCACAAAAAAACTAATAACACCAACAAAGCGAATGCTTCCTGACACGTGCTTAAAGCAAGACTACCTAGGGCACTGTCGACCACCGACCTTCTTGACATGGACGTTGACGAGGATGAAGTACAGGGAGGTCCAGTACGTGTCCGGCACGAACAGGAACCCGTCAGTAGGGTATTGCCCCGCCCAGCTGCGCATGCAAGGCACGGGGCCCGATGCCAACAGGGAGAACGCTCCGGTTTTGCCGGCGAAATCCATGTTCAGCTTGTACTCCAGCAACTCGTTGGCCGTGGGGGCGCGGGGCGAGGCAGACCACCGACAGCGACCGACCTGAGCGAACGTTCCCGTCGTTGAGTAGCATGAACACCCTCCGTTCCACCGGGTCCAGGAGCACCATGAACGGCGTGGTCCGGGACAGCCACACCCACCACTTGGACCCGAACAAGCTGAGCGCGTAGTCGAGGCTGCTGTGCGTGTCCTTGATGTGGTCGTAGAGGAGCAGCCCTGAGTAGGCGCACCCTTGGAACGGGCACGCGGACGGCGCGTGCTGGCAGTGGAACGTCTCGTGGTCGCGCCTCTCTGTGTGCTTGAGCAGCTGCGTGCACCCCTGGCTCTTGAACGAGCAGGGGAGGAGCATGCCGGTGATGATGTTCTCCAGCGCCCGGTTCCGGATGTCGCCGATGGGCTCGCGGCAGGACGGGCAAGTCCCATGGATGCGAGAGCGGCAGGCATTACACAAGACGTGCCCGTTCTTGCACTGGCCAAACGAACGCACAACGAATGATCAATTAATTTTGCAAAGTGAATGCAGGAAAGATCGAAAGGCTGATGAAAGATGTGGAGCTTGCCTGGAAGATGGATCCTTGGAACACGGAGAGGCAGATGGGGCACTCAAACTTGTCCAGATCTAGATCCATTGCTTTTTCTCGCCGTCTCTAGCTCCGGCGCCGGCGGTGCCTGATAGTTGGTAGTGAAAACGATGGGAGATCGCAGTAGTTATAGATTGATTTCTTCTTATCCGAGAAGAACTGCTGTTTATTATCGTGACATATATGGAGACCGGTAGCTAAAGATATCCTAGCAAACCTTTAAGCCTAATTCGATCAGCTAGGTAACAAAACTTTAAAAATCTAGATAATATTCCTTCTTTAAATAACCAAGGCTAGGTCATGGCATCTTGCCCACGTCCGTCCCTGCTGTGCCTCCACGTCTAAAAAAATCTTGCTGATCGGGCAGCAGGCTTGGCATTCTGGCTCCAGTCCGGTACGTCCGACCCAGGGTTTTTCTTGCGTACGTTTTACCACTGCGTGACACATAAGATCAGAGTACGTAAGGATGCGTGTATGGTCAAATTAAAATTTGTTGGAACTGAGCCGCGTTCTCGATTTTTGGCTACCGGCCGTTGAACTCGGACATGACACGGACGGAACAGCGCGCGGTAGGCATTCCATGACGAACTCCGACGTGGTGATCACGGCGACGAACGCGCACGCACACAACGAACACATATCCTATCAAAGGATCTTGTACCGTTGAGTTGGTCCGACAAGAATTGAGCATTGGTGCTGACACTGTGTACTAATGATGTCAAGATGACCGAGAGGCAGAATCAGGTGGTGGCTTGCCAGTAACACCGCGCCTTCGAATGCCACGAGACAGAGAGGGCACTCGAGCTCAGGGTGACATCGATGGTGTCCCGGTCCCGGGTCCTTCTCATGGGCACAGCCACGACCACGGCGGCAACCGCGCGCTTTGCATATTTCCATTCTGCCCAATTCACCCCTGCTCGTTGAAACTGCACTGCACCCACCTGTTTGGATGCAATCAATAAAGGAAAGATAGAAAAACGAAGAAACAGATAATGTGTCCCTTTATAATTGACTCCATGTTCCTTGTTGAATTTGTTTGGTCAGCTCAAGCTAAACCAATTCCTTGTTCTTCCATCAGCTGGTTGATTCACAATAATGTGTCCCTTTATAATTGACTCCATGTAGGTCCTAGTTGAAGTCCGAATAGATCAAAGAGACGATTTTCAGTGGGAATCAATCTCAATCCACTATGCAAAAGGTAGAGCAAAGTGTTGTTGCAACTAAGGATGAAATTGAGCAGCAATCCAACAAGCCAAGAGTTGCCTAGGAACAACCGATATATGGACATCACCCTTAGAATAGCACGGCCGATGTATACATCACCTTTATTTAGATATAAAAATAATATCAATATTTATAATATACTATTAGTATCATTAGATACATCGTTGGATCTAGCTACTATCATAATATATTTAGAGATATAAAAATTACACGTATTTTATATAAACCTAGTCAAAGTAACAAAATTTGACCTACATGTATCCCATAACGTCCTTCTTTCAGGTATTACAGGGATTTCAGGAGTGCTCATCTTCCACGCCAATGCCCACATGACAGCCATTGCGGTGAAAACAATAAACACTGGCAGCACTAACACTGGATCAAATGTTTTCAGTGAGGGGTGCCTGAGCCAACGTGCTAAACTCCAGTACGTGTCGACTTCTGGACATGGACTGTCGACTTCTGAGCATGGACATGGACTACTCAATATACTAAGACTTCTGCCATCATTGTTGACCGTCGACTTCTGCACAAGGACGTTGACGTTGATGGTGTCGGAGGAGGTCCAGTACGCGTCCGGCACGAACAGGAACCCGTCAGTAGGGTGTTGCCCTGCCCAGCTGCGCATACAATGCACGGAGCAGGCAGACAGCGAGAGCTTTCCGGGTTGGCCGGCGGCGGCGCCGGCGCCGCCCACCTCCAGCTTGTACTCCAGCAACTGGTTGCCCGCGAGGCGCGGGCCGAGACAGACCACCGAGAACGACCGGCCCGATCGAACATCCCCACAGTTGAGCAGCAAGAACACGCGTCGGTCCTCTGGGTCTAGGAGCACAATGAACGGCGTGCTCCGGCGCAGCGACAACCACCACTTGGACCCGTTGAATCCGACAACGTAGTCGGTGAAGACGTGAGCGTCGTGGATGTGGTCGTAGAGTTGCAGCCCAGAGTAGGCGCACCCCTGGAACGGGCACGCGAACGGCGCGTGCAGGCAGAGGAACGCCTCGTGGTCCGGCCTATCCTTGAGCTTGAGCAGCTGCGTGCACCCATGGCTGCTGAACGCGCAGGGGAGGGCCATGCCGGCGATGACGTTCTCCAGCGCCCGGCACCGGATGTCGCCGACGGGCTCGCGGCAGGACGGGCAGGTCCCGTTGATGCGGACGTGGCAGGCATCGCACACGGCGTGCCCGTTCTTGCACTGGCCAACACAACAAACGCAAACGCACCACGGATGATTAGTTTTGCAAATTGGCCGGGTGATGAGGTGAAAGGCTGAAAGATGTGAGCTGCATTGTATGCTTGCCTGGAAGATGGATCCTTGGAACAGGGAGAGGCAGATGGGGCACTCAAGCGCGTCCAGTTCCCGATCCATTGCTGCTAGTGCTTCGGCGCGCCGCGGCCGCGCCGGCACCTTCTGCTGTGACGGAGGAGGAGGCGGCGGCGAGGTTGTCCTCTGGCCGCCGAGAGCGGGACGTCGTGCGTCTGGCGCGCAGCCGAGGGAACGATCGATCTGCTGTGAATGAAGGAAGGTACCACGGCATGACCATGATATGCTACCTGGTGGCGAGGAAAAAAGGAAGGCGCCTGCGCCTGCCCCAAGGCGTTGCGATTTGCGACGATGGGGAGGAAAGGAAAGACCGGGATACACGCCGTGATCTGGCACAACAAACACAGCAGGAGAAAAACGGACAAGGATGCGGAACATCGGGGCGTTGTCTCGAGTTCTTTGTCGTCGTTGATGCTGAGTTTAGGGAGAATTTTTTTTCTCGAATACGTAAAACATTTGTGCATCGTTGTATTTAAGGAGAGAGCTTTTTACAATACGCAAAATGCGCGAACAAGAGGAAAAAAGATTTACAATAAGCGCTTCCTCCCGGTTTGGTGCCCTTAGCTAACTACTGACGAATTAGACAACTTAGTTTGCGTGCTCTTGCTTCGATCCAGAGGTCGGCGGTGCACTTGATGAGGGAGAGTAGTTGGCTGGAGGTGGCGGCCTCATTGCAGAAGCATCTGGCATTCATTTCCTTCCAAAGTAGCCAAGCCCCAAGCATGAACAGAGTATGGGCTCCTTTTCGTTTGTCTCCGTGTCATCTCTGCCGCCAACGATCCCACCAGTCTAGCATCGTGGCATCCCCCACTTGAGAGGAATCCACTCCAAGTACCGCGAGCATTGTCCACCATACTTGCCTCGAGAAGAGTAGGAGGCTATGATGTGGTCGATGGACTCGGGTTCCTGATCACAGAGGAAGCAGTTGTCGTTCGCCGGCAGCCCGTGCCATCGTCTCCTGTCAGCAGTCCAGTATCGTGTCCGCACCGCTAGCCACATGAAGATCTTTACTCGTAGCGGCGCCCATGTTTTCCAGATCCTCTTGCATCATGGAATAGGGTGTGAGGTCAACATCAGAGCCTCGTATGCCGACTTGGCTGAGTACTTGCCATTGGAAGCCCATTTCCACACCAGTCGGTCTTCATTTTCATTGAGTTCAACCTGCTCGACGAGGTCCCAGAGTACATTTTAGTGATTTCGGTGAAATCCGGACAAAATTTTAGTGATTTTAGTTTCAACCAGCACCCTAAGAATTTGTATCGCTACCAGGAGCATCTCCAACACTACTATCTAAATCAGACTACCTATTTATTTGTTTAGATGTTTAGATAGGTGGTTATTTGTCATCTTGTCTAAATTTTGCTTCCAACTCCAACGGTACTACCTAGATCGTGGCTCTTAAATGTAGTTTAATAGTCAATGACATGAGAGACCCCATATGTCATGTTCTTCCTCACTCTGTTGCCATCGACAATTCGGCCATTCAGGGCATGCATAGGGGGTGGAGGCCGATGCAATGGCCAGGCCGCATGCCGAAGAAGGGTTGCCGCGCTAGGGCCTGGGAGCCTGCCGAGCACAGTCGGGGGCTCACCGCACTAGGTCTAGGGAGCCCGCCGCACTGGGGAGAAAGCGCCACCTGGAAGGCCGCCGAGCCAATGGAGAAGCGCCCGCCGGGTGGAGGTGGTGGCTGCGCCTGGGGAGGAGTGCTGCCGGTGGAGGAGGTGGCAGCAACGACAGTTGAAGAGTTGACCACGCCGGACCTCCAGATGCTAGCAGGGCTCCGGCGGACCTAGATGAGGTAGGGTAGGGCTATCGGCCGCTTCCCTATGGTGGTCTTGCATTCGCTGGATGGGTGGAAGATGGGCGGCGATGAGGCGGGCGCGCGGCGGGCTTGGCGCCGGCCAGGAGGGAAGTGCTCATGATTTCGGTGCTCGACGGGGAAGGAAGGAAGCAAGCATCGCATCTCGCGGGAAGGAAGTGGCGACAACCCGACAGATCTAGCCGAGAGATGGGTCATGTGTTGAAAAACATAATGTTTGAGTCTGTCACGCTTTAAGCGTGCACCATGCAAACAATCCAATGCCTGTAGTTTTTAGGTGTTGTGTGTTAGAGACAATCTAAGTCCCTTTAGGTAGCCTGTTAGAGATGCTCTAAAGCCAAACTTTGATTAACAAACTCATCTCTCATCCAGCTTGCATTATCATCTTTGTTTTTCTCTTATTCTGTCTAAAAACATATGCAATTTCAGTTTTCTCCTAAGTGAAGCTAAAAAGGTCGATTATCAATCTAATATACTCCCTCCATCCCAAATTATAAGTCGTTTGACTTTTTGACTCCAAGTTTGAACATTCGTCTTATTTAAAAAATTTGCGCAAATATTATCAAATTCAAGTCATTCTTTAAGAACTTATATTAATAAAGAAAGCCACAGCAAAAAAAGTGATATTTTGCATAAATTTTTGAATAAGACAGTGATCAAACTTGTTGTTAAAAAAGTCAAACGATTTATAATTTGATATGGAGGGAGTAGTAAATATTGCCGCTTATTCTATGATTTGATCAAACCTAGTAACCTACAATGATTTATTATTATTGCAATAGTACTAACACATCCTTGCCCTTCTCCTTGTAAGAAAATTTCTAACTTCATCATCGAGATGAAAAACTAGAATAAAACATTTAAAATTAATTATTCTAAACATCGAGATGAAAAACTAGAATAAAACATTTTAAATTAATTATTATTAGAGATTTTAGAGAAAGTGTCTCTCAATTTCAGTTTAAAAATCACCGGTCACATGAATATCTACTATCAATGTTTATTATCGTCAGGCTAAGTAAAATCACATTATTTTTTCACGATTATAAGAGCCGGGACAGAACGAGAGCACCCTCCTCCCCTCCCCTGCCCCTCCGGTGTACAGAAAACCCCCGCCGGCCAGGTCCGCATCGGAGAGCCACTGCCGGATCGCCGGATCCAATAGGCGAACCTCCGCCCCCCCGGTGAGCATTCCGCACATCGCATCGCGCCGCGCTACTGCAACACGCCGCAGTATCTGTCGTCTTGCTAGATTAATTCATTTCTCTTGCTCGCAGTGCCCGGAGAAATCGAGCATTTCGCCCTTGGCCCCGACGAGCTTCGTCGCCGCCGTTTGTCCGGTTCCCCTCTGTGAGGAGACTGTCCGTGACTTCTTGATTTGGGGGCGGTACGGAGATGAGCGGCAGCGACTCCGGTAGGCAAACCGGGGAGGCGCAGCAAGAAGAGAGAAGCCATAAGAGGAAGGATCCGGATGGCGCCGCCACCAGCGTCGTCATGGAGCTAGAGGTCCTGGACTGCCCCGTCTGCTTTGGGCCCCTACTCCCTCCAATTTTCCAGGTACATCCGTTGTGCCCCATCTATCATCACTAATTTTTCTGATCCTGTGTTGCAGTCTCCTTTTGTTACTGGTCGAACTTTAGATTCTAATTTGATTAAAAAAAAGAAATTCAGATGAGAATTGTTTGCTACTGGTCGCTTGTGCTCCTTTTGATAGTACATGGTGCGTAAAATGCTTTCTTGTTATCTAATCATGTAATTGCTGCAATTAGTGTAACAGTCTAAGAACCATTTGGGATACATTGATTTCACAGTAAACTATTACTCCCTCCGTTCCAAATTGTAAGTACAGCTTACAAACGGAGAGAGTAGATAATATTGAGGCAAAATCCTCCATTCTTAACAATGATCCAAGAGATTTAATGATCAACAAGACTTTGGGCTGGGTTTTGAGGTTTGATGATGCCCTTGTTGGCAGTGCTTTGATCTTAGGACAACAGAAAACGACACCAAAAGAAGCTAGCTTTAGCATATCATTAGTATCTTGTTTCGCTTTCTTAACAAGCCACTGAAGTTCCAGTCATTGATATTTTGATTTGTGAACAGAGTTACTGCAGCAAACAATCTACTAACTTTTAGATAAAATATTGAATGCCGATAAAAGGTCTTAAAAAAATTGGTGCATTCAAGAAAATACTACTTCCATGCACCTGAAGACTACTATTACCATTTAACAATCTTTAGCGTAAAGGGTTAATCAAATAGACAAGATATTGCAAGTTCTTCCAGAAGAAAAAGGTTAGGTTGAGGTAGATGTGTTCAGTTTGTTCTGGAACACTACTTTTGGCTATAATAAATGTCCAGAGCCGTAGAACTTTGGCTAGTTACACATAACTGGCTGCTGACTGATAACATGAAAATGCCGAAGAGTAGGTGAAACTTGATTCTACCAGTCTAGACATAAAGATTAATTTAGCCTCTTTAACCAAATTATGTGTTGAAACTTTTCTGCTCTATATTGTGCTCCCCTGCACAAGCGATGCTTTAGTTCGCCACTATTCTGTATGCCTAAACATCATTCTCGATGAACTCTATATTTCAAGGAACTGTTCTAGATTATACTTATGAACCTACACGTTGCCCTTTGTTGCAAAAAAAAAAGGAAAGATAAGGTGATGTTTTGTACAAAACTTGTCTGTTATGATTTGATGAACTGCCCAGGAGTGTCGTACTGTTTTTTTTTTTTTTTTTTTTTTTTTGGTCTATTTCCCTATCTACATATTAGTTTCAGGCTTTGAGCATATGACTCACAGTTATAATGACAATGTAATACTTCTCAGAAATGTGCACCCAAGTTCAGTTCCATTCCATGCAACTTCAAGTACCTGATATTCTTAGCTGAGTTCTATTTGTTCATTCATGCTGATCTTGCACTGTAATTACTTTATGCATTATGTGCTTGGATCAGGTTGAGTTTTTCCAACAACTAGTCTTAGTTACTTCAGCAACCATAATGTTCATATGTATTTATTTATAATCTGCAGTGTGCTGTGGGACATCTCATATGTTCATCCTGCCGTGGCAAGCTCAAAAACCCAAAGAAATGCCACCACTGCTCCCGTGAAAGTGACTACAACCGCTGCCACGGGGTTGAAAAGATCATTGAATGTATCCAAGTTCCTTGCTCCAACACCAAGTATGGATGCTGCGTGAAGACAAGCTACTATGAAAAGGCAGGTCATGAGACAAAATGCCGGTACGCGCCATGCTTATGTCCTGACACCGGCTGCAACTTCTCCGCATCAGCTGGACTGCTTCAAGAACATTTCACCACCGAGCACCACTGGCCCTCCACCAAGTGCAAGTATGGCTGGTGCTTTTACGTCGATGTGAAGGAAGGGGTTCATGTCATCTCCAGCGAAGATGAACAACTGTTCCTGCTCAACATTGCATCAGAGCCGTTTGGCTGTGTCATCTCTGTGTTCTGTGTGCAGCCTGCACATGATACTGAGCCAAAATTCCGGTGTGCTGTGTCCTTCAGCTTCTGGGAAAACAACTCGTACCACACCCAGTCTTCAGAATTCCTAGTGCAAAGCACGGCGCTTTATGACGGGTTACCAAGGGATTGTTTCATGTTCATCTTGCCCAGGTTCTATATAGGCAACGACAGCAAAGTCTGTGTCACTATGAAGAAAAATTCAACATTTCAACCTGAAGAAACTGACACCTCGGGTGCTCGGTGTTACTCGTCATCCATTTCGTTTAAGGGAAGTGAGACCCTTCAAAGTGATGAGTTAGTTACCAACCATATGCAAATGCTACTGTAATGTTTAGCAGCAAGTAACCCTATCTATGCAGAATCAGTTTGGACAGAGGGCAAAATATCTTTACATTTTACATGTGTCTGCGTGCACATTATAACCACGGTGTAGCAATTGCTCTGTTGAGGTATTGAGGTCCATAGTTGTTCCAACTTCCAAGCTAGTCAGTATACTTTTTATCCATATATTAGTAAACTTGAAAACTACAGCTTTCTGTTCTTGGCGCAGCATATACGGATGTTCAAAAGCCAAAAAAAATACATATTTGAGTCACGAAGGAAAAAAAAAAATGTATGCTTAAAAATCCACTGGTTCATCAGAGAAATTTCAGCCACCTCAAGAACCCAATATTCCTGTAAAAAAGCAGCCAATCTCACCTGACAATGATGGCCTTTTGTTTCACATCCTGGTTGTCGGGTATCATAAGTAAATTCTGAAGTTTGTTTATTTTCCAAATATGTTGCTTGAAATTTGTATTTCCACCATTAATAGGACATGTATAAAAAGTTGTATTTGTTTGTTTGTTTTTTTTGCCAGGTTTTGTATTCAATGGTTGCTTGGTTATATTCATCTAAAATTTAAATATCTACTCTCTATTGAGTATCCAATTATTTTGAAAATAACTTCGTTATTTGAAGTTGATCCCACGGATACTGAATTCCACATACGCACCAAGAGGAGATTAATTCCACACATCTCGACCCATGGATCGAATCCAAGTCATGAGTCTATTTTGTTGCAATTATATTTCGGTCCGAAATGAATCCCGGTATGTTGTTGAGTCCCTATTTTTTTTTCCCGAAATGAGTTGAACCTCATAGTTATTCCTACCTCATGTTAGTGTAATTTTTGAATTGATTTCCTTCAAAAACCAGACTCTAATTCTAATAATATAATTACGGCAAAACAAATGTTTTGCTGTCTTAAAAGCTTTCCTTGTAAGAATGAAGAATCACAAAATTGGTGGTACTAGTATAGATCTATGTACAATAAAAACTTTTTACTAAAACATACCTTATTATATGTTCATTGTATAGATCTACTCATATGGATTCCAACAAAAATGTATTTTCTATTTTAGGATTTTTCTATGATTTATTATGATTTTCAAAGATTCAGCCGAAATAAAAAAAAAACAAACCACGCTCTGAAACCACCTTGGGTTTATTTGACTAGTTTTGCAAAGTTCGGGACGTAGGATAACTGGTTTTATAGTTTGGCGGTCTAGTAATCCACCCCCATAATTTGGGGGGGAGGGGGGTTATGTAGACTTTTTCCCTCGGGCGACCATGGTGACAACACGGGGATTCACACCCGGCGAAGCTCTGGCGGCGTTTACGCCCACCCGCGCCCCCTTTCCTCCCCTCCCGCGCGCTAGTCATGGCGAATGCAGCGGAGGCGGCGACGGATCCGCCAGATGCGACGGCAGGTAGGCCTCTCGCCCTCCTCTCTCCTCCGAATCTTCTTTCTAGGGTTTCGATGAGCTCCACCCTATGTTCCCCAAATTCGATGGGCTATGTCGGGAAGCGGGTAGGTCCGACGGTAGGAATGGTTCATGGGTGGCTTAGGGGAGCCGACGACGCAAGAGTTGTTGGGCCAAGTCAGGCAAGGGTGGCTCGCCGGAGGTTGAGAAGATAGCGTCGGTGAGGGGAAGGAAGAGTTGATCGCCGTGGATGCTGAATCTCTGACGAACGGCCGGCGGCGAGAGCGAGGACACCGAAGTCGGAGGAGAAAAGATCTGCTTTATTATTTTTCCTTTTTAATAACAACCAAAATAATTTATTTCTCCAATTGAAGTGTGCAGCCCGAAATTGGAATTTGTGCACACGCACGCTCTAGCTAAAGTCCATTTTGGGGCCCGTTGCCTCCCGTCCCGTTTTTCCACTCCTGTTTCGAAACTTCTACAGAACGTGTCTCCCTCTTCTTTATTGTTCCGTTTTGTCGTCTGTTTCAGGCGGCGGCGGCGGCGGCGCCCCTCTTCCCGTCGTCGGGAGCCGTCGGCTTGACCGCGCCGCCGCGCAGGCTGCGGGAAGGGAGGAGCGCGAAGCCACGAAGGAACCAATGGCGCCGCAGGAGTCGAAAGAAGAAGGCGAGTGCACTGGCGCCGCGAAGCGGAGGAAGGCGGCCGCCGCGGCCGCCGACGTCAGCATGGAGCTCGACATCCTCGACTGCCCCATCTGCTACCACCCCTACGGCCACCGATCTTCCAGGTGCACGCGCATACTTACATTGGGGTTTGCTTCTCTTGTAGTTTTGCCACGAGTTCATCTGCGGTTCTAATCTGATAGTTTGGATCTGCGCCGACGTAACGCTCCTGCTCTAAGCTACTATCCGCAGGGCCACATGATGCATGATAAAGTCTGGAGCATTGTTTGATCTTTTATCAAAAGGAGATGAAGAAACTTTGATTATATCTTTTTTAATTTTGGGGATAGTCTCATAAGTTGAGAGTTTCTGCAACATTCTAGACACTCTGGGTTTGAATAGCATCAAACTGTTCGGATCCGGAAATTTGTTCAGGATGTTTCAAATTTCATATGGCAAGGTCATTTGCATGACTTGTTCAGTTCGACCAAACTGCAGTAGGTCACTAGAGCTGAGTGTTAGTTATTCAATCAATAATTTTCTTGATAAATAATTTGACCGATAAAGGATCTGGAATTCTGTGCTTAGTACGATTGGATGACTGATGATCAAATATAGACTATACAGTTTACTTAGTTAGATCTGATACTGTCATCACCCAGTCCCATGCACCTCAAAGACCTCACTTTTTTTTGGAAAGATCAAAAGACCTCATGTTTGCTGTCCTATTGATTGCATATTTTGTCTGTCCATGCTTGCTGGCTCTGCATCTTTTGTTACCCATGGATAGGACGTACTTGAGTAACCATGCATTATGCTCGTATTGTTTTATCTCTATTTCTAAGTGTGTCATGGGGTATCTCATTTGCTCGTCGTAAACAGCCTAAAAGTTTTGTGTCTATATGCCTATGCAATTCATTCTTCATACTGCAGTGAAGTTGCATTGAATGCAATGAGTCACCCAAATGAGGATGGCTTACTGAGCTAAACTTGGAACTTTGTATGTGCCATGCTCGTTTATTCACAGTTAGGGCTATTCATGTTGCCTTTTCTGTGCACTTAATTCCAATTCAATGCTTACTTACAAATTTCCATCTTGTTCAGCACCAGAAATTCTAGTCGTAACTTGGCAACTTGCATCTGATCATTGCATGTTTCCTTGTGTCTGATTCATGCCTTTTTCCTCAGTGTGCTGTAGGGCATGTTGTCTGCTCATCTTGTTGTGCCAAGCTCTCGGACAAGTGCCACTGCTGCTCCATCACCACGGGCTACAATCGGTGCCACATCATAGAGCATGTTGTTGACTCCACTAAAGTTCCTTGCATGTACAGCAATCTTGGATGCACTGAAAAGATAACCTACTATGAGAAAGAAGACCATGCGAAAGTGTGCCCTCATGCTCCATGCTTCTGTCCTGAAGCCAGCTGCTCCTTTTATGGATCAAATGTGGAGCTCGTTGAGCATTTCACTGCCAAACACAAGTGGCATTGCGCCAAACTGTCCTACAACAAGGCATTTCGATTCTGCATTGCACAGGGCTCAACTGTCCTCATGGGTGAAGATGGGCACATGTTCTTGGTTAACATGGTACAAGTGGAGGCCATTGGAGGTGTGATCTCAGTTTTCAGCATCCAACCTCATATGACTGAATCAAACTTCATGTGCAAACTGGCGGTCTCATGTCCTGAAATGAGCTATACTCAGTGTACTCAGTTCCAAACGAGAAGCAGCAATCTTCTTGGTGGGCTACCGAAGGATTGCATTACGTTTGTCGTGCCAAAGTTGCTGCTCCGAGATAACAGTACAAATGCCACGGCCAGAGTGAGTGTGACACTCATCCCACCGTAAGTATATGTAAGGGTTATGCCGCATTGATCTTGGAACTGTTGCCTGTTCATAACTGAGATATGAGTAGGTAGCGCTTTTGACTTTTCCAAAGTCTGAGCCTTGTTAGATACTCCTAAATATGTATAAGAGAAGAGACCTGTGCGTTTGTGATGTCCTATGATGGTACGTGCCATTTATATGTGTCTCGATTGTTGGATATGCCATGGTCTGTATTCTGAGTTTCTATTACAGTTTGTCTTCAGAGTAAATTGGTTTCATTTTTTGAATGTTCACTTGATATTCTTGTCGGAACTCGAAAGGAACAACATGAATAGCTGTGTCAATGTTGAAGCTGTAAAGCTGTCCGCACTGGAGATTTTAAAAAAATACCGTAGAAGTTCAGATCTTACAGAAGGATGTCATGCTCTCTGACCTTTGACCTATTCAATACTTAATTAATTACTCATGAGCTCCAGAAATTTTGAAAACTTGTGTCTAGGATTCACATTGCATTCACCAAGTTTTGTTGAATGTAAACTGCAACAGCTTTACTTCTGAAAAAGTACTCGATTGATCGATGGGCCATTTGTTCAGATGAACTGTTTTCGTTTGCTAGGAAGGCTCAGTTTCTTATGAATATAATATGCGAACATAACTTGATATTATCACATTAGGCATCCCATCTTCTGCTGGTCACTCCATATCATGAATTTACTAATAAATGAAGAAACATCCCTGTTTATCATGCAAAAGAGGTATACCAAAATCTACAATAATGAAATTCAGTAAGGTGCTGCAAGGCTGCGCTCCTGCGTGAGAGCCACAACTTACTATGAATACTCGTTGCGTTTATGAATCATCAAACATGTCATCGATCCCATGATGAAAATGAACTATACGAAAGCAACATAAACAAATGCACAACAAACCAGAACATCAACATCTCATTGCGTTCAGACAATATCTTCTTGGTCAAGTTTACATATTACAATCAAAATTCAGAAGATGAATCATACACCGTGTGCTGGTAAACTAGTACACTAGCCAAAGCAACTAGCCTGCCAACTGCAGAAACAGATCATTGGTAACATTACATCCTCAATGTTTGTCAACTTTACAAGCAGAGGTGATCGATCAACTTCTCATCGTCTGATGGAAAATTGCTAGTACATCTAAGTAAAGCTGCACCTTGATGCAGAAAAAACTTGTATCTTCTATCCTATGAACACGCCAGATACGGAAGCGACAAGGGAGGTTCTTGAACAGGTGTGCTGCATCCTGCTGACCAACTTGGCGCCATGCTCCTGCTCGGCGGGTAGCTGCTGCCAGCTCTTGTCTTCGCATTCTCTTGGGCTCCGAAGTCATCATCCGGTGGTGTTGCCTTTTCTGTTGGCATCACTGACGGGCTCGCCGGACATCATCTCGGGGCCAAACAGATCTTCGATGGTGATTTCGGTCATCACCACGGGCTCCACCGGACATGTTGACGAACTCGGCGCCTGGCTGCTGCTTGCTCTGCTCCTCGACTCCTCTTGGGCTCCAAAGAGGCACTCCGGATCCACACCAACGAAGAAATCATCGTCCAGTGGTAGGCTTGGTGTTGTCATGCCGATGCACTCGCCGGACATCGTCTCCGGGCCGAGCAGATCTTCGACTGTGACTTCGGCTGCCACGGGCACCACCAGACCACACGGTATCTGGACGAACTCGCCGGTTTGCTCCTTCTCGGCAGTTGACTGCTGCAGACCATGCTCCTCTTCTCCTCCAAACATTTCCTGGCAGCCGATCCACTCGTTGACGTTCGTGTGGGCCACATGGGACGGCATCTGACCATACTCTGTCTGAACGAACTCCCCGTAGTGATCCGGCGCCGAAGCGTGCATCTCCTCGTGTCTGAACACCGCGTGATCTATGCTGTGTTGGTGCTCATAGGAGGGCATCGGATAGCTGTTGGTGAAGGTGTTGTCTTGCTGCATCTGCACCTGCTCGTGCTGGATATGGATCAACTTGGTCGGCCGTGCCTCGGGATCGCCACGGCCGGCCTTCCTCTTAGAGCATGACGTGGTGGCGGTCTTGCTGGAAGACGATGGCTGCTTCCCTTTCGCACGAGACGGCCGGTAAACCTTGCAGAGGACATAGTTGCTGGCGGCGGTGTTGGCGGCTTGCTGGTCGACGAGATCGTACTCAACCATACTCCAACCCATCCTCTCCAACGATCCATCCTTCATGTGTCCGTAGGATAACATACAGAACGTGCCGCCTTCCGATCCATGGACGTCCTTGGCACGTCCCTCTGGGTGCCAGCGCGTTTTGCCGCCGGTGTCGATCTCGCGATGCCTGTACCCGCTCGCCTTCCCTTGCTTGTTCGTGTACCTCTTGGGACAGTAGAAACACCATACGCTGTTGTAGCCGTCTCCCGTCTGATGATGATCGCTGCCCGGCACTGGCATGAGGTTAGCGACGAGGTCAGCAGGGGCGGCGGAGCAGACGTCGGCGTGGTGAACGTAGGGGACTTCTTCCCGGCACGAAGGCGGCGCAGGAGGGCGATGGACACGCCGTCGGTGGCACGGGAGACGCGGGCATCCTGTGCAGCCATGTCGATCTCGAAACTACTGGAGGTGTACGTGGAGCGAGTTGCTGGATCTTGGAGAGATCGATGATCAGGGCGGCGGGTGGACGAAAATGGCGGAATCTCAAGTGAAGGCCGGCGAAAGGGGAAGACGATTGTGGGTTGCCCTTGCCAACGCTACGTCTAGAGCTGCAGATCGTCGACGGCGCTTATAAAGACCTGCAGGATTACCCGTATCCTATACAGAAAGGTAGCGTGAGAGTGAATCTTGGATCGAATTGCACCGTATTCCCTACGGATGACCGTAACCGTATGAGTGTATCACCCGCGACTCCCTGACGCGAATTGACGAGTACCACCCTGTGTTTTCTCTACCGATATTTTAAAAATCTCGGTGGTCAGTGATAAACAGGAATATCTGATATATCGGAAATTTATCAGCGATAGAAATAAAATTTCGGATAAAATTTAGACAAAAGATAACTCATTTTATTTAGAAAAACATATAGATCATTTCTAAACCATTTAACACGAAAAACTAAATAAAACATATTATCAATTTCTTATTCAATGAGCGAGACAACGACACGGCTGGAGCGTGCGAGTGTGTTACGGTAGTGGCTATTTGAAGCTAAAAGAGAAGTGGAGAGAAAATGAAGCATGATTAGTTGGGTGGGCTTTAGGGTCTATTGTATGGATAGATTCTAAAACTTCGAAAATTTCGGACAATAAATGAAAAATATCAGACCCGACCGGTAAACGGGAAATTTCAGAAATTTTGGATTTTCCGGACCAAGATTTTTTTCACAGGTACCACCAGCATGATCCTCGCCCGATCTTCACCGCACGACTTGGATCGAACGGTCGTCACTCACGTCAGGGACCGTGCACACCGACTTCCCTCAGCTTCGAGTTCCAACAAGCAACAATGCCACATTGCCGTGGCCCGTGGGACAACGACGACCTCCACCTCGTCATCGCGGACCGCAGCTTCAACATCGACGGCTCGCTGCACATGAACTCCAGGGGCGTAGCGTCGTCCTTTCACCTGCAGTGGCAACCCGAGTACTTCGGTGAGGCCGTCACCGTGAACGGGAAGGCGTGGCCGTTCCTCGCCGTCCACCGCGGCACAGCCGACACTACCGCTTCCCGATCCTCAACACCAGCAACGCGCGTTACTTCAACATCTCGCTCTCCAACGGCATGCCCTTCCACATCGTCGGTTCTGACGTGTCCTACCTCGCCGCGCCAGTCACCGTGTCCAGCCTCCTTATCTCCCCCGCCGAGATATTCGACGTCGTCGTCAACTTCTCAGTGTCGCCGACAGCCGAGCTCGAGATGCTCAACTCGGCGCCGTATCCGTTCCCGACTGGAACAGCTCGGGGCCCGCTCACCGGTAAGGTGGTGAAGTTTGTGGTCACCCCGAACGGACCGGCGACCAGCCGGACAACTCGACGTGCAGCAGCTGATCGACCTGCAGGCGTTCACACCGACTGCATGACGCAGCTCAACGACGCCGTCAGGTGCCGTGTCGACGAGCACGCGGTCGGGCCGGTGGTGCCAGTGCCGGACCACGAGAAGACGTGGAAGAACATGGTGAAGGTGCCGCCGGGCTTCGTGACCACGGTGCTGGTGGCGTTCAAGCTGGTGGACACCAACCAGCCCTACCCCTTCGACGCCACGGCGGTGCCTGGATTCGTCTACCACTGCCACGTAAGTGTCACATGAACGTTGCCTTCATTCATTCATGATTCATGTATCGGCAAAGAGGATCATAGTATCATACCGCCCACTAATCCAAGCATTGGTTATGGCCGGTCAATGGTGCAGCTCGGTCAAATATCAACCCAGAATTGCACACCCCTAATCCATACACAGAGCCGTCAAGCATTGGTTATGGCCGATCAATGGCGCAGCTCGGTCAAATATCAACCCAGAATTGCACGCAACATCTGTATCATGCAAGAACACGAAGATTTTTCATGCCTCTCGGCCTCTCCGGCAAAGTTTGACAGGCAATCCATGATACGATTAACATCCTGGTCATACTACAACAGACGACAACTTAACAACAATATTTGCCCACACTGTCCACCCACTGATTATTATGAGTTAATTAAAAACCACGAGACAATGCTACTAGTATCAAGTTTATATGGCAAACTCAGGAGAGTACAGCCAGAAGAACCCACCAACCAATTGGCTCAAAGCTTCATCTTGTGAGTCTTCAACTGCTCCATGATGTGCTGGATGGCTTCCTTCAGTGTTGCTCTACGGCCTTCCTTGTAGTTCCACAGCTCTGTTACAGGATAGCAGCCACTAAGATTGTACTCATTTATCTCAAGCAGTGCCGTCGTTACCAACCCATAAATTTCTTCACCGTGCTCTTCTTTCAGCTCCTGGAGCATCTCATCGTCCTCTTTAAGAATCTCCTGAGCCAGATAATACCCACCATATATTACCATATATAAGTATCATGTAACCACTTGCAAAATTGCAAACGCACTATTATGAAATTGATGTCTTGACATTATAAACAGAAAGAACTAGGGAGGCAGATAGCAATTGTTAACTGATCAAGGGCCATACCATTGCTTCCCCATCCACCAATTCAACCTTAAAAGGGTGCCAGTCTGGATTTCCAATTTCTTCTTCCCACTTTGAACAAAGGAGAGCAGAAGTGACTGTTGCATCTTCTTTTGTTAACCTTTTCTTGCAAGCGATTTCAAATGCTTGGAGATCAAGCCCACCCATTCTCTTTATATCTATATTGGCTCGACCAGCAACAGCAAGCTGCTTAAAGCCCTGCAAAGCGTGCAACAAACCAGAGAGAGAATGTGCATGAGATATGATGCCAGGCCAAAGCAAAAGATATCTGCCATCATAAATTTGAGACAGCACAACAGAACATAGTATTGGATAGTTGGTCAATCAATTTGGTAGCTTACATCTATCAGCTCCTTTCTAGCGTCTTCAAACTCATCGCAACTCTTCCTTAGATTGATTATCAGAGTTTGGTTCAGAGACTCCATATCTTCCAGTTCATCGTACTTTTCTTTCAGCTCCTCTGCAAGTTCAGCCATTTTCTTCTTTGACTCAGAATCCTGCTCACCTGGAATATGTTTCATACCATTCATTTTGTTTTCCAGCGTTTGCATTTTCAGTTCAAGATTCTGTTTGGCACTCAATTCTTGTTGTAACCTCGTAATCTTGTCTAGAGCAGCTTGTTTCTCCCTCTGCATTTCCACACAGTAACACACTCATGGATATTAGTTTCTCAAGAAATAACATGAAACAATGCATATTTGACCTTGAACCAAACCTTGAGTTTTTCAACAAGCTTAAGCATGTTCTCGTCGACCTTTTGTTGCTCCATTGTTGCCATCATATGATGCTCAGTTTTAATTTCGTTCTGCACTCAACCACAAAAAAAATCTGGCATAAGTTGTACAAATAGCACACTACAGGGAAATTATAATAGCACCCAACATCTCATCACTAGCATCATCACTGAATGCAGTCCAATAAATAAAAAATGGTGTTAACAATCTACCGCCCAAAATTTATGATGTCAAGGATGGTGAGGACATACAAAATTTAGCCGCTTTGGTTGTTTAACTGGAATTACCTATCTATAGACACATGAAGATTATCAGTTTCTTTGTACAAATCTACAGACTAGAGGGAATCATTCCCTTCTTGTTATATAAGAGAAGTAAAAGACACAAAGCAAACTCTACAATTTCCTGCATTTTACCCGAATCCCTTATCACTAACCATATACAACTGTAATCTGAAAACATGCAAGAGATGTACTAATAGAATCAAATGATAAGGAATGTTGTTACTCCCTCTGTTCCAAATTATAAGTTGCTTTGACTTTTTTGGTACATCAATTTAGTTATTCATCTAGATATAATAAATGTCTATATACATAGCAAAATGGATGAAAACAAAAAAGTCAAAGCGACTTATAATTTGGAACAGAAGGGGTATGTACTACCTAAAATATTCAAAATTCTTAACACAAGAAAGGTACAAATTAGCAATAATCCATCACACCTTTTCCTTCTCTTGCTGAAGATTCCTTATGTCATAATCCCTTTGCAAATCTATGTCCTCAAGCTCCTTGGATCTTAAGTCATGTTCCTGCTTCTTGTGAGTCTTCCACTGCTTCATGATGTGCTGGACTGCTTCCTTCATTGTTGCTTTACGATCTTCCATGTAGTTCCATAGTTCTGGCACAGGAGTGTAGCCACTTGGATTGTACTCATTGATCTCAAGTAGTGCCTTTGTTACCAACCCATAAATTTCTTCACCATGCTCTTCTTTCAGGTCCTGGAGCATCTCATCGTCTTCTTTAAGAATTTCCTGAGCGTGAGAATACGCACCAGATGTTACTATGTATCATGTAACCACATGCAAAAATGAAAGCCAACAATTATGAAACTGGTGATCAAAGGCTATACCATTTCTTTCCCATCCACCACTTTAACCTTAAAAGGGTACCAGCTTGGGCTTCTAATTTTTTCTTCCCACTTTGAACAAAGGAGAGCAGAAGTGACTTCCGCATCCTCTTTTGGTAAAACCTTTTCTTGCAAGCGATTCCGAATGCTTTGATATCAAGCTCACCCATTCTCTTTATACCTATATTAGCTCGGCCAACAACAGCAAGCACCTCAAAGCCCTGCACAGCATGCAACAAACCAGAAAGAGAATGTGTATGAAATATGATGCCAAAGCAAAAGATACCAAGGTGGCATCATTGATTCGAGATAACATTGGATCACTGGTCAATCAATGTGGTAGCTTACATCTATCAGCACCTTCCGAGCGTGTTGCAACTCATCCCTGCTCATCCTTTCCTTGATAATCAGAGTTTGTCTCAGAGACTCCATCTCTTCCAATTCATGAACCTTTTCTTTCAGCTCCTCTGCGAGTTCATCCATCTTGTTCTTTGACTCTGAATCTGGCACACCTTGAATATGCTTCATAACTTTCATTTTGCTTTCCAATATTTGTATTTTCAGTTGAAGCTTCTGTTTGGCATCCAGTTCTTGTTGTAACCTGAGAATCTTGCCTAGAGCAGCTTGTATCTCCCTCTGCATTTCCACACAGTAACACACTCATAGATATTAGTTTCTCAAGAAATAACATGAAACAATGCAGATTTGGCCTTGAACCAAACCTTGAGTTCTTCAACAAGCATAAACACATTCTCGTCGGTCTTTTGTTGCTCCATTGTTGCCATCATAAGATGCTTAGTTTCAAATTTGTTCTGCACTCAACCACAAAAAAAGGTCTGACATAAGTTATCCAAATAGCACACAACAGGGAAATTACAGTAGCACCCATCATTGCATCATTAGCATCATCACTAAATGCAGTGCATCAAAATAAAATGGTGTTATCAATGTATTGCCCAAAATTAATGATGAGAGGTCATACAGTGCCCAAGGTTAAGGATGGTAAGGACATAGTCAGAAATGTAGACCCATTTGGACATTGAACAGGTGCAAATGGAATTACACCAAATCAATATCAATATTAAGTATGTTGCTAAAGGTGTTTATTAAAATAGCAAATGACACAGCTTAATTGTGTACAAGTAAGATACACCAAAGAAAGGCATCAATGTTGTGAGATTAAATTATCAACATGTGTAGGCATCGGTGCTATCCTTTAGTCTATATGGTGAGTTCAAAATCTGTTAGAAAATAAATGGTTGGATCTAGTGGTATCATTTATTCTTTTTTTTTTCTTTTGGACTAACACATGAGAAGTTCTTCACAAAGAGGAAAAGTTTTTGGATGAACATTCGTGTGCAACAAATATATGGCAATTGCTAGGATTCTGATTTCTTATTGCAGGTATGGTGAAGATGGTGAAGTTAATCTCTATTTTCGAACGGCTTAGAATAGAAAGGTCAATATTTATAGTATGGCGCTAGATAGCTACTATTAGTAGTATTGTTGAGTGATAGCCTTATCACTTGATCTCAGGCTTTTGTTGTTTTCCTGGAAGTACCTATCTATAGACACATGTTAATTGTTTATTAGTGTCTTTGTATGAAACTAGAGGTAACCATTCCCTTCCTGTTATATGAGTAGAGGACACAAAGCAAAATCTACAACTTCGCTGCATTTTACGCTTGACAGCTACTGGTTCAGTGATAGTCTTATCACTTTCTACAAGGCTTGGGCTGTTTCACTGGAATTTCCTATATATAGACACATGTACATTGTTTATCAATTTCTTCGTATGAAACTACAGACTAGAGTGAATCATTCCCTTCCTGTTATATAAGAGTAGAGGACACAAAGCAAAATTGTAATCTGAAAGCACATCCAACTGTAATCTGAAAACAACTGTAAAGATAGAGATGTACTACTAAACTACTAATAGAATCAAATGCTAGGCACACAAATGCAAGAGATGCAGTCTCCAGGCTCATAAGAATAAACAATAGTGCCACAAGAGACGTCAGAATTCAGACGACGAGCATAACTAAATCAAAGGTGTGACTCCAAAATTCATGGACTAGCGTGCTTTCCAAAGTGAACGGATGCAATTAAGGTGCTAGCTGAAATTCCCACGCGTCCCTACCCAATCGAAACCCTACGAGATTTCCAATCCCTGAATAGATAGCTCGAAGCCGAAATTCGCAAGCAAAATCCCTTCCGCACGCCGCCGATCACCGCTTCGAGCAACAAGAAAACCCGCATTCCCAGCGATCCGCTCCCACGGACCCCGCCTGGGCGACCTAGAGCGTACGGGGTTTTTCAGCCCAGCTACGCAGTCAAATGACGCGGGTCCTTCATGGACGCAGGTGAGGGAGGGAAGAGGAGGAGGATGCGTGAGGAAAGGGGCGGGCCGAGGACGGGGTTACCTCCGGTGAGCGGGCGCCAGCGTCGGCGTCGGCGGCCGGCGGAAGCGGGGCCGTAGCTGCGTAGGCACACGGGGAAGAGGGGTTTTGTGCTGCGCTGCTGGCTGCTGCCCCCTTCGGCCTTTTTAACCCGAAGCACGGTTTGGGAAGTGGAAGTGGAGTCACACAGATGCCGTGGACTCTTCAGCTACTCAAACGTTCCGTTCGTTCCCTCACCACTACAGTAGAATTGAATGGCAGAGCGAGATCATGGCCACCACCGTACAGGCATACGGAGTACACAAACATCAAAACTGCACTCCTGCGTTTCAAGTACACCACGTCGTTCTGAGTTTCCTAATCCTTTTTCTTTCTTTTTTTTAAAAAATAATGGCAGGAGCTAAAAAACAAAGGATAGCCAAACCTTACGCCTATCAGCTGAGGACGCTTGAAAGCCTAATCCACCCACCTGACGCGATAGAGTACATAGTCATCGACTCATCATTATTGCTGAGCATGGCTGAGCCACTGGGGCGACGCCACATTCAGTTTATCTGGTGCACAGGCACTCGGGTAAAATTTTTATTATCTTTGAGTGGTCTTATTTTATAAAGTATTTTCAAAAAAATTATGCAAGTTACTTAAGTAGTGCACTAGGGTTCATTTATTTATAGCTTCGCCACTATGAGACGGCAGCTTCAACTTTCTATGGTGGACCCAGACGACCCACTCTAAACAAGCAGCGAAGACGGCCAGAAGCACGAGGACATTACAGGTCATCTTGGCCATGGCCAAGCTCAAGAGCGCTACCAAGAACAGCTTCGACTTCCTATTTGGAACACATGCATCACCCTCGACGGCCTCCCACGTAAACACCAGTCATCAAAGAAGAAAATCGAGTTCACTCCCAGTCATCATTGTGGAACCATGTCCCCTAACATAGCAGCTCCGGCTTCACGCTGCAAGATCGACCTCTACATGTCAACTAGGTGCCGAGAAGTGAGGAGTGACAGCGAAGGTGACACTACCAAGTTGAATTCCAGCAGCGATACCATCAGGAAGGGCATGCCAAAAGCGCCACCATTGCCTTCAGGATGAGCACGGCGCTGAACGTGCCACAATCGCTCGTCTAAAAATGCACTGAATTTTCATCTTTGGGAGACAATGCTAACAAATGCATTGAATTTTCACCCTTGCACTACACGAATCAGCTTCTTTGCCGAGTGCAAAGAAGTTTGCCGAGTGGTAAAGTCGGGCACTTTCGGCAAAGATGCCCTTTGCCGAGTGCCAAAGTGAGCACTTCGACAAAGACCACTTTGCCCGATTGCCTGGCCGTCGGCGATATTAAACACTCGGAAAGAACATATTTGCCGAGTGCGCGGCAGTCGGCAAAACAATATACTCGGGCGCGTCAGCCTGCGGGGACGGGCGGGCTACTTCTGTGGCCTCCAAATCCCGGGTGTGACCCTGCCTCCGTTGCCTCCCTCGCTGTTCGCTCCACCCCCGTTTCCCGTTCCTCCCCTGTAGGGACTCCGGTGAGTATATGTTGTTGTTTATTTATTTGGCCTGTGCGGCTCACCTGCAGGTACTAATGAGATGGCCTCTCCTTTGTGCAGCCACAGTCGGCGGGATCGAACCCGACTCCTCCAGGTGGCCCTTCTCCACCCTATCCCGGTCGGCCCGACTCCACGAGCACACGTGGCCAGGTGGCGTTCCTCCTCCGGGCACGCAGCAGCCACACTACGGGCTTCCACACGCCCCTCCACACCACGGGTGGACGTACCAATCGGCGCCGCAGCATGGGTGGTATCCGGGGCAAGGTGAGGGCCCCTCACACTCTTCGCACCAGGGAGGCCACGGGTCGGGGTAGTTGCACTGTGATGGATTTATTTTAGATGTTGGATATGTTGCAATCGTGATGGATCTTGTTTCGATGTTGGACATGTTAGATTTCGTTTGGTTGTTCGACATGTTGGATTTCGTTTGGATGTTGGACTATATGTGTGAATTTGTGGTATATGTGGATTATATATGTGAATTTGTGAGATATATCGATTATATATGTGAATTGGTGATATATGTGGTTTATGATATATATATGAATGCTTACGGTATATGTATATGTTGATTTGCAGCGACAAGCAACAGAAACAGCAAAAAAAAAATGAAATTCCCAGCTGGGTCCCCTGCAGAATAATGGCAGGTTTGCCGAGTGCATAGGTGGCACTCGGCAAAATGACCATAACTTTGCCGAAAGTGCCAAAAGTATTGCACTCGGCAAAGGTTATTCATTTGCCGAGTGTCATTTTGTATTGCACTCAGGAAAGGGTATTTATTTTTTTTTTTGTAAAAAAAATACTTCGCCGAAGTTCCGATATATGACACTCGGCAAAGTTTTAAAAATTCAAATCTTTGCCGAGTGCCCGCCGTTTGGCACTCGGCAAAGAGACGTCAAAACCAACGTTCGACGTTGATTCGCCGAAAGCAGCGACATGGCACTCGGCGACGCATTCGCCAGTGCCCGACATTGACACTTCGGCAAAGAATGGTTTGCCGAGTCATTCTTTGCCGAGTGGGCTCTTCTAAAAAGTTCGCACTCGGCAATTTTTGCCGAGTGCAAGGGAGCCTTTGCCTAGTGCGTCGGGCACTCGGCAAAGCACTCGAATCCTGTAGTGTTGGAAGACAATGCTAAAGGATAAGAAGCACGGCACTCCAACATGGTCACCGTCACCGTGGCTTTCGTCTAAGGTGTCCCCTAGCACAAACACCATGCCATGGTGCCGGACCGTCCTTGCTCACCACCACCATCATAGTCGTTGTCTTGCTGCACCATAGAGCCATGAACGCAAATATTCATAATTTTCATTATTAAGTATTTTTGTTGCATGTTGGTTTGTTTATTTTATATGTAAATTTCAATTTATTCTATTTCTTTTGTAATTAAATCATACTCATGCTTTGTGAGACGAGATGAAAAACAACTTCACCCATAAAGCTATTTTGGAAATAAGTGTTTGGCAAAAATAATAAGTCGGGAGTTGTTTTCTGTCATGCCTATATATATGAATTATTGTCTATTGTATTTGATTCTGAGATGTAAAATAATATGTACAAGCATTTTTTTTTATCCAACATTATCTAGGGCCCGTTTGGCATAGCACAACTTCATCTGTGAAGCTGTTTGTTCGAAAATAGCTTTATGAGCAACTATCTTATTAAGCTGAGTTGTTTTTTAAACAAAAACTAAAAAACTATTTGGCAAAACACTTTACCAATATCTTCATGCATGGATGAGAGAGAGAGAAATGATGGAGAGATCTAGGACAAGTTACCTTTTTTTAGCTTTACTAGTATAATGTTCGTGCTAACGCTACGACTCCGTTATAAAAAAAAAAGTATAAAAGTTCTCAAAGTTTGATTAATGAAGTTGAAGGTGTATCGGTCCTTCGGAAATTGAGAATCATGTCATGATAAGATTACACAGGAATGCTATTTACCACTCATAGAAACACAAAATATAAGCATTATATGTTCTAAAATTGATATTAAAAATGCTCACAGAAGATTTGTTCAGGCTACTGCAAAGACTCTACAACTTAGATAAACATCGCGTCAACACAACTGACACAAAATTCAATAAGGTCTGGCCTAGTGTTCTACGCGGGTTGACAAACCATGAGCCTATTACTACCTCAGCCGCATATATTGTGATTCTGGCAACAAATTGCTTCCCTCGACAGTTGACAATGCATATGCCACCACACAGTACCTTCATGTTCATGAAAAATACAATCCAATGACACATCAGCTTCTCCAATTAAAATACTTAAGCCTTTGAAACAACCAAGTTGAGTACATTTGAATGAAATTCCACTTGTTGTTCAGCAACCATTTCATGGAGTTTGTAATGCCTAATGAATCCAGCCATGTGTACTTTCTGCACAAACACAAGAATAAAGGAATTAAATTTAAAATGATCTGAACCAAAAAAAAATCTCATTGGACAGAATAACTGTCCCAAAAGCTGATTAGACAAAGTTTTAGAAATAGCTCAAAAACAAGTGTACCATCAATTTGAATAGAACTGAATTAATTAACATACAATCAATTATTTATGTTGGAATGTAACATGAAAAACTTGCATAGTGAATTCAAGAATCTAGCACCCAAAAGGACCACAACGATCACCTGCCCACCAATATAGGAATCAATCACACAGTAGTTAAAGAAAATGATGTACTCCCATTGAGTATCTGATAACACATCACATGTCCCAATGCCTACAAAGTTTGTTCTCAAACAACAGATTTGGATTGTTCCTAGATCCATTATCCATGTGTAGTCATGAACTGAAGTACTTTAGATTCAAAAAAAAAAAAGACGCACACCTTGAGATTTGTGCAGCTATTTGCAACCGCATACAGAGATTCATCTACGATAAATGTTCCACCAATATTCAGGTACTGTAGAGAATTGCCCTTGAAACCTGCAGGGTGGTTTGACAAGATCAAAATTGTTATGATGGCAATTAGCACCTTATGGGTCATTCTAACATGTCGTCCAAAGAGCCCATTCTTGTCTTCTTTTCACCTTCTTCTTTTCACCTTGAAAACCTGAAATGTTGCAATGAAAATAACTAAATAAATAAGCCATGAAATTTAATAAAAAAATTGTTCCTTATTCTAAAATGAAAATAAAAACTCCAAGTGAACTCCTCTAAACTTATATACGACCTCCAGCTTCTCTGAAGATCATCTGCTAGCAAGTAAAGATTTTAGGGTATACAACATATTTATGGAACACAATAGGACAACACCTTATAAAATGAATATCTCAGCCTTTTGAAAGATCATGCATGTTTCAAACTAAAATTAGTAGGGATAGAAATATAAAAACTTAGGCCCATCAATTCGAGACCTAATAACTACAAATTAGAATGTGATACAAGTTTCAGAAAATAAGTTGAGTAACTATCTTCATAAAAGCTTTATGAGCAACTATCTTATTAAGCTGAGTTGTTTTTTTAAACAAAAACTATTTAGCAAAACACTTTACCAATATCTTCATGCATGGATGAGAGAGAGAGAGAGAGAAATGATGGAGAGAGCTAGGACAAGCTACCTTTTTAGCTTTATACCAACTCATGCTTTTGTGACAAGAGAAGAAAAACAACTTCACTCATGAAGCTATTTTGGAAATAAGTGTATGGCAAAAAAAAATAATAAGTCGGGAGTTGTGGCGAGAAGCAACGAGACACAAGGCAAACCTCTTCCCCCTCGCGTCGTCCCCTCCCGGGGGCGACTCGAGGGCCCCCCGCCGCCACCAAACCACCCCTTCCCTCGGCGTCGGCGGGGCCGCCGGCCGCCGCTCCTCGCCGGGCGGCGGCGTGAGGCGGGGAGGGCCCAACAAGGCGCCTCCTCGCAGCCTCCCCTCCCTCCCGGTGTCATCCCCGTGCTCCCCTCTCCCCCACACCCCTCCCACCTTCTGGCGCCGGCGGCGGCCGCCGGCCGGCGGGTGGCCGATCCGGCCCGTCCTCGGCCGGATCTCGCCCCCGCGGCCGGATCCTCCTACTCTGCCGACGATCGGCCGGGCGCCGGGTGGCGGCCAGCTAGGGTTCGCGCGGCGACCGGGCTCGGCGCTGGCCGGGCGGGGGCGGTTCTCAGGTGCCCCTCGCCCCCACGAGCCGGATCCTCCATCCATCGATTCGCCGGGCGCCGCTGGCCGCCGGAGCTGGGGTTTCGCGCGGCGACCCGGGCTCGGCGGGGCCGGACGGCGGCGGCGGCGGTCCTGAGCACCCCTAGGGCCCCCGCGCGCCCTAGATCGGCTCCCCTTCGCTGGGTGGCAGACGCCCAACGCATGCCGCATCGGGGCGCGCCACCTCCCCACCGTCGGCCGGATGATGTGCCACGCCGGTGCGCGGCGGCGCCCGCCTCCCCACCGCCGTGGGTGGAAGGTCGAGCCGGCGGTGCCACCTTGTGTTGGGGGCGGCTGCGCGGCGGCGATGGCTCCGCTCCGGCCGAGCGCAAGGCGGCGGCGTCTAATCGCGGTTCTTGAGGACTTCACGGCGCGGGCGGATGCGGTCGATGGTGTCGTGAAAACCCTCCCCCAAGCTCGCCTTGGGCCGACGACGGTGACGTAGCGGCGTCATTACCTTCTTGAAGGCGTCGTCTTCGTGCCGTCGGCGGCGGCCGCGAGGGCTCGGGAACGAAAGTTCCGGTGGGTGTCTCAACGCTGATGGCGCCCGCGGGCGTCAACTCCTTCTGAAGGCCCCGTTGATCCCTCCGGAGCTCTCGGCACCGCCATGCATCTCCGCCCCGAATCTCCATCGCCGCCTGCGCTGCTGGCCTCCTTCCGCCGCGCCGTCGCCTCGCCCGCCCTGCGTTGGGTTGATGCCACTCTTCACCGCTTCATCCTGGTCCGTCCCCTTCGTCTTGCGATGTTGCAGCTCGCCAACAATCACCTTGGCACGCTTGGATGTTGACGCCACCGTCGCCGCCGTGTATGCTGCCGCCTGGGGGCTACCGCCAGAGCGCCGGCTTGAGTCATTCGGGGGTTGGCAACATCAGCCGTCGTCGCCGCCGTTGCTGGCCCGGTCACCGGCGCATGCTTGATCCACCTCGGGCGTCGCCTGCCGAGCGTGTGATGCCCCCTAGATGACCTTCGTGTGGGCGCCGGCGACCGGAGCTTCCCTCTCCTATCCATCTGGCGACTCCTGAGCTTCGGCCTAGCGATGTTGCATGTCGCCGTTTGGCTGTGTTTTGTGGTTGATGGGGTGGTTTCCTCCTTCTTGCTTTGTTGTCGTGGCCACTATCTCTGTGGTCGTGTTGTGTTGTGTGCGTCTTGTGGTGTAGTGTTCAGTTGTAGTGTGTTGTTCGGCCGGTCTTGGCCTTTTCTCTTAATGAAAATGACACGTGAAGTCGTGTTCGAGAAAAAAAAAAATAAGTCGGGAGTTGTTATGAGTTGTGCCAAACCTCTGATTTCTTCTGAGAAAGGTAACACACAAGGGAATACAAAGAGGCTCGATTGATCGATGGGCCATTTGTTCAGATGAACTGTTTTCGTTTGCTAGGAAGGCTCAGTTTCTTGTGAATATAACTTGATATTGTCACATTAGGCATCCCATCTAGACATGGTCACTTCATATCATGAATTTTACTAATAAATGAAGAAACATCTCAGTTTATCATGCAAAAGCGTCATACCAAAATCAACAATGAAATTCAGTAAGGTGCTGCAAGGCTGCACTGCTGCGTGAGAGCCACAACTCACTCTGAATACTCATTACGTTTATGATTCAAACATGTCATGGATCCCACGATGAATGAACTATACGAAAGCAACATAAACAATTGCACAACCAGAACTTGAACAACTCATTGCCTGGATGATCCGCACGAGGTCATTCATCGGGCGGAAGCCGACCACTGGATTGAAGTTGGACCGAAAGGAATTTGAGTATTGGTTCAGCCTTGATTTTTTATATCTTCTTAATACAAAGATACGCAGTATTTGAGAAATAAAAAAACACAAGAACATGGAAAATTTCTTTCTCATGTCCTAAACAGGCCTAAGGTCAGTCTCAGTAGACGTTTCACGTGGTCTATGAACATCAAAAGTTTTATAAGGACGAGACAAAGAACACACAAAAGTCGCAGCAAGACTTTTACATGCATGTAAAACTGGAACCCGCGAATGGATCAAGACATTCTAAATAGCACCAACAAGATGGCCAGAGAAGAGAACCCACAAAGCGAATCCTGCTAGCTACGCGTCCATGATCCATGTGGCAACAGTAAACCGATGAACTATCAGTTAATCACTGTCAGTGTCATCCTCATCGCTGTCAGTGGCAGCATCATCGCTCTCGATGTAACTGTCGTCTCCCTCATCTTTATCATGCCCATCACATACGAACGTGATGCTGACCGTGCGCACGACACTCGCTTCGTTTTCCTTGTCGGAGACCTGGGGCAGAACGCAGAGTAACTCCGTCGTCGGGGGCCAGTCGGAGAGCCGCAAGGGCTGTATATCGTCCAGCGCCGTCGTACCGTGATGAGAACGAAATAACAGCTCCACCCTACACCCGAACCCCGTGGGCTTCAGATACGGCGGAACGCCGACGAGGAAGACGGCGCGCCCAGGCGGCCGCGCGGTCGGCGTCACGTTCACGAGGAAGAGCTGGCCGTCTTCCTTGCAGCAGAGAACCTGCGCGCCCGGTTTGTCGACGCAGAGATCGAACGCCTCCCACTAATCGAACTTCGTGGACGGCCAGCCGTGGTGGCCGGTGAGGTGGTCCAGGAGCTGCTCCGGCTTACCGGCGAAGCCGCAGCCCGGCTCCGGGCATAGGCACGGCGCGTGCGCGCACACCATCTCGTGGGAGGCCTGCTCGTAGTAGGCCATCTTCTTGGTGCACCCGCGCTCGGCGTTGCGGCAGTCGACGAGCATGCAACGGGCGGCGCGCTCCATGCCGAGGCTCCGCGCAAGGACACAGTCGGAGCAGAAGGGGCACTTGTTCTTGTTCGGCAGCTTGTCGCGGCAGGAGGCGCAGATGCAAAGCCCCGAGGAGCACTGGTAGATCGAGGTGAACAGACTCAGCGTGCATGAGGGAATAAATGGGAGGAGAACGCTAGGTGTACCGTGTACGTGATGTGTACCAGGAAGATGGGCGGCGTGAGGAGCTGAGCGCAGACGCCGCAACTGAAGGCCTCCACCGCAATGCTGACCTTGAGCCTCTTGGCGTTGGCGACATGGTCTCCCTCTTTCTCGACTTCTTCTCCCTTTCGCTCGCCGGCGCAGCCATTGGTCTCCATCTCCACGCCGCTAGTATAGTATCAGTAATGCTGGACTAGCTGCCAAGGTACTCCGTATATAACTGAGATGTGGAGCTGTGGATGGAAGGGCAAGGGTTGCCTCAATGTGGGCGATCAAATTGATTACATGCACGATTGCTGCACTAATTAGCTAGTGCGTAGAGTACAATGAGGCATCATCAAATTGAGAAAATCTGAAGAGACTTTCTGCAATATCAATCAACTCGTACAGTCGCGTAAGGCAATGTAAATGACGCGTAAAGATAAACAAGATTGATATCAAATTGGTGTTGACGTTGTATACAAGCTACCATTCCAAACTTATAAATAAGTACTAGTTAAACACCGTGCGTTGCTACGGGATAACTAAATTTTATATAAAAATAAATAGATCGCATGATAAGATAACAATACTATAAAATTAAACAATAATATTAAAGTGATATTTAATCTAAATAAGTTTTGTGAAAGTAACACAATCAATCATGGATACCGCGGGTTTTTAAACTTTATTTTATGGGCTTCTTCGTAATTCGTCTAAGATAATATTGTCAAGGACCTGTGTATGCATATTTGACCATTGGTGCGGGTGGGGAGGCCACAGAGACCGCACCTTTCAAATTTGCGTGCGAGTGGGGAGGCCAGACAGACCGCACCTTCCAAATTTGGGTACGGGTGGGAGGGCGTGATTGATCGCACCTTCCAAATTTGCATGGGCGTGAGGAGTGCGTGATTGATCGCACCTTCCAAGTTCACATGGGTGGAGAGGATCACACCTTCCAAATTTACGTGCGGGTGGGGGACGGTTTGATTGATCGCACCTTCCAAATTCGCATGGGCGTGGGGAGGGCGTGATTTATTGCACCTCCCAAATTCGCATGGGTGGAGAGGATCAAACCTTCCAAATTTACGTGTGGGTTGGAAGGGCGTGATTGATCGCACCTTCCAAATTCGCATGGATGTGGGGAGGGCGTGATTGATCGCACCTTCCAAATTCGCATGGGTTGAGAGGATCGCACCGTCCAAATTTGCGTGCAGGTGTGTACGGCGTGATTGATTGCACTTTCTAAATTCGCTTGGGCATGGGGAGGGGTGCATGCGGATCTTTTTATTTTTAGTTTCCTAATTTTCTCTCACGGGAGCTCAAAAAAGGAAAAAGGCCCATTCAATCGAGAGGAGAATGGGCGCTGTGGGATTTTTTTTCTTTTCCTCCTAGATTTTCTCCTTCTATTTACGGACGGGTGGAAGAGCAGGAGTCACGGTTTCCTTCCTTTTTTTATCGCAACAACCAACCGTGCATGGTTAATTCCTTCCTTTATTGTGTGGCTAATTCATTCCTTTACTGCATGGTTAATTCCTTCCTTTATGAGGTATCATGGACGATTCGTTTCCTTTTCCTTCCTTTATTGCATGGTTAATTCTTTCCTTTATTACGTGGTTAATTCCTTCCTTTATTAGGTCGCATGGATGATTCGTTTCCTTTTCTCCCTTCGGGTTCGCATGGGGTGGCAGTTGGGTAGACTCAAAGCAAATGTCGCACCAAAAAATGCCTCCTCTTTGTTCTTTTTATGTTGTAGAGATAGACATAAAAGTGTCCTTTATTTCTTGATCGACATTAAAGATAGCGGAAGTGTTGGCGCGGGGAGACATCCCACCTGGTTAAGGTAAGCATCATCGAACCTGGTTAAGATAAACAAGAGACTTGCATGCTTCTTTGCGGCTTCAATAAATTTGTCCACCGAGTCCGGCCGAGGCCCGCGCCGCCCCCACGGGCGTGCACGGGTCACCAACCCTAGCCCCGCGCCGCCCCTCCGCTCTCCCGCCCGGCGCGCCGCCCGAGCCGGGCGGCCCGGCAAGGCCGCGCGGCCGGCCAGATGGCGGCGGCGGGCCCTTCTCTCCCGGTGGTGTGGAGGTGCGGGCGGCCCTGGGTGGCGCGACCTTGCGGCCGCGTGGGGCTCGGGCGAGCTCGCCGGCCATGTCGCGGCGGCGCCGCCACGAGCCGGGCGGCGAGGTTGATGGGCAGCACGGCAGCGTGGCACAATCTCTTCGTCCCCCTTCGTCGCGGCTTCCCGAGCTTCCTTCCTCATCCTCGCGTGTCCTTTCCTTCGACACGGACGGCCGGATCTAGTGCCTCGGTGGCCTGATCGGCGGCCTCGGGTCCGGGGCGGCGAGCCAGGTGTTGGAGGCTCGTCGGGCGACGCGCAGGCCGGGGGCTCCGGATCCCTCGACCCTCGCGGCCGGACTGGGACCCTTTGGGCTAGGGGCGGCGTCAGCCGCCGGGTTGGTGGCGGGTCCCTCCCCTCCGCGGACCCTCGGCCTTCTCTTGGCGGCGTGGTGGTCGGTGGCGGCGGTGGCGTGCTTGGCAGTCGGGCCTCGTGCGGCGTTGGGGGACAGTTCTCCTCACTGTCCCTCCCCGATGGCCTCGGAAATGGGCGGCGACCATGGTGGTCAAGATGAAGGCGTCGGCGTTGGCGTCGCGGCGGTGGATCGCAAGCTGCGGAGCGATTGTTGGTTCTTCTATGATGGCGGTGGCCAACGGGGTGGTCGACGCAGCCGCGGCCGTGGTGTGCAGCCGGTAGCGTCGATGCCCCTTTGGCGAAGCGTTTTCAAGCGGGACGACCCAACAACAACGGTGTGGTGACATGGAAGGATCGGAATCTGGCTGGCGTGCGAGCTAGGGTTACCTTGGGCGAAAGCCCGGCGACGCGACGGCGACGTCGGCGCCGTTATCCTCTTGGGGGCGTCGCGTCCCTAGCTTTCCATGGGTGAAGATCCGGTCCGTCTCGGACGAGCGACGGCGGCGTTTGAATGCCGTAACCTTCGGAGGCGTCATTTTGTGGAATTAGACTAGGCTAGGTGTTGAGTGTGAGGCCATGGTCGAAAAGTCGGAGCTGCGCTTGCGTTTCGCTTGTGCCGGGCAATGATAACTTGATTGGCCTCGAGAACTTCAGATTCTATCTGTTTTGGGTTGTTGTTCTCTCTGTTGTAAGCGTGAGTTCGGTTTTTGGGCCCGGTTTTCCTCATAAAGCGGGTCAATTCTCTTCTTCTTATTAATCAAAAGCCGGAACAACCTGTTCTCGGATCTTTCAAAAAAAAAGGTAACCATCATCGAACCTTGACCAACCATACCTCCAAGACTCCCTGTACCCCATCTCTTATAAAGAAAAGAACAAAAGGAAATACATGAATAAAAAAGGCTGTAATCTCATCTAGCAAGAATTATATATATATATATATATATATATATATATATATATATATATATATATATATATATATATATATATATATATATATATATATAAAGTAGATCTAGAAATAGATTTTGCTGAAACGTACATGAAACTAGGGTTCAATCTCCACTTAAATCAAGCAAGAGCCAATAAATAAATGTTGTGAGCTCATTTCTCTATCTAATCCACACTAATAACTTCAAAACTAGGGTCTAATTAGCTCCCCACAAAGCTCAAGCACCATGGAAGAGAGAGAAAAACAAAGCTCTAATTTAGTCACTAATCAACCATTCAAACTTTAATTTCGAGCTTGCAATAGCATTTCCTTACCTTGACAAACTCTCCACCAAAGGATTTGAGATCGGAACCTTCCCTTTGAGCAATTTTTTTTGGGAGGAGCCCAAGGCGCCCGACCTTTTTTATGTCACTGGAGTGTGTTCCCAGCCGCCCCTACTTCTGAGGAATCGTAAGGGCGGCTAGAAAAACCGACCTTAGTAAGGGCGGTTTGGTTCGGTCACATGGCAAACTAATTGTAGGGACGGCTCAAGATTGAGCCGCTCCTACAGATAAAACAACCCTGTCTCTTACAGTGAGCTTTTGAAGTAGTGCCATCGACATCAATGCATAGGACGGTGCCGTGAGCACATGTCGCACGGAGCCAACTCCCCATCCGTGGGCGCACCAACGCCGCCATCCTCGAGAGCGCTAACACCGACGATCATGCAACACGCGATGCCTACGAAGAGCCCCCGCTAGCCTCTATGTCACGCCGCAACCGCCCGCCGCCGCATCTACGTCGAATGAGGAGCTCCGCTAACACCGATGAACTTTGTGATGCTTCACGAAGTTCCCGCTAGCCTCTATGCCGCGTAAGTCTACACCCCCCCCATATCGCCCCAACTAAAACACCATGAACGTATTATTGAAAATTTGCAACAAACGTCAAGCACATGTTCCAACAATAGGTTGAAGCAGTTCAAACACCATATACATAGCGCTGTTGCAACAACATGGAACAACTACTTCAACATGAGATTGAAGCAAATAAAAAATAATACAACATCTCAAAAACACAACTTTGCAATATCAAATGATACAAAATGCAGCATCTAGATAACAACACGGCGAGATCGACCACCAAGAGATCACTCGAACCCTACCACCTATGCATCCCTTAGATCTAGAAGAGGGAGGAGGAGTCGGATCGGGGAAGAGGTGGGAGGTGGGCTCATATCCAGATCTAGAGAATGAGGAGGAGGCCTCGGATCTAGATCCACCCGCCACCTATCTCATCCCGTTATCCACATCTCCGGTGAGGTGCGGGAGCCGGGTGGTAGGGACGAGTGAAGGTGCGTGGAGGGCGCATGTAACGATCCTGATTTCTACGAAGGGAACTCCACAAATACGAAGTATAATGTGATAGTCCCATAAGATCATTCCATCAAAATATCTGAATCACAAGTAAATATCGATTGCATACATTGTATAAGGGTTTCTTTGGCACTGCTCCGTTATTGTTTTTTCAACTCTACTCCGCGAACTCTACCATGGAGCATCTCCACTGTGGAGTTTGTGGAGCAGCTGGTACTGTTTGGCATACGACTTCTGCTCCAACTCCAGGAATGAGTTATTTACATGTAAATGGTCCATTGTGCCCATGATTGAAATTGCACATGATATTTTTCAAGAAGAATAGAAAACAAATAATCAATTTGCATACACAATATAAAATCATCATACAAGTAGCAAGGAAAAAAAAATTGTAACACATACAGATATAGCAATTTCATACGAGATAAAAAAAGAGCTACCATTGAGAATCCGAAAGGCTACCACACAGCCAAATAAACAATCCCAAGGGTTTACCGTATAGAGAAATAATACTCCAAATGGTTGACATACGTAACTAGACCATGAGGAAAGCGGTGACATGCAAGGGAAGATTTTGTGTGGGTCGCTCGAGATTACTCAGCAGGTCGCGGCCTTCATACGGGCGCATGAGAGATAAAGCAAATTAGGTTGATTAATGAATGGCAGAGTGGGTAATCACTATACAACTCTAAGTGGGAGTACAAAACTATAAAATTGGAGTATCTCTTGAGGTACTCTATACAAAAACATGGAGTTGTTCTTCAGCTCCACTTTTTCCATGGAGCGGAGTTTGTGGAGCTCGACATGTTTGGCACCGCATGAAGCTAAAGCGGAGCCGCAAAAACGGGAGCAGAGCAGTCTCAAACACCCTTATAATAACAAGAATATCAAGGTTTAAACTTTTAGTACATGCCACTTGGTAGAATCATGCCGACACGAAGCAAGTAGAACAACAAACGATCGGGGCTAAAGATAAACTTTAGTAAAAGTGAACTTTTTCATTTTTGGCGAAGCTAAAGAACAAGAAGGGTTTTATTCGCGAGTTGTTTGGATGTGCCATAGGAAAATGCCCTTTTTTCGTTATCTTGGATTACCCATGAACACTAGAAAATTAAGCAACAAAGACTGGAAAATAATTGAAGACGGGATAGAAAAAGACTAAGCGGTTGGAAAGGCAAAATGCTTTTGGTAGGGGGTCGTTTAGTTCTAATAAACTCGGTGCTTTCCAGTTTACCGATGTTTATGATGTCTTTTTTTGAGCTACCCAAGGGGTGCTACAAAAATTAGACTACTTTCGATCACGTTTTTTCCGCAAAATGATCAACATAAGAGAAAATACGAGACTAGCCAAGTGGGAAGTTTTATGTCAACCTAAGGACCAAGGAGGTCTAGGCATTCATAATCTAGAAATTCAAAATAAATGCTTATTAAGCAAGTGGCTTTTCAAATTGTTGAACGAAGATGGAATGTGGCAAGAACTTTTGAGAAACAAATACATTAAAGATAAGTCAATAGGAAGTTGTGCTAAAAAGCCAACTGATTCACATTTTTTGAAAGGTTTAATGAACATTAAAGATTCTTTTATGGGTTTTGGCTCATTTAAAGTAAAAGATGGCTCGCAAAACCAGGTTACGGGTAGACACTTGGCTGGGCAAAAACCCCTTAAAGATTTATTTCCTGCATTATTTAACATTGTTAGAAGGAAACAAGACACTGTGGCTCAAGTCCTAAGGTCATCCCCACCAAATATCTCTTTTCCGGCGAAATTTAGTGGGATTAAATCTTAGGAGCTGGATGAGGATTGTTGCTTCTTTACAGGATATTAATTTGTTGGAGGAACGAGATACTTTTGTATGGGGTTTAAATGCATCCGGTAACTTTACGGTCAAATTCATGTACGCCGCACCGATTAACAATGGAATCCGTGTATCACGGGATATTTGGCAAATCAAAGTACCTATGAAAATCAAAGTGTTTTTGTGGTATTTAAAAAAGGGGTTGTGTTAACTAAAGATAATTTAGTTAGAAGAAAATGGAATGGTGACAGTGCGTGCAGTTTCTGTCATTTTCCGTAAAACATTCAACATCTCTTTTTGACTGCTTTCATGCCAAATTCTTGTGGCGAGCGGTATATTTACTTTTGGAATACCACCTCCACAGAACATAAACGACCTTTTCAATAGATGGTCACGAGTGGGTACCAAAAAGTATAGGAAATTGTTATTAGCAAAGCAGCCTCGGCACTTCTTTGGGCGGTGTGAATAACACGAAATGAGGTGGTTTTTGACAAATGCAGACCAAAATCCTTTTTGCGAGGTACTATTTAGGGGAACGCATTGGTTTCGTCAATATGCAAGGTTGCAGTTACATGATGATCTAAAAGCAGTTGGCCCGGGCGGGCAACATCCGGAATCAAAGCATCACCGCAATTTTTAGTTTCAATGGTTGGCTGTCATCTAGATACATTGGTCATGCTTAGTCAAGACTTTATTTCATTTTGTTTATTCATTTCTATGGCTGTAAACATTCAGCAGTAAGCTTGTGTGCCCAAGCGGAAAACTTTGTAATAATTGGCCCGATTCTATCGGTCGATAGATGAAGCCGGATATACATTATCCTTTATCTAAAAAAAACGATCAGAGTGCAGAAGCAACATCATCCTCCATCTTGAGTGTAGCACGAGACCTCCTCTAGTCCTCCCAGTCGTTGATGTCGAAGTCATAATCAAGCTCGTCTCTCAAAAAAGAACTATCGCACGATTTGTACTAGCCAGGTTCCCCACCCTATGCATGTATGCTTTGTGGAAAGTGGAATGCAAGCGAGGGGCATATCAAGAGGCCTATGCATGGCTATAGTTTCCTATGCAGTTATAATCATATTTTAATAATATTAATCAAGTTTTAACCCATCAACATCACACCATCTCCTACTCCATCACCACACATATCTCACCCAACATCACACCATCTCCCTATACTCCATTACACACACATCTCACCACACTATCACTCTCTAGGCGACAAGGACACCCCCCCCCCCCCCCCCCTTGTTCTTGCCTCAACGACCAAAGCCGGATCACCAACACTAAACCAAGAGGAGAAAAGGACTCCCCTCACTACTAACAGAAGGGAAGGCAAGGGAAAACTCACGTCTTAAGGTGGCGCACACTAGAAGGCAGTCCAGGCCTAAGAACACAACCATGCCTTCTAGTGTGCGCCAACTTAAGACGAGTAATGGGTGTACACGCTCTACAGATAACAGTTTTCCGAAGTTTCCTATTGTCCTGCCGTCGGGCATGGAAAAACAGTTATCCTCCCTACGAACCGCCTCTCCGCGCACACGATAGGAAACTTCGGAAAAATGTTTATCTGCCTGAGGACCTGCTAAGATGGAACTGCAAGGCATTTTATGATATATTCTAATACCGCGCTCGTGTGGTGTGGGCGAGCAGGGTGCGCACCACATTTTATTTTGGGAATTTGGTGATTCTACCCTCGTTTTAAACCCCAAGGCCAATGGTGATTTTGCCCTCATTTTTTAAATTTTGTGTTTTTACCCTCACTTTTTCAAAATGAAGCCTCCGTCTACCTCCTTTTCTAACACTAGTATAATGCCCGTGCTAACGTTACGATTATATTTGGTAATCCAAATCAAACAACGAAAAATGATTTACCAATCTCTACAAAGGGAACACCCACCTCTTTGCCAAAGAGGGCTCTATTATCACGGATTCAACAATATCGTTACAAGACGAGACTCTTGACACAGAACTTGAAAAAATAATCGAGTCTTTGACATGAGATTGGCGAAGTGTGAATGTTCATGCACAAGTTTATTCCACTCCATTCAACTTCTCAATTCTTGAGCTTTGCAGCTACCGTCCTTCCTCCTAAGCTCATGGGCGGTCGATGCCACCTAGTAGCGATCTTTTTGTATTTGTACGTGTGAACAAACAAAAAAAAAATTGCTTGAAAAAGAAAGAAAAACTCACGAACTGATAGCCTTGAGCATGTTGCACCTTCTATATCTGTTTCTACCGAATCTCCTCCGAGCATGCTACAGCTTCTGCTTCCTCAACATCCCTGCATTTTTTGCACTACGACAATACTACAACAACACAAAAATTTTTTTTTTCCAAAGGTCAATATAGGGCAAACAAAAAAAAGAATGCCCCAACAGAGACCTTGCCATGGAGGGAATGGTTAGGCATCAAACCTGTACACCCTCCTCCGCGCCACAAGGTCAATTATTTCTAGGCCACTACCCTAAGGCTAAGGGGCAAAAGTTGTATCAAATAGACTTGATTGAGCATGTAAGATAGAGGCAGTATGGAAATGAAAATATTTGGGAATGCCTTGAACTTTTTGTGGGGGCTTTTGTGGACTTTTCCTCCATGACAAGCACCACTTGGTCCATGTTAGGATCATTGTAGCTCTAAACCAAAAACAGCTACATACCCTGTGGTTACATCAGAAGTATCAGCTGTGCATTGAAGACATAACAATGACTGCTTAGGAACAATACCTAACAGTAAATTTTGAATTAGAGTGCAAAAATAAATTACAGGAAAATTTAACTTCCTCACCCTCCAGTTCATCCTCTTTGTTGTCTCCCTCCAAAACTTAGCAACTACCTCCTCCTATGGACCAATCAAGGAAGTGAAATCCTCTAACCTTTTGGTTCCTCTTGTTACACCTTTGGGTCGTCACATTTCACGTCTGACACAACAGCTACACGATAACAAAATCAGCATAAAAAGTTTGGAATGACACAAGTAACCAGGAAATGCAGTCCACAAACAATCAGAGAGTGGAAGGAAGTCGATAGTGAAAATTAAAATCCTCTCAACCTTTCCGTTCAGTCTTGCTGCACCTTGTCCTCCTTTGATTCCCCACGACCTTGCGAGATGCCGTCCTCTGGTTCTTCCAACTGTTTAGGGTCAGCACCACCTCACCCGTCTAAAGCACCTTAGTCTGGACCTAAAATAATTTGGGAATCCAATTATAGTAGAGATAAGAAAATGAGAACACAAGCTCCCCCGTGAATTTTTTTATGTAGCAATTCAGTCTAGAAAAAGAAAATAATTGTCAGGTCCTACTAATCTGTAAAGAGCAGCTCCCTTGGAGGATGAATGTTATTCTTTCAAATAAAGGTTGCATGACATTAAAGTTCCATCAATTGCAAAAGAAAAATTAATAAGTTACACTGCAGTCAAGTCAACCAGGATAAAGCACACATCAAATTTTTTTATCAAATAGTAGCCTAACTGAATGTGTTTCAACATGTTGCAATTCCTAACAAAGTCTGAAGTCTGTAATAACTAATAAACATGCCATTTTCTGACAATAAAGCACATATCATTTTTTGACAGTAGAGCACATATCATATTTTGAGAGTAACACACCAGTAAGCCATCCATCGAACTGTTGCTGGTAAACTAAAATTGGAACAACAGAAACTTCACCTGATCTTACTGTCAATAAACTTGCTTCTCCTGCCAAACTGCTGCTGCTGCTCCTGAAAAACTGCTACAACATAAACAAACACAAGCAAGTCATGAGCATATATTCTTCCAAAATTTCTGGCATTCTAACCTAATCTCTAAAAGCAAGGCACTGAAAGAAAGAAAACTATTTTTGCTGCACCTTGTATGACCGCCAGCGAGCAGCATCTTGTCCTTGACTTGATGTGCAAATGTACGCGATGTACGCAATGAGTCGTCCGGCCTCATCCTCCCCACGTACATGTGTTGGCACATGATTAAGGATCTGCATGAAGACAAACCACGAAATAACCAGATAGGATCTGGTACATCAATACATGAATGAAAGCGGAATAACGATGCTAACACATATGATTGGCTACCTTGCGATTTTGACAAGGGTCTGCATGAGCGCTGGCCTGATCTTCGATGTAGTGTACCGGATCTACAGGCCTGGATCCTCGCGGTGGATGTGTGACCTGGCGAGCTCGGGGATGTGGCCTCATCGCCATCCAGATCAAGACCATGAGCCCCCGCCGCTGGCTTCCGAGTCTGACCATCCACAATCGGGATCCAAACATGGCCACTCCGCAACCGCGACGGGGACCGAGCACCGGTGACTGCGATCAGGACCTGGAGGAAGGGCACCCTTCGCACAAACCCTAGGCACTCTATCACCGTCTCCTGAGTCCTGTGTCGCGCGTGGAGGCTCTACACGGGCGCTCCTGCGTGTGGCGGCTCGTGGCGCCGGGGCTGAGTTTTCCCGTCGTGGCCAGTGGCAGCGGCGCTTAGCGATCTAGTCGTGGCGTCCGTGGCATCCGCGAAGCGATGAGTGTTCCCGTGTGTGAGAAACAAACGTCGTCGTTAGTAGAGATTTTATTTTTATTTTTTGTCTTTGCGGTGATGTCTCCGGCTTTGAACGCTGGTTGCGAGGCATGAAACGAACGCCCGACGCGTGAGAATTTTCGGCGGGAGGCGAGGGTGTCGGACCCGCATCAAACTTCCAATCTTAGCACTCCAATCAAATGACGTTGTTTCGTGAGCCGTTGATTTCATTAGCCCTCTAACTAGGACATTATAGTAGAGATTGTTGGTTCAGGTGATATGAAATGACGAAAAAACAAGATAAAAAGAGAGGTGGGCCAAAAAACTAAAATACCCTTCTCTTTTTTGCCTCTCTTTGCACGTGAGGCCGCAACCGGCATCGGCCTTTTCCTCGTCAATCGCTGTGGCCGAGCGCCAGACGAGACTCGCCCGTCAAGCGACGGAATCCGGGCACCAACGGCCTCCCGACGACCTCTCCTTCTCCCTGCGTCCTCCCCTTTGCCCCATGGGTTCAGCGACGGAGCGGCGTTGCCCGGCTGCCGGCGGCGGCCTGGCGGCCCCTCTCTTGTCTCCCTCCTCCGGAAGCCGGTGTTGCTCCCTCCCGATGGCCCTCTCCGGCGTGCACTACTCTCCCGTTTCCCCATTGCTCTACCCCCGTCCCAGCTCCCGACGCTGCTCCTCCCAGCGGGCGGAGACCGGCGACGGTGCTCCTCTTGGCAGCCCTCCCCGGTGCGCGGCACTGCTTCTGGCAGCGCTACTCCAGGCTGCCCCTCTCTCGTCGTCATCCCCTCTCCATGTCCCTCACCCTCGACGCGTACATAGCCTGAGGGTATTCCAAACCTAGAAACTGGATATAAGATGGTTTTGAATCAGTGAAACAACTAAGCAAAAAATGTTGATGTAGCATCGTAATTAGTGAGGAGATCGAGAGAGAGAAATTCTTTTGGGCGCAAGAATTAGTGTGACAACTAAACACAATATTGATGTGTATCTACTTGACTAGGTACTCCGTGAGTACGGAACATCTCATATTTTGAATTGTGAGTGCCCCTCTAGCTAGTCTCATTAAGGAGTTTTATGGCGTTATTTTCAAGATTATCATGTCATGTAGAATGAAATTATATATGGATGGAACATCGGAGAGTTCAATTTTATGATTTCATAGGGAGCTAAATCTTACCAAGAAAAGTTTCAACTGTATGAAATTCACTTCTCGCCCTTCATGAAAATGTTGATAAGCCCTTATATATTATAGTTTATGAAAAATAAACAGCCCTATACTCCCTGGTCCGAATCATTTAAGTTCACTATGTTAAGTTTGCTCTTTTTTTTTTTATAATATAAGAATGAGTAACGACATTTATAGTACCAAATAAATACTTTGTAATGATATATTTTATACTAGTAATATTAATACTAGTACTATTAAATTTTTTAGACTAAATGTATATCCAGCTTTATTTAAAAGCGTACCGAACACCATGATCCAAGGCTGGGGACACCGGCTAACAGTGCAGAGCTTAGAAGTGAGCTCGACAGAAACTTAAAAAGAACAAAAGAGTGGACATCACGACAAGCATAACCCCGGGGACATCCAGCTTTATTTAAAAGCGTACCGAACACCCTGTCCAAGGCTGGGGACACCGGCTAACAGTGCATAGCTTAGAAGTGAGCTCGACAGAAACTTAAAAAAGAACAAAAGAGTGGATATCACGACAAGCATAACCCCGGGGACTTGGGTCATATAAATATAAATATAGATTCTGTTTCATATAAATTAATCAAGATTGAAATAGTTTAACCGAGAGCAACTTTAGAAGTCAAGACTTATTTTGAGAGATACAAATAAAGCATCTCAACGCAATACATTGGAGTGGATTAGAGTGAAACTTAATTTAATTACCTTCAAATCCACTCCCAACAAATATGGATTGAGACAAAAAAAAATACATTTGCATGCAAACAAGGCCTAAATTACCAAAATATCCAAAAGCAACAAGACGTACGGAGATCCCACAAAAGCCTAATCAAGAATAATTACGTGATCCTCGTCACTCATTGCCATATCCTTATCGCTCTCAACGTACCTACTATCGTCCTGGTCGACTTCATCATCAACAACATCAATACATGCGATGCTGAATGTGAGCACTATGCCAGCTTCGTCTGGTCCGTCCAATACCTTTTTGGGCACAACACAGATGGGGGGCCGAGAACCATAGAACCTCAGGGGACATGGCGGGCATGTCGAAGTGCCGCGATGTCGCGTAGAGTAAGAGAAAGCCACCGAGCACCGGAATAATTCGGTAGGCTTAAGGTGCTCAAAGTCGACGAGGGAGACGGCAAACCCAGGTGGCTCTGCCGCCGCTTGCACAATCACGAGGAAAAGCTGGCCGTCGTTCTTGCAGTGGAGAACATGCGTGCCGGGTTTGACGACGCGTAGATCAAAGGGCACCAAGTATTCGAACGTCGTCGACGGCCACTTATGTTGGGCGGCGCCGGCGGTGAGGTGGTCCAGGAGCTCCCCCCTCTTCCCGGCGAAGTCGCAGTCGGGCTCTGGGCACTTGCACGGCGCGTGCAGACAGATCAACCGGTGCTTGGCATGACAGTAGTAGGCGGTCTTCTCGGTGCACCCGTGCTCGGCGTAGTGGCAATCGACGAGAATGGATTCGACGGCGCGGTCCATGCCGAGGCTTCGTTCGGGTCGTTCTTCGGGAAAGTAGTCATCATCATCGTCAGTGCAGGCCAAGCAGTAGAACTCAAGCCCCTTGGGGGCACTAGAAGGAAACACACAATGCAAAGACTTGCGTCAGAATACATTTTTATTCAAGAACACCGAGCCATTTCCAAGTTGATCCATAAAAAAAGTTCTTTTGTCGAATGAATTAACCTGGAATATCGGAGGCTTGAGGGGCTCATCGCAGTTGTCGCAGCAGAATGCGGCCTCCTCTATGCTGCACTTGATCCTCTTGGCGCTGCTCTCTCTCCTTGTTCCTGATGAACATCTCCCGTACCCTTGCTGCCGCTGCTGCCATCGTTCTTCCCCATCTGGATGACAAAGAAAGAGAAAAATAACCCACGCCCCACTGATTTGTGAATTTGCATATGCATTTATAAATAAATGAGATGAGATGTGAATGCGATGCGCGCGCGGTAGATGGAAAGGTTACCTAAATGCCGGCCATCAAATTAAGTGCATGCATGCACGATTGTCGAGTTAATTACTGCACGTCAAACTGAAAGAATCTGAGAAGGCGTTCTCCTAGTACCAATCAATTTATAATAGGTTCTCGTGTAATTAAGGCAATGCCCAAGACGTGCAAGGCATGGCATGAGGCCAGTCTCAATGGGGGGTTTTATGAGTGTTTCATGCACATTAAATGTAGCGCCATATCAGTAAAATTTCACTTTTTGCATAAAACTCCTAGGAGAGAAAAAGAAAGAGTTTCACCATGGTGAAACCTTTGGGCACAGTTTCACATGCGTTGGGAACTGTGTGAAACCCTCATTGAGACACAAATAGAGTTTCACCATGCAACTATGCAATTAACCATGCAATGAAAGAGAGGTTGTGGGACCCTTGAGTCTATGAAACTGTGCAATGAAACTGTGCATTGAGGGAGACGTCTATTTCATGCCAAAGTTTCATATCTTGGAAACCGGGAGCTGAAACTTTCCATTGAGACTGGCCTGATAGATGATACAGCAGATTGATTTCAATCTCGACTGACAAAACCAAGGACTCAGGAGACCATGATCATATTTTTTTTTTCCTATATTTCAAATTATAAGTTTTTATTTGGATCGCAACTGAATGAAATATTATGACCAAAATTATCTTTTCTTTAGTCTATATCTACACTATAATGAACCAATCAGAATTATACTAGGTCCCCATAATTAAAAAAAAAACGTGCTATCTACTGAGAGCCTCTGACCATTGTGTACTCTCCCTCGGTTAGGGTGGAAAATTGTCGCTAACAAGTAATCATATGCTTAGGTGTCTAGCTCGGATGGTGCAAGGTATCCAGACAGTGTGATTTATCCTAGTTCATCAAGCAGAATGTCCCTAGTCTAGCGGTGAGCCTGTGCCTATGGCTCACGGGTTTTTGCGTAGATTTGTAGTAGGTGTGCACAAATGGTAGAGAGAGAGAGAGAAGCGTTCTCAAGTCTCTACAGAGTGAATGTGTGTGTGTGTGTGTGTGTGTGTGTGTGTGTGTGTGTGTGTGTGTGTGTGTGTGTGTGGGTGGGTGTTCCAAACTCAATTGTGTCAAGCAGCTTGATTGTGGATCAAAGCACTAGAGTTGTCGAGGCGTCGTCAAGCACTCTCAACTAGGCCACGGGCGGCTGGTAGCGGCCAGAGTCGTGGCCTCTAGCGCCAGCGTCGGGGAAGAGGCAGAGTGGGTCACCCCAACGCCGATGTAGGCCGTGTGCGGCTGTGTCGGCTAGGGGGCGGGGCTCCCGGCACCTGCTGCTAGCAAGCCTTGAAATCAGGTGCATGCCAGATGCCACTTACGGGCCACTGGATCCGGCGGGCTATAGGACGGGCCGCGACATACAGGGCCTGCGGCGTCGGCGTCGTTGTGCTTGAGCCCCATGGAGGCGCCAAGACCTCGACTCCTATGGAGGCGAGCAAGGGAGGAGGACCCGGGCGGTGACGCGGCGGCAAACTTGGCGAGCGAGGTCGGGCGCTAGGGTTTGGGCCCCGGCGGCAGGGTGGGTGTTTCCGCAGAAAAAATTACTCAGGCAGGGGAGGATCTCTCTGTGCGAAATAAAAATAAATGTCTGGGAGGCGTGCAGTGTACTAAAGTACACAAAATAAATAAATAAAGGGAACATAAACTTTATTCATATTTAAGGAAAATACAAATATATGTTCCCGGGTACATGTGCGCGCTCCATAGGTAGCTCCGCCTGGCGGCCATCCGACATAGGCGATGTGGTCTTCATGGTTCCTAGGGCCTCGGAAAGCTCCTAGTTAATTACCCCGTGAAGTAGCTCACGAGAGTACCTCCGATTAAGCTGCGCTGGTCGCCGCCGTCGGTCTTCGCTTCACTTCTCCATGCGTGTGTGTTGGTGCAGATGTGGATTGGCGCCGGGCGTATCCATGGCCTCGTCGGTCCATGAGCGGTAGAACGTGGCTAGAGTATTAGCCACGCCGCCTGTGTCGTTCGCCTCGTCGGTATCGAACGACACATGTTGTAGTGGTAGAAGCACTTGCATGGTTGATGTAGCTTGAACTGATTTTGACTTCCTTGGCAACGTCATCGTGTGGTACGCCGTGGAACTTGATCACTTGGAATTGTTGAAGTTGTAGTAGTTGATGAAGATTTGAACTCGCCTACGTCATCCACCTCGTCGGCGTGGGCAGGCGCATGGTGGTGGTAGTAGCTGAAGCAGTGTGTAGATGTACGTGGCTCGATTGCCTGAACAGCTTCACCTGATGCACACAAAATACAAAAGATAAAATTATATAAATAGGGCTCGAATGACAGCCGAGCTCCTGACATTTCGATGGATTGTAATTGGTCCGTGAGGCACACAATGCGCACGCACGTATATGCATATACATATATATGCAGCTTGATGGTTGCTGGTGCCCTCATGGCTTGTTAGCACGCGCACACATGCACCTGCATGCATCATCGTCGATGCGTCGTGATGCTCCACATCACCGTGCCGTAATCTCGACTGCGGCACTAGATGGCATGGGCATGCTTGGCGCGCGTGTTACTGGTGCGCGGCAGCCGGCGTAGATGTAGAGCCATTGACGATGGCGTCCAGGCTGACCTCCGTGATGTGGGGGTGTCTCGTTGTCTGCCTCGCCAGCGTCGAGAGGGACGCGTGGTGGCGAAGTAGGTGGGATTGCTCATGTGCGCGTCAACTTGTCGTAGACGACGATGACGCGTTCGTCGTGGCTTGGCATGTGTGTTGAGCCAACCGACTCACATCTCGAGTGCGCCGACGGCGTTAGTGTAGATGTGGATCCGCCGTCGACGGCGGTGGCGTCCTTGCAAATGTGGAGCCATTGTTGACAGCATCCAGGCTCCCCTCTTGAACACGGCGGCCGCGTCGAGGTAGATGGAGCCGCTGTCGATGGCGACCGGGCTCACCCCTTGCAGTGTGGTGAAGTCGTCGGTGTAGACGAAACTGCTGGCCAGCAGCCCGGTGCATATAGTCGGCGTAGTGGATGTACGTGGCGCAGCGTCTGCCTCGCCGGCGTCGAGTGGCGCATAGTAGATGCACTCTGATCCCTGGACAGGCGTAGGCAGCCCTGCGGCCCTCCTGCTTGCTATGTCGCCGTGTTGTGGCGGCTGCCTCCCTTGGGTCACGTACAGAGGTTGCTCGTGGATGGATCGTTGGCGCCGTGTAGATGGAACGTACAGGTTACCTTTCATGGCGCCCTCCTCTTGATGTGAAGATGGCCTGGCCATGGGCGGATCCTGGCCGGCGGCTCGATGGCACCCTCCTCTTGACGTGAGGATGGACTGGCCCTGGAGGCCGGCGACGACGTGGTAGCCTTGGCACAGCTGAGGTGCGAGTGGCAGCACTTCCCCGTGCAGTCTGTACCGATCTCGATCTCCTCCGATCAGCCGACGATGCATGGACATCTCCACGATCGAGGTGAGGTGCCTGGCGGCCGTCATAGTAGCGGCTGCTTTGTATATATCGGTCGGACGTGATTCTTGTCATCATCGACACCGTGCAATAGCGGCGGCTGCCCTCCGATCCGTACGTGTACATGCATCGCGGTCCAGCGCCATCTAATCATCTGGCTGCCATGTCATTTTTCTTCTCGGCCAGCATGATCGACTCCGGGCCAGCATATACATGTGTGCACGCCATGGCTGGACCAAGCCAGCGCCTGGGCGCCCCTCCGGCCGCGGCGATGCGAGACGATGGTTGCGAACATACACTCCCCTGCTCGGCAGCCTGACAGCGCCTTGATGCGAAGTGTGACCTCCCTTCCTCGGATATACGGCGCCGTGCCAGCGGCTGCCTTTAGTCTTCCAGCGATCGTGCACACGCTCCTTGCTAGGCAACCTGACGGCGGCGCCTGGATGCAAAGAGTCCTCTGGTTTATGGCGGTGGTAGACTCGGAGTCTCCCTGCGTCGCGACGTACGCGACGTAGACGATGCCAGCCCTGGCGCCGTGCTGGCGGCTGCCTTCCTCAGATCGCCATCGTGCACACACACTTCCTGCTAGGCAGCCTGACGGCGCCTGGATGCCAAGTGTCCTCCCTATTCGTGGTGCCGAGCGGCTGCTTTTATAGGCCAAGGTTAGGGTTGTGAGGCTGGCTCCCCGGGACGTACGCGGGCGCCGCCGCCATCAGTTTGTTGGCCGCCGCGAGATATCCGGAGCTCGTGCTTATCTCTACGTGATGATTATCCTTCCTGGTTGAGATATTTACTGGCTACCGACGTGTATACGGCGATCGTGTTCCATCCACACCAAATCAAATAGAACTCCTCCCCATGCAGCCCATGACACGCGGGCCCGGCATGATGAGCTCCATCGCATGTATATTATGAAGAAAGCCGATTGATACACGTACGTACATTTAGTCCGCGCAAGTGTTCTAGAACATTCCAGACCATACACCAAGTCGTGTCGCGTCGGCCCGGCCATCTGATGTACAATTATACAAGAAAAATACATGGCAGAGACCGGCGTACATATGCGAGCTATACAGCCAGTTCTGGACATATACAGGCGCACATACGTATATTATGACCGCGCCTGTTAGCTTTCTCCATTTCTAGCTTGTATAAGGGAACGTGCTAGCTTCCTTGCTTGCACGTCGAAGTGTATGAATGCGTGCATGGCCTTAGCATATCAAAGCTAGTTATTATTAGCTTCTTCACATGTCGAGACGACATATATATATGCATATACGGCGCAGCACATAGAAGCCTTGTTATCTTAGCTTCTCTGCCTTGCTTGTTGTATGTAACAAACACACATATTTGTATATCTGCGTACATTTTCTTCTCCTTTAATTCTCTTGGTGTAATACACAAATATATGGATACACATGGATTTAAATGTGCCAAAAATCCATCAAACAAATGCCCCCACCAAGTTGGGTTCGAATGCGAGCAAATTCGAACTCCGACTTGGTGAGAAACCATCCGACCGAGACGGCGCAATGCAGGCTGCGGCCTTGGATTTAATGACTTTTTTTTTTTTTTTTTCAAATTTGAATTCAAACGTGAACATTACATGAATGATAGGGCACTGTCCATGCTCCATTGTATTTGTTTGTAATGCATCATGTTTGAACTAACTGATCGTGCACGTATATTTCTGAGTGCACACACGTGTCATGTATGTTTATATTAACTAGTTTGCTTAGCTCATCAGATTGGTGCATATACATGGTGCAACCATGTGAACTATTGTCGCAGTGTAGGTGCGGATGGTTGCCGAGAGAGTTGCCGCACCGAACTTTTGCCAGCGCGTGGAGCAACAGAGAGCTGCGATCGAGTGTCTTGGCGCCGAGGTGGCCGAGCTGCCATATGATTAGCACAAGAGGTACGACGCATCTTAGACTGAGATAGCTGCCAATGCTTAAACTTTGTGCTTGCCATGTTGAGGCTGTTGGCGGACGCAACACAACAATAGCCGTGAATGGTTGATCGCTGGATCGCTTAATCATGATCCACCTCGCCATTGAAATGACATGCCTGAGCGAAGAAATGCCGGGCTGCCAAAGTGGTCACCGGTCACGGAGCTAATGTAGCGCCCGTTGATGAGAGGGAGCTGCTAGATTGCAACTGTGAGGGTATCGAGGGCGTTGATGCCTAACGTCATCTTGGATGTGGGCGGAGAAGTCCGCACCCACGCCGTGGTTGATGGAGGATGGACACCAGCCTCTGTCCGGTGCCCATTGAGGCGATCGAGCTTGAGCAACCTCTGAAGGGATTAGTGCCGAAGTGCCCTCGGCTACTTCGCTCATCATCGAGGCAGCGCATGTTCATGTTGCTAAAGGCTAAAGTCATGGTCAAGGCTGTTGATGATGCATCATCGGGGCTGAGTGCTCTGTTACCGTCGCCGGACAGCAATGCGCCATGCCCTGGATACCATCTTGTGTGCCATTGGGCCACAGAGGCGCCGTGTGTTGGCTACAAATGTTTAGTGTGACTTTTACCATCACAGCGGAACGGGTCTTGTACCTTCTGCTGGCGGCACGCCAGATTATCAACAATGTTGGTCGATTCATCGCTGTTGGCGCGCGTATATGTGCGGCAGCAACTGGCGGGCCACCGATCGATGCGACGTTGCTTGTGCCTTGGTCACCTGCTGTTGTTCAACACAAGTTCTTGTGTCTTGTCGCCACGTTGTCATTGGCACCGGTTCTCTCAACGAAGGGCACTCCCATCAGGATGCTCCCTCGGTCCTTTAGCATGGACGAAGCGAGAGAGGAAAACAAAAAGGAAAAGAAAACAAAACAAAAGAGAAGAGAAGGAAAGGCGAAGACAAAAGGAACAAAAGCAAAATAAATAAAAATGAAAATGTACCTTGGATGGCGTTGTGTTGACTCCAAGGTATGGCGCTGGAACTCCATTGGGCCGCGTTGCGCATAAGCCAATGGGACAATGATGGAACTCCGTTGGAGCCGCGTGGCGGCGCCGCCAACAGGGACGGTGTTGAACTCCGTTGGAGCCGCGTGGCGGCGTCGGCCAACGGGACGAGGTTGAACTCCGTTGGGCCGCGTGGCGGCGTCGCCAACGAGACGGTGTTGAACTCCGTTGGAGCCGCGTGGCGGCGCGGCCAACGTGGCCGGTGTTGAACTCCGTTGGAGCAGCGTGGCGGCGTCGGCCAACGGACGAGGTAGGGCTTCATTGGGGCCATGTTGCGGCGGTGTCCAATGATGTATCCATCAGGTCCGAATGATGGCATTAGCCAATCGGACGCCCTTGAGTTGCTTTGGCCATACGGTATGAGGACCGTGGTACTTGACGAAAGCTTTTATCAACCAAGGAGCCACCTTGTGATCGTGGCATGAAACAACCCGGTTGAAGGGTTTTCACAGCTTGACATCGCCGCACCGGGCGCATCGCACCGCTCCCGAAGTGTGGTTTTATCAACCCGCCACCTTGCATTGTGGCGTGACATGGCTGGATTGAAGGGTTTCATCAGCTTGATACTAACCAAGACCGGGCGTATCGCACCGCCCCGATTGTAGTGCAACGATGGACCTGCAACACTACAATAAACAACTAGCTTGTCCGGTGATAGATGACATAGCTAGGAAGAGTTAATGATGAGGCAAAAGTCATCAAGTTGAGTATATTGTTTGGATTGTGTTTTTTTAAAAAAAAATGTTGGCTCTCCCATGGGCATAAGCTATATGTGCAGCTTGTGATAGGACAGCCGGGGACGTAACCATTGGGTGTCGCAGCGTATACCATAGCAACATGGCTCCCGCGATTTTCGCCCGTTGTGTGCTTGAATGTGTAGACTTCGCTTGGATGTCTCCACTGGGGTGAAGGGAATTCTTGGTCGAGACTCCCTTGCGTTGAGTTGAACCACAGCCCACTCGCTCTCTTTGACATGGAGGCGTAGGTACGGCTGAGTTGATTGTTTTGGTTTTGGGTAACGGCTAAGGAATTTGCCATTACTTTTGCCGAGGATGGTGGATGACTACCCCCGCCTTCCTCTCGAACTGAGCTTTGATGGTTGAGCTGCTCGGCCACATCTTTGGTGACCTTTTTTTCTTTGCTCATTTATTTTTGTTTGACTCTTTTTTTTTTTTGTTTCTTCTTGTTTTTTTGGCTCCAAAGATCCGAGAGGAACTTGGAGTGTAGCCATTCACCTTTGTGTAGCTAGATGAATCCTCGCTGGCATGTTTTTTTTTTTGTTGGTCCCTTGTTGTCACCCTCCGGGGTGGCAAGAGGCTGCACACTTGGCGAAACTTGTGTCGCACAGGGTAGCCCTTTCTTGCTCTTCTTCTATAGTCTTCCTCGGGCGAGTGTGTCGCTGCATGTCGAGGGAAGCGAGTGGCATGGTCGCCTCGCTGCTTAGGAGTGGCTCGAGCCGTCTTCCCACTGCCCCCGCTGGAAACACGTCGGGCGTCCGTCGTGTTATCCGTGATTTGGTGGCTTGTCGCGAGTTCCATGTGCCAGGTTGTTGCCCCCGGACCTTTTGGAAAAGTCCCAAGACAGCCGAATCTTCCACCGCAGCTGTAGCCTTGTAGGGAGAGCTTTGGGGGTTTTATAGAGAGGTGGCCAATTGATGCAATGGAAAATGCATGCTACCCTAAAAAAAGGACTAAAAAAATATGCCAAAAATAAATGAAAATCAAGAACCTCCGTTGATGTGGAGCACCAGCTGGCGAGCTTTGGAGGCGTTGTCGAAAGGCCTTCCGCGACGTAGATTCTTGCAAAGGCGCACTATTGCTCCTAGTGCTGCCATTCTTGAAGGACATGCCAAAATTCTATTGGCATGGGAGATGAGCTAGGTGGTGTGACACTGCCCCTTGGGTTTGTCGATGTAGACCAAAGGTGCCCTTGCGGTCGGTGGTGTAGACGACCGGGGAGGTGTGGTGCTACTCCCAGCATGTTGTCGATGTTGAATGCGGCGCTGGAAGACCATCGGCGTCGCACGAAACGGGGGAGGTGTGTGATACCCCGAGTATTGTTGATGTAGGAGGCGACGCCGAAAGCATGTTGGCGTCGTAGAGAACTTGGGGTTATGATATGTTGCCCCCAGTATATGTTGATGATGTAGAAGACGACACCGGATCACAACCGGCGTCATAGGACACCGGGGATCAGAGCTATTGTCTTGCCCCGGTGTGTTGTTGTAGAGCGAGGAATTGACACTTGACTGTCTTGGCACGTCATGTCATTCCAGAAGGGCTTACCAATGAGCTCCTATGATCAGGATGGGCGCTTGGTCGGCAGCCTCGAATGGGTGGAAAAGCATCGTTGTGCTTCTCTGTCAAGTTAATCGGCACTGCTTGACGATGAGAGTGGCGTGTTCTAAGCTCCGCCACCCACGCCTCTATCTTTGTACGTGGTAACTGGGCCAGTGTTCTTTGCTTCGACGAGGCTGCTCGTCTGGCGCACCCGGCTGATCACCCCGTCTTCATGTTGTTGTTGTCGTCGATGGCCGTGGATGCCGTGCTGGAGCGGCGTGATCCGTCTCAACAGCTGGCAAACTCGATCGGATGCCGAACGCCACGCCATGCAGCAATCGAGCAACATGCCCCGGGCACTGAACGCCACGCCCCGGGCATTCTTCGTGTCACCTTTGGAGCGAGCGGCTTGATGCAGACTGACGGCTTCAGGCTCTTTCCTCGCGCCGGCGTGGATTGACATCGCCCTTGACACTAACGTTGTCGCCGGGCATGACCTTCCGACGTTGGCTTGCTAGCGAGGCTCGTCCGCCCAGCGATCATTGGCGCGACATCGTCATCACCTGCTTGTGGTGATTGTGCGGCACTGTCGCTCTTTGGCTTGACGTAGGGGATAAACCCGGTGGTCTCTGGGCTCACTGCGAGACTTGCTTGGTCGCTCAACCATCCATCCTAGGATCATGGATGCAGCTGCGAGAGAGACAGAAGAAAGAGAGAAAGAAAAAAACAATTATGAGCCGCGTTTGAGGCACGCTGGCTTGCTGGTCATCTCATGGCTGGTGCGTGGATCACGTTGATGGTTTGCTAATTAGCTCATCCGCAACCATCCATGTACACAGGTGCATACGTATGTGCAACCATGCTGCATGTGTGCATACCCATCTATCCACACTTTGAGCTGCTAGCACGCTCCTTTACCGTCGCCGTTGGTGTTGGACGCGTGCTCTCGCCTTCAGACACAGCGCGCGCGGCGTCAGCTATGTCGTTCGCTCTGGCTGGCGCCTGCTAAGACTGGTGATGGCGACAGTTGCAGCTGCCATGATACAGGGCTGGCTAGCTGGTACCAGCTCTAGGGCACTCCTCTCCTATTACACCCACGAGGATGTGTGCGTGCGTGAGATTAGTCAGCCGCCCTTCTGATCACATTGACGTGACTAGCATATGGCACTCAGGCAGAACTCCAGGTACACAACTTCCGTGACCCAGGATAGCTAGATAACGCCTGTTGCACCTGCCATTAGCAAACATGGCTTGTGGATAAGTCGATGTAGAACGACTTAATGGCCACAGTCTATGGTGCCGTGGCCTCGTGAGGAATCAGCGCTGCCTTGGTCGCGCGGTACGCAGTTCATCCTAGTGTTGACTGACACTGCGTTTGCCGCCGCCGCCATGCTAACAAAGAGGGGCGCGTCGAACCCGACCGTCATCATGCCGATGCAAAAGGGGCGCTCGCCGCCGTTGCCATTGTGTCGTCGCAGAGGATGCTTGCCGTCATGTCGACGCGAAGGAATGCTTGCCGCCATTGGCCCATTGTCATTGTGCCGACGCAAAGGGGGCGCTCGTCGCCGTTGCCGTCACCGTGCCGATGCCGAGGCGCGCTCGTCCTTTGTGTCAGGCTTGGTGTATCCTTTGGCTTGGCGCACTCGTTCAGCGTCTTGGCATCTCCTTTTAACTTTTACATCTGGTGATGCGGACACAGGGTTACAGCCTGAATCCTCTTTTGTGTTCTCGGCATTGTGGAGCTAACATCCACGAGGCTTCCCAGGTAGACGTTCCAGCCGCGTCCTTCCGCCTGCGCACGTGTAGACGTCCTCCTCAGCTATGTGCTGATGAAGCCTTCCGCTGTGGGCACCGATAGAACATCGGCACCATAGGACAATGGGGGCCTATGGTGCAGCCCCCGTGAGTTGTTGATGGAGAAGACATCGCCGGATGACGACCAGCATTGTAGGACACTGGGGAGTTGTGATGCTGCCCCCAGTGTGTTGTTGATGTAGAAGAGGTGACGTCCCAACACCGTCTTTGTCATGGGATCGGGGCAGTATGGTGCCGCCCTCGACATGATGAGCTTGGCTGTCAGCTTGTTGATGGTGACAACTTGGCGGAGTTTGAACTAGCAGCCTGCTCGGGGCGCTAGATAGTAGAGCTTGGACGTGTCCCTTTTTTCGCGATCGGGCCATTCACCCGTGTTTTCATTAAGAGGAGGAAAACCCAAATCCAAATACAAACTACCGAAAGATGCCGAGTGGACCCTCATCATTGCCATCTCGTAGAGACGAGAGCGCGTTCGAGGAGTACCGCAATGGACCAAGCATCACATAACACCTGATTTGATAGCAGGCTTCTGGGCTCCAGTGTGGAGCTCCAATCAGGATAAATTGTTTGCTAGCCCGTGGTCGTAGCACAAATGTATGCCTCTACGCATGGACAGACTAGCTAGTTTGTTTAGCAATAAGTGTGCATGCGCACTTATGCTTTATCCTTGCCTTGAACGACACATGCGAATAGATAACCTGAAATGGCACAACCCTTGCGCCTTCTTTTCCTGCATGGTGTGTCGTGTATTCGCGGTGACGAGCTTCAGAGCTTGACCAACTTGACGCTGCCATATTATAGCGCCTCCCGCGACCTGCGAGGCAGCAGGTGGCAGCCTAATGTTGCAATGTCAACTGGAGCCGTTGCCATGCGGCTTCCACAAGTATAGAACGCCCACCAGCTTGGTATTGTTGGCTCGGCACCAAGGTTGACGAAGCCGCTGTCCTGTGGGCTCAAGTCTTGCTTGTGCCATGGGGACATATCGGCCTCGGATGGCCTCGATGGGTCTTGATGCGTGCATGTCCCTTACTGGGCATAAGGACGGAGCAACCCCCGCGCTAGCGACTTCTGTCACATGTCAAACCGCCAGGACGTGTGCATCTCGTACACAACAGCCTTGCTTCAAGCAGCCACCTCGGACGTCGAGTGATGGACTTCAGGTAAGTGCCGGTCACCGATGTGCCTCTTCGGACGGCACTCGCTCTACCTCCACAGGACAACCGACATCGCCACCAAGAGACGCGAGCTGCAGTATCTTTGCCGTAGATAAACATGGAGGGCTCAAGGCAGTGTCCGTCGCATGTAGATGTCGACGATTTCATGAACGACCTCGCCATTTGATATGAAGCCGGCCCGCAACACAAGGATGCGTGTGGACAGCTAGCTTATTAGCTCCTGCATGACAAGACAAAACAACGGTGAAGGAGGAAGCTACATGTCGCGTTCCTCCAGCAGGCGTGTTTCTCGTTCGTCAAGTAGGGCATCCAACTCGCCCCCGGCAACCTTGTGTCATCGACAATTCACGTACGGCCGTGCTCTCCTTCTTGCCGTAGATGTGCGGCAGGGATAGGGTCCCGTAGATATGGACTCCGGCACCGATGTTGACGTAGTCGTCGGAGCTTCATCAACAAAGCTTCCTTGTTAGCTTGTTGGCTTGTACGTGACTACAGCACACACATGCATGTATGGTTAATTAATTACGTATGCACAAGAACTAGTTGGCTTGCAGCAATATAACTCTCGTGTTGTATGGGGTACTCGCTTGCCATCATGATGGAGTCAAGCACAAGGACACCCTCTATATATGTTGCTGGGCGACGTACAGGCGTGTCGCTCCGGATGGGAAATTCGGCGCGCGAGTCCGGACTGCCTTGTCTCGCCCGCGCGTAGTGGTGCCTCGGTACGTGCAGATACCCAAGGGCTCGCTATAGCCAGAGACTTGCCGAAGTCTCATATGGAGTCAAAACTTGTTGCTCCGGCTTCTCTTCCAGGTTGTCATCTCCCGACCGGTTGCGTTACTCTCGCACTGTGTTGACGAAGTCTTCCGCTCCTTGATGGCCTCCAACAGCCATGCTGGGGTTGACAAAGTGAAGCTGGCCATGCACCACACTATGTATAGCTAGCATAGGCCGATGAGGACGACATACGTACGCTGAGTTGGCCGCGCGCTTGTCAGGCAAGCCGTGTACTATGCGCCTTGATCTCGACTCAAGCTCCTCAAGGCGCTTGCTCTCCATCTGGTCATGGGTGTGGGCAGCAGACATGATATCGCCGGCCGCAACCAGACGCGAGCTGCAGCTGCCGAGACGAACATGGGAGTGTTCGAGAAGGTGTGTGTCCGACATGCACGTGTAGATGTCGCCCTTGTGGTGCCCTCAATGCCATCATTAGCTCCACCCGGTAACAGACAACAGCCTTGTTTTGTAAACATCGACTGGAGCCACCAGCTTGTAGCTTCGTGTAGGAGGGCGTTCTCCACCTCAGTGCCACTAGATCACCGCCAAAGTTGGTGAAGCCGTCTTCCCGCGAGTCCTTCGTCCCGCTTGGTGTTGTGGGCTCATTAGAATCGGCGAACTCACCGCCCCATTGGGCATGCGTCTTGCTGGCGCAACGAGGACATCTTGCTTTGTGCCGCGAACAAGTCGAGCGACCCAGTGGAGTCCTCATGTGTGTGGCAAGGTGTGTCCTTGCATCGCTTTGATGGAGCTGCCCCCCAGCGACAAATCAGGGACGCGGAGCCGTGAATCGTCGATTGCACCAATCAAGTTGATGGTACATATGTGCGTCAACCGGTGTTATTGCCGCTCTGCTCACCGTAAAGGGAGCCGGCTTCACCGACATCTGGATCCTCCAAAGAGCGCGGAGGGGTTCTCGTCGTTGCCTCATCATGGCAAGCCAAATTGCCCCCCAGCATGAAGAACCGGAGACGGTAGGCAAAATTGCCCCCCAGTGTGGAGATGGACTTTGACCTCATCGGCATAATAGATACACTCTCAGATTTGTCAAAGCACAAGCCTCCACCTTCGTCCCTGCACAAAGGACATAAAAAGAAAACAAACTGGGTAGAAATAATAACAACCCAGAGAAGATTTGGGCTATCATACGAGGAGTCTCAATCTAGGTGAGACATCCAAAATAGCACCATTGTTACCACCACATGTATATTGGAGAAGGCACGAGTATGAGAGGACGACCATTGTTGCGCAAGCAAAGATGGGAGGAGAACCATGTCCCACCGGGCGTGCCAATTTGTTTCCGCAGAAAAAATTACTCAGGCAGGGGAGGATCTCTCTGTGCGAAATAAAAATAAATGTGCGGGCGTGCCAGTGTACTAAAGTACACAAAATAAATAAATAAAGGGAACATAAACTTTATTCATATTTAAGGAAAATACAAATATATGTTCCCGGGTACATGTGCGCTCCATAGGTAGCCTGCTGGCGGCCATCTGACATAGGCGATGTGGTCTTCATGGTTCCTAGGGCCTCGGAAAGCTCCTAGTTAATTACCCCCGTGAAGTAGCTCACAGAGTACCTCCGATTAAGCTGCGCTGGTCGTCGTCGCCGGTCTTCGCTTCACTTCTCCATGCGTGTGTGTTGGTGCAGATGTGGATTGGCGTCGGCGTATCCATGGCCTCGTCGGTCCATGAGCCGGTAGAACGTGGCTAGAGTATTAGCCACGCCGCCTGTGTCGTTCGCCTCGTCGGTATCGAACGACACATGTTGTAGTGGTAGAAGCACTTGCATGGTTGATGTAGCTTGAACTGATTTTGACTTCCTTGGCAACGTCATCGTGTGGTACGCCGTGGAACTTGATCACTTGGAATTGTTGAAGTTGTAGTAGTTGATGAAGATTTGAACTCGCCTACGTCATCCACCTCGTCGGCGTGGGCAGGCGCATGGTGGTGGTAGTAGCTGAAGCAGTGTGTAGATGTACGTGGCTCGATTGCCTGAACAGCTTCACCTGATGCACACAAAATACAAAAGATAAAATTATATAAATAGGGCTCGAATGACAGCCGAGCTCCTGACATTTTGATGGATTGTAATTTGGTCTGTGAGGCACACAATGCGCACGCACGTATATGCATATACATGTATATGCAGCTTGATGGTTGCTGGTGCCCTCATGGCTTGTTAGCACGCGCACACATGCACCTGCATACATCATCGTCGATGCGTCGTGATGCTCCACATCACCGTGCCGTAATCTCGACTGCGGCACTAGATGGCATGGGCATGCTTGGCGCGCGTGTTACTGGTGCGCGGCAGCCGGCGTAGATGTAGAGCCATTGACGATGGCGTCCAGGCTGACCTCCGTGATGTGGGGGTGTCTCGTTGTCTGCCTCGCCAGCGTCGAGAGGACGCGTGGTGGCGAAGTAGGTGGGATTGCTCATGTGCGCGTCAACTTGTCGTAGACGCCGATGACGCGTTCGTCGTGGCTTGGCATGTGTGTTGAGCCAACCGACTCACATCTCGAGTGCGGCGACGGCGTTAGTGTAGATGTGGATCCGCCGTCGACGGCGGTGGCGTCCTTGCAAATGTGGAGCCATTGTTGACAGCATCCAGGCTCCCCTCTTGAACACGGCGGCCGCGTCGAGGTAGATGGAGCCGCTGTCGATGGCGACCGGGCTCACCCCTTGCAGTGTGGTGAAGTCGTCGGTGTAGACGAAACTGCTGGCCAGCAGCCCGGTGCATATAGTCGGCGTAGTGGATGTACGTGGCGCAGCGTCTGCCTCGCCGGCGTCGAGTGGCGCATAGTAGATGCACTCTGATCCCTGGACAGGCGTAGGCAGCCCTGCGGCCCTCCTGCTTGCTATGTCGCCGTGTTGTGGCGGCTGCCTCCCTTGGGTCACGTACAGAGGTTGCTCGTGGATGGATCGTTGGCGCCGTGTAGATGGAACGTACAGGTTACCTTTCATGGCGCCCTCCTCTTGATGTGAAGATGGCCTGGCCATGGGCGGATCCTGGCCGGCGGCTCGATGGCACCCTCCTCTTGACGTGAGGATGGACTGGCCCTGGAGGCCGGCGACGACGTGGTAGCCTTGGCACAGCTGAGGTGCGAGTGGCAGCACTTCCCCGTGCAGTCTGTACCGATCTCGATCTCCTCCGATCAGCCGACGATGCATGGACATCTCCACGATCGAGGTGAGGTGCCTGGCGGCCGTCATAGTAGCGGCTGCTTTGTATATATCGGTCGGACGTGATTCTTGTCATCATCGACACCGTGCAATAGCGGCGGCTGCCCTCCGATCCGTACGTGTACATGCATCGCGGTCCAGCGCCATCTAATCATCTGGCTGCCATGTCATTTTCTTCTCGGCCAGCATGATCGACTCCGGGCCAGCATATACATGTGTGCACGCCATGGCTGGACCAAGCCAGCGCCTGGGCGCCCCTCCGGCCGCGGCGATGCGAGACGATGGTTGCGAACATACACTCCCTGCTCGGCAGCCTGACAGCGCCTTGATGCGAAGTGTGACCTCCCTTCCTCGGATATACGGCGCCGTGCCAGCGGCTGCCTTTAGTCTTCCAGCGATCGTGCACACGCTCCTTGCTAGGCAACCTGACGGCGGCGCCTGGATGCAAAGAGTCCTCTGGTTTATGGCGGTGGTAGACTCGAGTCTCCTGCGTCGCGACGTACGCGACGTAGACGATGCCAGCCCTGGCGCCGTGCTGGCGGCTGCCTTCCTCAGATCGCCATCGTGCACACACACTTCCTGCTAGGCAGCCTGACGGCGCCTGGATGCCAAGTGTCCTCCCTATTCGTGGTGCCGAGCGGCTGCTTTTATAGGCCAAGGTTAGGGTTGTGAGGCTGGCTCCCGGGACGTACGCGGGCGCCGCCGCCATCAGTTTGTTGGCCGCCGCGAGATATCCGGAGCTCGTGCTTATCTCTACGTGATGATTATCCTTCCTGGTTGAGATATTTACTGGCTACCGACGTGTATACGGCGATCGTGTTCCATCCACACCAAATCAAATAGAACTCCTCCCCATGCAGCCCATGACACGCGGGCCCGGCATGATGAGCTCCATCGCATGTATATTATGAAGAAAGCCGATTGATACACGTACGTACATTTAGTCCGCGCAAGTGTTCTAGAACATTCCAGACCATACACCAAGTCGTGTCGCGTCGGCCCGGCCATCTGATGTACAATTATACAAGAAAAATACATGGCAGAGACCGGCGTACATATGCGTGAGCTATACAGCCAGTTCTGGACATATACAGGCGCACATACGTATATTATGACCGCGCCTGTTAGCTTTTCCATTTCTAGCTTGTATAAGGGAACGTGCTAGCTTCCTTGCTTGCACGTCGAAGTGTATGAATGCGTGCATGGCCTTAGCATATCAAAGCTAGTTATTATTAGCTTCTTCACATGTCGAGACGACATATATATATGCATATACGGCGCAGCACATAGAAGCCTTGTTATCTTAGCTTCTCTGCCTTGCTTGTTGTATGTAACAAACACACATATTTGTATATCTGCGTACATTTTCTTCTCCTTTAATTCTCTTGGTGTAATACACAAATATATAGATACACATGGATTTAAATGTGCCAAAAATCCATCAAACAGTGGGGAAAGGGGGGAAAATGACAGGCACCATCTAGAATTGTTGCCTAACATCTTTGCCAAGTAGTGCGACTTGGCTTGATTGCAAAGAGTTATCCTGGAAAGTTCTTCAGTTCTGCTTTTTCCAAATATTCCTCCAAAAATATATAATAATACCTTTTTGTGAGAGGCATTGCTAAGTGGTACGATCACTGCCTCGATGCTTCGATGATAGCTTGCCGGGATAGCCTGGTCATAGCACTCGGTTGGGGTTCAATAGACTTGGCTTGAAACTGAATGTCAAGAGGTGATACAGCTCTAGTTGGCAGATGTGCACCAGAGATGCAGCAGTGTAACCTTTCTGGAGGAGATTGAGGAATTAGTTTGCTTTTTCAAGAGTATAAATTTTCTTTTATTGCTCGTTCATGTAATCGGGTTGCACACATTTTAGCAAAGCGGGTCACAAGTGAAGCACGAGCCGGGTGGTGGTCCTATGCCCCGGCATGTGTTTCGAACATGCTGATCTCAGAATGTAATCCTGCTCCCTCTTAATGAATTAATGAATCTCCTTGATCGAAAAAAAACTGAAGTTAAGATTCATGAAAAATATTTTGATGGTGTAGATGTTAGGTTTGAAATTAAACACTTGTAGGTAGAGAGAGACGGAGAGAGAGAGTACAATTGATAATATAAAAAAAATATATCTAATGTATTTTTTGTACTTCTAAAAGAATTATAATACTATGTTATTTGTGAGAAAATTATTCTTTAATTGTTGAGCCATTTTCCCAAAATGTGTTTTTAAGTAGGTTTGTAGAAAAGACGAGTGAATACATGACATATCTAAAGATATCTTGACGATGAGGATTACCCTAACAAATTTTACGAATCTTTCTCTAAAATTTATCTTGTTGGAAACGCAGAAAACGATATAAAATCTAGAATATATGACGCGTAGATATATAAAATATAGGAAAACAGAATGAATAAATAAATAAAAGTAAATTAAATCTATACCTACTACTCCGTAGTTAATAAAAAGAGAGGAAATTTCTTGACCACCAAAAATTCCGTCTGCCTGCCCTTCATGCGCTGCGCTGCGCGTCGTGTACTGCACCCGAGCTGTCCGTGTGAGTTACGCACGGCCCGCGCGTCTGCCTCAATACCCGAGCATGCAGAGTCCTGCGTTGCCACGATTCCCATCCACACAGGCAAAAGTGCAAAATTGTTACCCCACGATTCCCGTCGCGCATGCAAAGTCTAGCTCGCTACGTAAACCAAACGCACTATGCAACACTCGCTACGAGAGATCAGAGTAACTATATTAAAGCAAGTATTATAAGGTACAGTCAGCCAGGTTGGAGAGGCTCTCCACATCAGCAAAATCTGAGCTGGAGGAGAGAGAAAAGGAGAGAGAGAGTGGAGCTGGCGATATATGCTTGCGCCGGCTTGAGGCGGGCCGAGAGGCGCCGCATGCAACTCCTATTGGCTGCCCTTCCTTTGCGCTTTGCTACCTATTGATCGCATGTGTTGTTGTTGCATGCAGCCATAATTAATGCTCCTCCACGCTGGAGTTTATTTCGCCTTCAGTCGGTGAAACCATAAAACTTGCTCTTAGGATGTCACGGTCGCCAAAAAAATTAATTATAGCTTTAAAGTTTCATAGAAAAGATATATCTATACCTACTTATACTACTAATAAAAAAAGAAAATTTCTTGTTCACCATTTTTCCATCTCATTTTTCCACCTCTTTTTTTTTTTTTCCACCTGCCTATATTCGTACATGTATACGTTTTTTTGTCCGCCACCTCATAATTTTTCTGTCCGCTCCAAAACCGATCACCCTGACCCTGACCATCGCCATATCAAGATTTCCTTGTGTCCCGAATCAATCTCCAAGCGCAAATATGGCAAGCAAGATGTCAGGGACAGAGACCGAATCAAAATCCCCATTGAAACCAAATCCAAATCAGAACTCTCTTGGAGAACAAATTATAAAATCGAAACAAAAGGCATTGACGACCTCGGGCGATGCGGTCGCTCACACAAGGCGGCAAGGCTTAAAAGATCGTTTTGGGGGTCGTCCGGGCTGAACGTTTCTCGCTTAACGATCCGACAGGCTCCACTTTCTATTTCGGGAATAAATAAGTCCCACCACTTTCTTTTTTGGTAAGCATGTGTTTTTTCTTTCCTTTTTTTATTCATTCTCTTTCTTCTCGCCTTTAAGTTACGGTATTTTTTCAAGATTTTTTTTTTTTAGAGACATAAAACATTCAAGGGACAAAGTGGTATATAGGGATAGTAATGGGTGGAGAGATCAAATAAAAGCAACTTTTATATAATAGTAATAAGCAACCATGTGCTTTTCTCGCATGTGCTCATGTCATGATGATGTCAGCGAAAAAGTAAAACATTTTTTAAACCGCTATAACTCTTGAATGGTGTATCCGTTTTTTTTTTAATTCCGTCTGCACCAAAGGTGTTCTACGCGATTTAAAACTAACAAAACTAGATCCCACTCGAATATGTTTTGAAGATTTTATTTTTTTTTATTTTTTTTTTCTAATAGCAAATTATGTGTAACTTATATTATATAACTTATAGAACATAACAGAAAGACCAAAGTACAAGATGTACTTTGTAACATGTACATATAACTTATAGTTTATAATTTATAGAACAACAATAAGACCTAACTACTACATATGTACCGCCTAACATATATATATAACTTATATTATATAACTTATAGCACATATCAGAAAAGACAAAACTACAATATGTACCGCGGTAATATTTACGTATAACTTATAGTGTATAATTTATAGAACATAACAATAAGATCAAATTACAACATGTGATGTCCATGTTGGGGACCCAAATATTGGACCCCCGGACATTCTCATATAACGAGAAATCGCCGCCCGGCCAGACCCCAAAAAACTCAGACCGCTATCATCCCGCTTTTTAGAAGGACGGCCCAGCCAGACGGTGGACCAGGCCAAAGAGCCACGACGCCGCCACGAAAAGACCGAGTCAGCCCACGACGGCCCACCGGAGTCACCGCTGATTTAAAAGGCTCGCTACGCCACGCGAGGACAAGGTCGTGGACCTTTACAAGACGACGGACCATGGCGCCCCACGCCATCATCGGCCAACCTAAGGCTCGGATTCAACCCCCAAGTCTCGCCTTGCCCGAGGGTGGTTTAGCTCACCAGCCCGGATGAGAGACCTGTCCCGCCCCGAGGGTGGCCTAGCTCACCACCCTGGGGCGCAAAATCTCCGCTCGCCCGAGGGAGACCCAGCCCTCCATCCCCGAGCGAGGTGGCTCAACCCACTCACCCGGGTCATAGGCCCTGGGCGTGGGAGGTTCCGTCTCAAGGAAGGGAAACAGCCGCATTTAATGCATCCACACGGCGACGAGGCGCCGTGGCCATCGACACGCCCACCAAATTGACCTCGGATCATTTCCAAAACCGACCGATGGGACACAAGGTCCGAACCGGTGACGTATTACGCCGCCCAAGATGGGGAAACCAGGCGACACTTTGTTCATTCCCCAAAGAAGATCGCCAAGACGCCACGACGGGCCCCCCTGGCTTATGACACGCCACGGCCCGGCTCGACCTGGCCGGCCATGCGGATCGGTGAGGGACGCCGCAGATCCCTGGTCGCACCGAAACGCACGCCCGCCATCAGATTAGACGCGCGGTTCATCAAACAACGCCAACCGGCCCGGCCCCCCGGCCAGGCGCATGCAACCCAGCATAGCCTCGGGAATTAGCCACCTAGGCATCCACATATGTAAACATTACTTCCTCTTCCCTCTATAAAAGGGGAGTAATGCCCCATTAGCAGGGGATCCCGCACGACGTAAGCATAACCACCACCACCACCACGATCGTGAGGCTTGAGACCAGCGCCGCCTCCCTCACACCGCTTGTAACCCCTACTACAAGCTCACCTTTGAGCCGAGGTAACACGAGCAGACACCACCCCCGGACGTAGGGCCCCGTTGGCCCGAACCAGATAAACTCGCCGTGTTCAGGTTCATCTTGCGCTACGCCATAGGAGGAGGGGGCACACGCCTATAAATTTTTATTGCCGCACCCGAGGCACCCCGTTCTCGAACGCCGACAGCTGGGCGCCGTAGGGGACGCGCTTATGTGCAATCCACGCTCGCCAGCCCCCATGGCGTTTCCACCTTCGCTTCCACCCCGCTGCCGGAGCACGAGCTCCCGCTGCTGAACACCGGGCCGTTTCTTCGAACGGGCCGAGTTCGTGGCGCCGGTCACAACTACGAGATGATCCTTCGCCCCTCGATGATCGGCTGAAGCGAGGGCGGCGCCGCCGCAACGGCATGCCCATCACCACGCCGCCGCCGAAGACGAGCAAGGCGACTCCACCAGCCGCGCAAGGCGCACCCAAGCAACGGATTCCGACCGACAACGCACCCCTCGCGTCGACTCGCAGGAGGGGGCTCCTGAACCCAGACGCCGGAAGATCCTTACCCAAGACGCGGTCGCGCGATTCCCAAACCCTAATCATTGGGAGAACGGCGTCCGCACCAGTGATACCGGAAGGAGTACCCGTAATTCCTCTCGACGGAGACTTCAATGGCCGCCACAGGAGAGCACGGGCCGTGACCTCAGTGCCGCCCCACGGAGCGCTATCCCACCGACAATCACGCGGAAGCCGCGATCCGCCGAAGGATGCCGTGACGACCCCATCCTGCCTCGCTCGGGCACAGTGGGGGCCAGATCCCGAGAACGGGCGGAACCGCACTACCGGCCCGAGAACCGGACTTCCTCCGCGTTGCGCCCCCGAACCGGACGACGGGACGACATATGACCCCACGCGGGAATGCTTCAATATAGAGATCGAGAGCAAGATGGCCGCCTCACCGACGCTCGGACGAAGATGAGGCGACGATACCACGACGGGTCGCGACCACGGCGCCGGCGGCTCGCCTATCGGCCCGTGCGGCGCCGGCGCCTGCCGCCGGAATGCGCGCAGCCGCGGGATCTGGCAGGGCCGATAATGGCGAGTCCGACGACCGGCCGACCGGAGCGTAACATCCAACGGGGGCAAGCCCGGGCTGGCCCCCCCAAGGGCGCCCCATGATCGCAACGGCGGCGGATGCGCGGACCTCGACGGGGTACCACCACTTCCCGACATAGCGGCCTCCGCTCACCGAGCGCCTCTCATGGCGGCGGCGGCCATGCCGGCGCGAGAAATGCCCGAACCCTCCACCGCCGAGGGAAGGCGATTCGTGGAGGGCTCACGACATCTCCTCGCCAGGGGCTGCTAGGCTACCAGCGAGAGCCCGCTTCCCGATCGAAGCGCGACGCCACGACGACCTGGGAGGAGTCCGGCAGTCGGCAGGCTCCGACCTGGCGTAGCCGAGCCTCCGCAAGGCCGGTCCGGGAACGAAGGTCGACAACCGCAACAACCGCCCCGCCTCCGGGAGCGCATAGAAGACCCCGCCGAGACCATAACCGAGGCGCCCCCGAGGGGGAAGAAATCGGCGACAACGGGCTCGCCGCGTAGGGGGCTTTCGCAGGGCGGCTCGCTTCGGGGGCGGCCGGCGGACGACGCCAGGATGCGCCGGAAGACCGAGGGTACTCCCCAGATCCACCCGGGCCATGGGCCTTCACAAGGGGATATCGGGAGAGCGCCACTCCTCGCGCGCCTCAGCCTCCCGGCCACATCGAAGTACTCTGGGAGACTCGTCCCGAGGTATGGTTGGCCGACCATCTACCGGGCATGCCGGGCCGTTAGGCACACGATGACAAAGTAATAATCAGAAATTTGCCCCTCGTACCTCTCCGACCGGCTAGGGCCTGGGCCGAACACCTTCCACCGACCTCATATCAAACCGGGCAGACTTGGAGAGGACCTTCCGAGGGAATTTAGGCACATACCGCGCCGGGCAACTCATGGGACCTCAGAACCGCCGTAACGGGACGAATCCTTGCGCTGACTACATCCGCGCGCCCAAGCAACGGACCGAGCTCCCTAACGTGACGGATTCTCGACGTCATAGTGGCCTTCTTGGCCGGCACCTCTTGCCGTGACCTCGTGAAAAGCTGGGGCGCCGGACCGACCGAGGCGAACGAGCTGATGGACATCGCCACCAAGTTCGCCCGCGGGAAGAGGTCTGCCGGGGCTTTGTTCAATCAACGCACGGGCAAAGGAAAGCGCAAAGAAGAAGACCCAGAGGGATCCCAGCCTCGGAGGGCAAGAAGAAGAAGAAGGACAAGAGCCGCAAGGGCAAGAGTCAAACCCCCAACGCAGATGATGAAGACATGGTGGTCGCGGTCGACCCGCAAGGGCCCCCGCCCCCGCCACAAGAAACCTTCGACAACATGCTCAAGAAGCCGTGCCGTAACTACGGTTTCGGCCAAGCACACCCTCGAGGAGTGCAAAACGGTGCGCAAACACCCCGCCAAACTCGGGGCCATTCCGAGGAGGAGGAAGGAGCGCCCGAGGGCGCGTCCGAGGAGACAGGGGTTTCGAAGGTGAACAATCGCTTCATGATCTTCGGCGGCAACACCAAAGAACATGTCGATGCGGCAACGCAAGAAGGAGCGACGGGAGGTATATGCGACCGAGCCGGGGCGATCTCGAAGCTATGCAAGTGGTCGGATCAAGCCATCACCTTCGACCCGGTCGGATCACCCTCGGCACATCCCAAACCCGGGGCTTATCCATTAGTGGTGGATCCCATCATTGCCAATACCCGCTCACCAAGGTCCTCATGGACGGAGGAAGCGCCTCAACCTCATCTACGAGGAAACACTCGACCTCCTCGGGGTGGACAAGTCCAAGATCCGCCCAGAGGGCCTATGATTCAACGGGCGCCGCCCCCGGCAAGCGCTGGCCTGGGCAGATCGACCGCCGGGAGGTTGCTTTGGGACCCCTCGAACTCGTGCAAGAGACTCACCTTTGAGATCCTGGGGTCCGAGGTACATACCACGCACCCTGGGGCGGCCTTGCTATGCCAAATTCATGGTACCCCAAACTACACCTACCTCAAGCTCAAGATGCCGGGCCGAAGGGTGTCATCACGATCGCCCCTCGCATCATCATGCATATGAGTGCGATGTAGAAAGCGCGGAGTACGCCGAGGCGCCGCCATCGCCGAGGCACTCATTGCCGAGGCTAAGAAGAGCTTCGACGAGATCACGATCGAGCACGAGGCCAAGCCGCGCGGGAGCTTTGAGCCCTCCCTCGGGCACCAAGAAGATCCCACTTAATCCCAAGCAAACCGAAGGAGAAGCTGCCGACCCAGCACCGAGCTGGATCCAAAATAGGAAGCGCGGCTCGTCGACTTCCTCCGTGCGAACGCCCCTGACGTTTGCGCGGGGACCCGGACATGCCAGGCATATCGAGGGATGTCGCCGAGCACTCCCTAGACATCCGACCGGCTCAAAGCCGGGCCATGCGGCCGCTGGCGCCGCTTTTGATGACGCCAAGCGGAAGATCATCGGCGAGGAGATCCACAAGCTACGGGGAGGCCGGATTTATAAAAGAAGTATTCCACCCCGAAAGTGGTTAGCTAATCCCCGTCTTAGTAGAGAAAAAGAATGGGAAATGGCGGATGTGTGGACTACACTAGTCTCAACAAAGCATGTCCGAAAGTTCCCTTTCCTTTGCCTCGAATCGACCAAATTGTCGACTCCACCGCGGGATGCGAAACTTTGTCCTTTCTCGATGCATATTCCGGTTACCACCAGATCAAAATGAAAAGAGTCCGACCAGCTCGCGACTTCGTTCATAACACCCTTCGGGATGTATCGCTACCTCACAATGCCTTTTGGCCGAGGAACGCTGGGGCAACATACCAGCGCTGCATGCAAATCATCTTCGAGAACTCATCGGGAGGATTTGGAAGCCTATGTCGACGACATAGTGGTAAACTCCAAGAAAACGCCGGACCTCGTAGGAGACCTGGGAAACCTTTGAGTGCCTAAACAAGAAGGGAGTCAAACTCAACCTCGAAAAATGCGCATTTGGGGTCCCCCGAGGGATGCCGCCGGGTTTCATCGCTCTCAACGAGGCATCGGCAAACCCAACCAAGGTTGACGCGATCACGAAGATGGGGCCAATCCGGAGACCTCAAAGGAGTTTCGAAGGTCATGGGCTGCCCGGGCTTCACTAAGCAGGTTCATCTCCCGCCTCGGGGAAAGGGGCCTTCCCTCTATCGGCTCCTTCGCAAGACCGAGCACTTTGCCCGGACCCCGAGGCCAAGAAGCCCTCGGCAACCTCAAGAAGCTCCCCGACTAGTCCACCAATCCTGGTGCCACCAAACCCGGGGAGAGACCTTGCTCCTCTACGTCACAGCCCACTACCCGTAGTCGGTAGCGGTGTGGTCGTAGTAGAGCCGGGAAGAGGGGCACACGTTGCCCGGATTCAACGCCCCGCTTACTTCATCGGTGAAGTACTTTCCGACACCAAGACTCGGTACTCGCAGATGCAAAAACCGCAAGATGCTATCGCATCGACGCGAAGAAAACCGCCACTACTTCCTCGGCGCACCCGGTTGCCGTGGTATCCTCGCTCCCCGGGGAAATCATCCAAAATCGAGAGGCCACGGGAAGAGTGGCGTGGGCGGTGGAGCTCATGGGCGAAACCATTTCATTCCCCGCCGCAAGGCGATAAAGTCTCAAGTCGGCCGATTTTCTCGCCGAATGGACGGACACGCAGATTACCTCCGGCGCCCAATCCGGCCGAGTGTTGGACCATGTACTTCGATGGGTCCTCGATGAAGACAAAAGTGCGGGGCCGGTTTGCTTTTTTCATCTCACCCCTTGGGGTTCACACAAGGTATGCCATCCGGTTGCATTTCCCCGCCTCCAACAACGTCGCAAAAAATACGAGGCGCTGGTCAACGGTCTCCGATCGCGGCGGACCTCGAATCCGACGATCGGAAACCAGGGGGGGATTCAGAATCGGTCATTGATCAAGCCATGAAGGCCTCGGCGTGCCACGACCCCAAGATGGAGGCATATTGCCGAGAAGTGCGCAAAACGGAGGAAAAGTTCCACGGGCTTGAGCACAAGCGCACACCAAGGCGTTACAACGAAGCCGCAGACGAACTCGCCAAGGTCGCGGCGACCGAGGTATTCCTCGAACGCCCTCACCCGAGATCTCAACGAACCCGGTTAAAGTACATTCCTTGTAAAACACCTGGGGCTCACGGGCAGCTCCGAAAGCAAACCGCTACCAAAGCCATGGCGATTGACCAAGACCCCGACCGAGACGTACCATTGGTAGGGTACCTCACCCGAGGGGAACTACCCGAGGATACAACCGAGGCTCATTGATTGGCCCGAAGGGCAAAATCCTTCGCTACGATTGAGACAAAAAGAGCTCTACAAGAGAGGAGCCTCGGGGTGTATACATGCGGTGCATACCGGCCGGTGAAGGCAAAGAATTGCTCGAGGACACCCACCGAGGGCGGCGATGCGGCCATCATGCCGCCCGAGGACTCTAGTCGGTAAAGTCTTCGTGCAAGGCTTCTACTGCTCCTCGGTAGTGAGACGCGAATGAAGTTGTGCGCATCAGCAAGGGATGTCAATTCTACGCACGCAAGACACATCTTCCAAAGACAAGCCCCCGCAGACCATACCTCCGACATGGCCATTTTGCGTATGGGGGCTCGACATGATCGGCCCCCCGAAAAGGGCACCCGGAGGACACACTCATGTCCTAGTCGCCATCGACAAGTTCTCCAAATGGATCGAAGCCCGAGCCGTGGTGAACCCTCGGACAGAGGAAACGGTGAAGTTCTTTACGAACATCATTTCCCGCTTTTGGAGTCCCGAACTCTATCATCACGGATAACGGAACCAACTTCGTGGGGAAGAAATTCCTCGACTTTTTGTGACGACTACGGCATCCGGGTCGACACCTCGGCCGTAGCCCACCCGAAGACCAACGGCCGTGGAGCGTGCCAATGGCATGATCTTACAAGGCCTCAAGCCAAGGATCTTCAATCAGCCTGAACCAAGACGGGAAGAGGTGGTACCGGGGAGCTACCTTCGGTTCTATGGAGCCTTCGAACAACAAAAAGCCGAGCCACGGGCTTCACCCCATTCTTTCTAGTCTATGGAGCCGAGGCGATCTTGCCCACGGATATCGAATTTGGGTCCCCAGTGCCGCGAGCCTACACCGAGCATGGCAACCAAAGATGCAAGGCAAGATTCCATCGAATTGTTGACGAGGCCCGAGACGTCGCACTTCACGAATTCGGCAAGATACCAACAAGCTCTTCGGAAGTATCACGCCAAGCGATGAAGCCTCGGGAGTTACAAGTCAATGACCCCGCATCAGCCGAAGCAAGATAACAAAGGGCGCCACAAGCTCACGCCACATTGGGAAGGGCCATATTTCATCGCCGAAATACTAAGGCCCGAACCTACAAGCCGAAAAACGAGAAGGGTGAAGTCTACTCCAACGCCCGGAACATAGAACAGCTACGCCTTTTTACCCTTAACCTCGCACTAGAAGTCGACACTTATGCTTTTTTCGCCAATAAAAGATTTACATCTTTTTAAGAGAAGCTTGTGTTTACCTTAAGGGAGTCTTAGCCTCGCCCAAAGACAAGACTAAAACTCCCTCGGGGCTACACGGGGACCTCCTGGGACCCTCCTTTCTTTTTTTGAAACTTTTTCTTCGTGAGAAAAAGTTCTCCCGCGCACACTCGGATCGATCGCTTAAGCTGGGCGTAAGGTCGCACACGCGACAAATCCTAAGTGAGGTAAGCCGAGCCAAGCGGATCGTCCCCAGTGGCACCCGTACGGACCGCCCCAGTGGCATCCATGCTCACTATCTCGCGAGCGGAGAAAGCAAGCGACCCGGTCACACAATAAACGAAATTCGAGAGACGCAACACAATCATAAACGCACCTGCCCGTGGGACACAAGGCCTCGGGCAGCACCATTGCTTATGTACACATTCCTACCCATTTAACTTTTCATACAAGGGGGCGCCACGAGCCTCGTCCACCTGCACTTCACGATCAGCCACCGAAGCAACATCTGCGGAGGCAACATCCTCGAGCCGGGCATCCCCCCGGAAGCGAGACGCGGCCCGCCGGCGCATCCTCGAGACGGCATCCCGCGTCTCCGTGTCCGCCTCATAGCTTGATTCTATGGGGGAATACGGAGGGCATACCTTCTCTTCAAAGTGGGAGGCCAAGCTGCCGCAGCGATCGCCCACGGTTATACAACTCCCGGGTCTTGGCGGCATCACGCAGCATCCTTCCCGGCGGGTCGGGCCACGTCCTCGTCATCCGAGCCGAGAAGAAGCCCCCGCGACGCTGCTCAGAACCACGGGTCGCATCGGAAATGCGAGAAGAATCGCCATGCACGTCCGCACGCCAGCACCGGAAGGCATTCGCGAGCTCAGACCTAAGGAAGCCACCCACGGTGCTCGTGCGTGCGAGCCGAGGGTCCAACCTTCTAGGTTGTCCGCCCCAAAGCGACGGATGAAGTCGACAGGGGCCTCCTCCAGCCCCTGGTATGACTTACGCTCTTGTTCCAACCCCCGAGCGAGCGTAGCCGAGGTCCGCCGCCGGTCCGGATCTTCTCCGCCTCGGGCGACAGCACCAAAGCAACGTCAAGAAACAAAGGGATCAAAGACAAAAGACCTACCGAAGGAAAGAACGTACCTTGGCACTTCACCGGCCCCCCAAAGATCACGCCGTGCTCATCCGCGAGCGACTTTATGGAGCTGCTCCTTCTCCTTTTCCGAGGGTCTCCCCTGACACCAACTCCCCGATACGGGTGTTCGTGGCGCCGCACATCTCCGCCGCTTCCTCGCCTCTTCCCGGATCTCCGTCCCGCCGCCAATGGCCTCCTCCGTGGCCCGGAGGGATCGCTTCCGGCATCTCAAAGTCCTGGCTCATCGAGCCATTTCGCCGCCACCTTGGCGGCCTCGGACTGGCCCTGACGAGCTCGGCCTCCGAGCCCGTCGGCCGAGACCCCTCTCCCGGCAAGAGTAGTAAGCCGGACGCCTCGCTTTGGGCCTCGATCACTTCACCCGCGCCGCCCGAGGGCGTTCAGACATTCGAGGACGAAGGAGCTCGGACTTCTCCCCGGCGATCGCCGGAGATTCGCGGCAAAAACACCACCAATTATGGCACATACATAAAGAAAATGCAGCGGAAAATGGCAGCCAAGACACTCACCGCGACGCCTCGGCGAGACGACCGTTATGGTGTCACCCATTCGCAAGGCCGCCGGCGACCCACGGGCGGATCTCGCCATGAGTACTCCACGCCAGACCTCGGATTCGGCCATCGATCACCACGGCGTCCGACCCCGCACATCACCCAAGGTCAAGGGGGACCACCCCAACGAAGTCGGCCAGCGGAAGCATTTCATCCACCGGCAGCCCCGCAGCCGGGAAACCTGCATCAAAGAAAAGTCCAGAGGTCCTTCGCTGCCGACCACGGCACGACTCACCGCCCGAAGACGACGCTACGCCAAGGCGCGCCCAACCCGGCGCATGGAGCAACGGGAAGTCGATTGTACGCCTCATGAGCCCCGGATCGGTGGGAGCCGACACAAGTGAAGACCCCTCCGTGTCTCCGCCGCCCGAAGAGCTCCTCATGAGAGAACTCTGACGAAGGGGCTTGGCTCCTCGGGAGGGCAGCTGGCGTCGCGGGGACCCTCAAACGGCGCTAATCGGCTCCGGGCCTGGTCGGGCCACGCAGCCCGGCCGAAGCTCGAGTCGATCACCATAGGCCGGGTGGACGACCCACCATCACCACCGCGGGCTTGAACCGCCTCGGGGAGAAATCTCGCCGTCCGGCTCGGCCCGACCTCCCCGAGGCTCGGGGCTAACACCACGGTGGAGCCCAACGCAGTGGGACAACGTTTGGTGAGACAACCCTGGCCGGGGCCCCCCGAGGCTTGCGCGACCGGCATTCGTGGCCTTCTTGGGATGCAAGGATAGAGTGGGGCCCCCGCTTCCTCAAGTCAAGAACGCCAAAAGAAGCCAAAAAATACCGTGAAAAGGAGGCTAACTGCGGAAAAACACGGAAGGACTCATGAGGCCCGAGGGACGCTCGGTGTGGCCGAGGCACGGGAAGACTGCGACCTGGGCATCGCACTTAACGCACGGGCCGCCTCCCCACGGTTTCGACGCACGCTGGGCCGGGGCAGTGAAGGGGCATCATCGTTTCACCTCGAGCGGCGCCCGCGACGCTCCAGAGTCGCTGGCCCCTTCACGCCGAGCCTCACCTTGCAGCGTCATAGCCCACGGGGTCGGAAACCCCCGAGCCGCCACTCGTCCCGGGCCTCACCGGAGGAAGCCTCGGGCGCAGTCCCGGCGGCCTCGACGTCTCGGCCTCGGGCACGTAGCGAAGCCCCGAGTGGGTCCAAGAACCCCAAGGCTCGGCCTATACGAGCCGCCACATATCATCCGACGAGTTCACGACGAACTGTCCTCCTCATCCTCGTCCCTCCTCGGTGGTCGAGGTATCGAGCGATTGGCCCCGCCTCGTTGCTCGGCCCGACGGTTGGCGCGGCCACGTTCTTCTTCTTTTCTCTCCTCCCTTCGCCGCCCGCGCTCTCCGCCGCCGCTCCGAGCACGGTTTGCCGCCGGCGCGCGCATCTAGATTCGGCACGGCGGAGGAGAGTCGTGATAGTTCAAACGACCGCAAGAAGATGGAATAAGAACCGCGGTGGTAGCCACGCGGCAACAACAATACAATGCAAGAACGCCGAAGCCAAAAAGCGCTTACCAAGGAGATGTACCCACGGGCGGGCGCATAGGGATCTCGAATGCGGGACGGGGGTATTGGACCCCAATGCCTCCCTCACCCTCTTGGCCGTGCCATCGGTGGAAAGCGAAGGGATGACATCCGAGACTCCTCAAGACCAGCGGCCCGAGGAGGTCATCGACTCATGAGCAAAGGGCGAGCCATCAATGGCAACACCCGACGCCGATGAAAAGCGGCTACCACGGCCGGCCGCCGCGTTCACACCCCCATCTCGAAGCCGCAGGATCGCCGCCCTTCGTGCCCTCCAATCGTGGATGATCCGCCGAGGGGGGACCCCAGTTCCACTTATTCGACGCCGTTTAAGGACACGCCCGTGTATGCGCGGAAGAAGCGTTCCCATCATTACGAGAGGTAGAACCACCGATCCCCGCCACCCCTTATTAGAAGAGGTAAGCTTGGAAAGGATGTACCCATCAGCTCGGTTCGGCCTTGTTATGGCCCGATCGGACTTTGCAAAGCCACAAGAACCACCAACGCAAGAACGCCCGGGCAGTGCCCTCCCTTCACCACCGAGGCAGTGGTGAGATCGCCTTGAAGAACCACACCCAAAGGTCCCAATGCGCTTCGATCCCTAGGAATCCCCTCACGAGGGTAACAAAGATAGCCGCTGAGAGATCGAGTTCGGGGCGAGATGGTGGAGCTCGACGTCGTAATGATGAAGAATCGCCGAATAAACCGCCCCCCAAGATCCCGAACCCGCGCCGATGAAGATCCATCGGGCTCACCACATAGCCATCGGGAGGGTTAGGCTCCTCCGGGTCCAGTGCGGCGCAATCCACTCCCGGCCGCCGGCATTGGTACGAGGGCGAAGAAGCCCTTCCTCGACAAGGCGCCGAAGCTTTTCCCTCCGTCGCCGCCGTTCTCGGCCACGGCTCGCATCGAGCACCTCCCCTCGTGTTGTCCCCACCACCAGATTGCGCCATGGACGAACCGGGAGGACGAGGAACAAAGAACCATCGGGCAACACCGCTCACACGAGCACAAGGCAAGTGGATTTCTCCCTTAATCTCTCCCCTGTCTTTCTTTCTATCTCCTAATTGCTACAGCAAAGAAGAAGGCAAGAAGGCGATGGCAAGAACAAAGGAGCAACTATCCGCGCCGCCTGGGCGACCCCCATATTTATAGGGAAGGGAAGGCAAACCGCCGCACGGGCGTACGAACCGACTTACGGAATGAACGGCCCATGATGAAGCGGGGAACCGCCATCCAACGGGCCCGGCCAAGGCGGTAGAGCCGCCAAGAGCATTAATGCACCTTGACGGTGCTCTCGACATCGCCCCCGACAAGAAGCCACGCGAGCCACGTCCCATCGGATCGAACAGCACGCCACCCGGGTGCGGTGAGGAGACGCCTCGTCTCCCGGGCGGGGCAAAACCGCCTGGCCGCTCATATCCGCCAGCGCCCGACCCTAAGGGGCAAAAAGTCGGGCCCGATGACGGTTCCTCGCCCGGCGGAAACCAAACGAGCCTCGGGCCGACGCGACGCCAACGTGAACCCACGCTCCTGAGGTTACCCAGCCGGGCCCGCGTGGGTTTTCAAGGCCGCCTCAGATGACCCGAGCCAGGGACGGGATGGAAATGCACAACCGGCTATACCCGCCCCCGGGCCGGATTTTCGAACGTGTTTAAGGCCCGCGGGTGCCGCTTATAGAGATGTCCCATCCGTGGGAGGCCTACAGCCCTGGGGGTTGGTCCGCCCAAAACCCCGGATCCGCTAAGCGGTCCGTAGGTTCTCATGGGGTGAATCCTCGGATCACATAGCCGACCCGGCTCCGCAAGGGCACGAGCACCCCGCTTAAACCGACCGCTATAACGCTCACCGAGCATGTCACATTCGGCTTACTGTGGCATTGTGGCATGTCTCCCCTCCGCCTCCCTTCAGAGGGCGACGGAGGAGCGCACAATTAAAGTCGAGGAAGCCCGGGTCGACCTTTGTAAGACATAAGCGCGGGCCTCGGCTGCCCACGCAAAAACGAACAGCACTCGCACAAACAAGCGCAATTTAAGAGTCTGTTTTCACCTTGCCGGCCATAGGTAGAAAAGACCTCGAAGGAATCCGCCATTCCATTCGAGGCCTCGGGGGTTACACCCGGCAGTGCGCCACGCGCACCCTTTGTAGACGAACCACCCCGAGAAGAAATAAGGCGACGGAACGGCACAAAACCCCCGGCGAATCCACATTCGCTCGGGGCTCGGGGCTACCGTCGGGGACCCAAATATTGGACCCCGTGACATTCTCATATAACGAAATCGCCGACCGGGGCCGGGCCGAAAAACTCAGCCTGCTATCATCCCGCTTTAGAAGGACGGCCCGCCAGGCGGTGGACCAGGCCAAAGAGCCACGACGCCACGTAAAGACGAGTCGACCCACGAGACGGCCCACCGGAGTCATCGCGGCGAAAGAGCTCGCTACGCTCACGGAGGACAAGGTCGTGGACCTTTACAAGACGACGGACCATGGCGCCCACGTCATCATCACCCAACCTAAGGCTCGGATTCAACCCCAAGTCTCCGCCTCGCCCGAGGGTGGTTTAGCTCACCACCGGATGAGAGACCTCCGCCCGCCCGAGGGTGGCCTAGCTCACCACCCTCGGGCGCAAAATCTCCGCCCGCCCGAGGGAGACCCACCCTCCATCCTCGAGCGAGGTGGCTCAACCCACTCACCCGGGGTCATAGGCCCCGAGGCGTGGGAGCACTACAAGAAACGTCACTTTCTCGTGACAAAATGGCTCATGACGGGACCGCTTTTGGTCATATAATGGTAACTATATATGACGAAAAATTTAGGTGTCGCCACAAACTCATGAGACCTAGAACAATTTGTGACGACAAGCCATGTTCCGTCACATAAAGGCCCCGATCGTCGTCACATATTGTCGCACTGTGGGAGCCTGTTGACAATTGTGTTTTTGTGACGCTATGGTCTATGTTTATGTGACGGCAATATGGAGTCACAAAACATCACTTCAAAAAATGATCGCTTCAGCGTCATTATACTCCAACAAGGTAACCTTATCCTCTCGGCAACCCGGCGTTTGTTGAATTCTTCTCCACCGCCCATCCCCACGTTGCTATTTGGTGCCTTGTTAAACTGTCATTGAAAATAAATAGCAAAATATATAGCAAAGAGGAGCACACAGGGGTCTTGAACTCTAGACCTCTCACATGAAGGGTTGGTGCCTTGACCACTAGGACAAGCATCCATTTGTGTTATAATGTGGTGCTCTACTTTTTTTATATATTGATTCAAAAGTTGTCCACTTTCGGGGATTTGAACTAAATTGCAAAAAAAAGTTGCCTACTTGGGGATTTGAACCCGAGACCTTTGGCGAAAAATTGAAGTACACTAACCACTAGGACAACCATCAATTCATGTCAAATTGGGGTCTTTTATTTCTTTTTTAGTAATTAGACCATAATAAATCCTATAAAAACATGAAACACATAGGATTCGAACTTGAGAGCTTCTATAAAGAAAAACACTAAGTCATACCACCACGCCATGCCTTCTTTTTGTGCTACAACCGGCTATTTTTTTTCGTTATTAATCATATACATGCAGATTTTCCAAGTCCAAAAGAGAAATCAGTATTGCTCGCCCTTGTTCGCCACGTGTTCTTCATGAAGGACCGATTTCTTTTTTCCTGATTAAAACTTGTAACTAGTCGTTCTCCCTCATACGAACTCCAAATGAGGTGATTTTTTTTTCTAAAATTTTCTAAAATCATGCCGCATCACGTTATGGTGTTGGATTCACTCATCTCTTCATGCACCAAAATTTGAGCAATTCAAGTTTTGAATTCAAACTTTGACTTCGGTCAAAACTCGGTCAAACGGAATACAAAATGAACTCGGTTGAAAATCTTTTGAACACGAAAGTTTCATAACTTATCGAGACAAACAAAGTTTAAGTAGGTCAAATTTCCATTTGAGGAAGTGGTAATAACATGTAGTTCAAATATAACAAGTCTCTCACATAGTTCGTGAAACTATTTGAGAGACTTGTTACATTTGAACTACATGTTATTATCACTTTGTCAAATGGCTTGAAATTTTTTGGCATTCATTTAAAAGTTAAAAATATGGTCCCAGACAAAAAAACTTACATTTTTCGGACAATTATTTTTATTATTATAATTTTTTAGGTTTTGCGTGAGACAAAATTATGGTGAATTATACATTGAAACACTAGAATTAAGTAGCGACCTCCACATGTATTTGTTTCCTAGGACATAAGAGACCTTGTAGCAAAGTTTAGCACCATTTCGGATCTTTTAGGGGGATGGACCTAGTTCAACGCATAATTACGCTGGCCGAAAGTCGCGCGGAAATTCAAATAAACTAAAAAAGTACCAAACGAATTTCGAAAATCTCAAACTTTAGTGGTTGCTTCACAAAAGGCATTAGGAAGTTTGAGAAAAGTTTGAGAGCAATACAATACTTGAGTCTTTCATCGAACCATGCCTATACATCGGGGTTCTTAGGGATTATGGGGTCCAAGTATGGTATTGGTCTCAAACTTTTTCTCGGCTTTGAAATGCTTTTTTGTGAAGTGTAAACCACCAAATTTGAGATTTTCTCGAAATTATTTGGTACTTTTTTTTAGTTTATTTGAATTTTCCGCGCGACTTCGCCTCGTAATTATGCGTTGAACTGGTCCACCCCCAAAAAGATCCGAAATGGTGCTAAAATTTGCTACAAGGTTTCTTATGTCCTAGGAAACAAATACATGTGGAGGTCGCTGCATAATTCTAGTGTTTCAATGTATAATTCACCATAATTTGTCTCACGCAAAGATGAAAAGAATTATAATAATAAAAATAATTGTTCAAAAAATGTAAGTTTTTGTCTGGGACCATATTTTAACTGTAAATGAATGCCAGAAAAATTTTGAGACAATTTGACAAAGTGATAATAACATGTAGTTCAAATGTAACAAGTCTCTCACATAGTTTGAGGAACTATGTGAGAGACTTGTTATTTTTGAACTACATGTTATTACTACTTACTCAAATGGAAATTTGACCTACATAAACTTTGTTGGTCTCGATGAGTTATGAAACTTTCATGTTCAAAAGATTTTCAACCGAGTCCGTCTAGGGCCTCAAAAACTCGTCCCGAGCCGTAAAAAATTCAAAATTCAAAATTCAAGGCGTTAAAACTTCGAAACATGAAAAGTTGGCTCTAATACCAAATGTAGATCTTGAAGAGACCTACATAACACGTATTCATGACTTTTCGATTTGATACCGCCTAGGGCTCGAAAAATGGCCCCAATGCGCCATTTAAATAAGATTAAAAGGGCACATATAAATATAAAAACATGTATACAGGGGTCAAGTGTAATATTGCCAGAGACAGAAAAAATCTTTAAATTTACTAAAATATGTAAGGTCCTGTATGTAATTTTTCCCATAGGAGCTCCCTCCAACGAAATTCGCTGTGGCCTGTGCGCGCCTACATTTCCCGCTGCAACCAAAGGCAAATTTTGAATGCGAAATGACAGTTTTCTCCAGACATATTCTAGAACCTCTTCAAATAGGACAAGGGTAATATGATAATTTCGCACCGAACCTAGTCCAAATCCATCCATTTTCCACCGTCCCCGTCCAGCCGCCGGGAGCTCCCCTGCCCATTTCCTCGACCGCATCGCCTGCCCGCCCGCCTCCATGGCAACCTCCACCCTCGCCGCTCTGTCCGCCACCAGGGCCGCCGCCGCTGGGAAGCGCATCCTCCTGTCGCGCCCCGCCGCCGCCTCCACCTCCCTCTTCTTCGCCTCCCGCCACCTGGCCGCCTCCCAGTTCCACGAGTCCTTCGCCTTGGCCATGGCCTCCTCGAGCTCCTCTGCCGCATCCTCATCCCCTGCGCGGGCGCGGGGTCGGGTGCGCGGCGGCGTCCCAAGCGCACACGCCAGTCACCGCAGTGGAAGCAACGAGGGCAGCGATGAGGGCAGCATCAGGGCCATCTCGTCCCTCACCCTCTCTCCCAACTTCTTCCTCTCTGGTTTCTACTATCCAGCTCATCAGGTGCTTCGGCTTCATCGACTGCAGGATTCGTGTGGCTGACGGCGGATCCACGGGAGGACAACTGGATTCGCCCGAGGATGGCGAGATCCGCGTGGTGGTGGTGGGGAGGCCAGATGAGCGTCGCCGGCGGCTGGTTCTGCTAGGGTGGGTCTAGAGTCGCTCATGCCGCTGCACAACGCGGTGGCCGCCGCGCGGCTGCGTTCCTGCACTGCCGCCGACTCCGCGTGCTGGAGCTGCCTCCCAAGGTGAAATCACTGAACTGAACTGAAACTGAAACTGAAACTATGGTTTAGGCATTTCAGCGTAACAACTATGAGCCTGAACTGAAACTTTCTACCAGTAACCTATATTGCAGGAATAAAAACAACCCCTTTTTGTATTTTTAAATTTGTGGGAAGAGTGAGAACTGTAGTGTCTTTAGTTGACTACCATTGTCAGATAAATCAAAATTCCTAATAAAAGTATATTCTCAGTGACTATTTTAAGTGAACAGATTGCTTTGCACTTTTGTATTGACAATGCTTCTTTGAGTTCTACCAACTGGACTTGAGCTCCTATTTATTTGTTTCGTGTTGTGTTGCCTGGACTTTCATCAAAGTTAAATCACCCATGTCACTCTAGCTTGTGTCCTGAACTTGTGTGCAGGTTGTAGCACCCGTTCATTTTTTAGATTGACCAATTTTCAGTGCGCTGTGAACTTGCTTGTGCCGTGCAATAATGATGCATGCATATATTTCCTTACAGCTAACAATAGTGCTAATTAGTAATTAACAACTATTTCTTGAGATTGTGATTGTGCAGATATAGTAGTGATAGATAGATAGGAATTGCACTATGCTCGAGTATTGCTTGTTAATACAGTATTAACTGAACAAATTAATGAATACTGATTTACAAATTCAGCCACAGTAGGTCACGTATGGCTTGAAAAATGTTGTCTGCTGCTTCAAGTGTGTTAGGCTTTAGTTAAGTTATGAACTGATAGGTTGTGAAATTTATAGCTATAGCAGGCTGACTATGGGATTCATGATTGCATTATTTATTTACATTCAATTTAGTGCTGCTAGTCTGCAAGCTATAAGGAACTTTGTAGCACAATTCTCTTTTTTTATCTCTCAGATTTCATAGCTAGTAGGCAACTGAGTTCAATCTCCTTCGCTAGTCTGCAAACTGTATGGTTCAGATAAATAACATGTAGTTCCACTAGATAATTACAATGTTGCCTCTTATCTTTTTTTTGTTTACATAATAGTAGTTTTCCCTTTTTTTGTCATAGTAACTTGCTTTCTTAGATTTTAAAAACTAAATTGCTCTGCCAACTATTTTGTGTAGGTCTTGCTACTGACTAGTAAGAGAAGGAAAGAGAACTGGAAGGAGAAGAAGAGAAGTCTTCCTCCAAGATTGTTGCTCATAGTCTCAGCCAGATCAACCGGTCGTGCACCTTCCTTCCCAACATTGGTGTCTCTCGAGGGTCTAGGACTGCGCAGTCCTCATCGGTAGGTGCCGATGCAGCGGTTTGTGTTGATGATGCCTTTGCCGAGCTTAGACCTTCCGAACACCAAACTCCATCTGTTGTGTTGTCGGGATTTGTTGCACGCGTGATGAAACCTCGTGTGATAGAACTTATTAGCATATGTTTGATGTTAGAACATGTATGATGTATGGGAACCTACGAGGTGGAACCTCGAACTTGTGATGTGTTTTACCTTATGATGGATTTCAGTTTGTGACATGGTTGTTCTGTTATACTATGAGTGAATGTGGTCGATGCTATGATGAGATTGTACGGATCATATCTGTGATATTGGTCATATATCATGCGTCATTGAATGTGTTGATTATATATGACGCAAGGGCATTGTCACAAAAAATGGTCACGAACAAGTGCAAAACGGGGTTGGCATGGTGGCTGGGTGATTCTGTGACGACGCTGACTGTATTTTATGTGACGCTTATCACAGCGATCATAAAAATAAGAATATATGACACCACTCAATAACCGTCACATAAGGTTTGTACATTATGTGACGGTTCACACTGATTTAGTCACATGGTACCTTTAGCGGACGGTCGTTATATGACGACCCCGTGACGGTGGATTTTGGTCACAATAAACTTTTTATGACTAATTTCGTACATTACATGACAATTTCATCCGGTCTTAAAACCAACTTTTTTTGTAGTGGAGGTTCCGTCTCAAGGAAGGGAAACAATTTGCATTTAATGCGTCACACGACAGACGAGGGGCCATCGATTACGCCCACCAAATCGACCGCGGATCACTTCCCAAATCCGACCGATGGGACACAAGGTCGAACCGGTGGCGTATTACGCCGCCCGGCATGGGAAACCGGGGCGATTAATCGTTCATTCCCCAAAGACATCGCCAAGACGCCACGACGGGCCGACCCGGCGGGCTTATGACACGCCACGGCCGCCTTTCCGACCGCCCTCGCCATGGATCCGTGTGAGGGACGCCTCCACGATCCCGGGTCGCACCGAAACGGCACGCCCGCCATCGGATTAGGACGCCGTGTCTTCATCAAACAACGCCCAAGCCCGGCCGGCCCGGCGGCGCATGCAACATAGCATAGCGGGGAATTAGCCACCCAGGCATCCACATATGTAAACATTACTTCCCTCTTCCCTCTATAAAAGGGGGAGTAATGCCCCATTAGCGTGGGATCCCGCACGACGAAGCATAACCACCACCACCACCACGTTCGTGAGGCTTGAGACCGGCGTCTCTCCCTCACACACACCGCTTGTAACCCCTACTACAAGCTCACCTTTGAGCCGAGGTAACACGAAAGCAGACACCACCCGCCGGGCGTGTGGGGCCCCGATTGGCTCGAACGGGATAAACTCGTGTCGTGTCCATCTTGCGCTACGCCATAGGAGGAGGGGCACGGCCTATAAATTCTTTATTGCCGCACCGAGGCACCCCCAGGTTCTCGGAACGCCGACAATGTCTAACTTATACTTTTAACTTATAGTGTATAACTTATGGAACATAACAATAAGACAAAAACTAGGTAATGTAGTGTCTAACATATATGTATAACTTATACTTTTAACTTATAGTGTATAACTTATAGAACATAACAATAAGACCAAACTAAAAGATGTACTTGTCTAAGTTATATTGTATAACTTATAGAACATAAATGAAAAGACCAAACTACAAGATGTATTGTCTAACATATATATATAACTTATAGTGTATAACTTATAAAACATAACAATAAGACTAAACTATAATATGTATTATCTAACTTATACGTATAACTTATAGAACATAACAATAAGACCAAACTAGAAGATGTATTGTCTAACTTATAGTGTATAACTTATAGAACATAACAATAAGGCCAAACTAGAAGATGTATTGTCTAACATATATATTATAACTTATATTGTATAACTTATAGAACATAATGTAAAAAGACCAAACTAAAAGATGTCTTTGTCAAACATATACTTATAACTTATAGTGTATAACTTATAAAACATAACAATTGATATTAGAAAAAAAATAAAGTCTTCAAAACATAGTCGAGTGTGGGATCTAGTTTTGTTCGTTTCATCGCGTAGAATACACCGGTGCGAGACGGAATTAAAAACGGATACACCATTCAAGAGTTATAGCAGTTTTTAAAAAAATGTTTTTACTTTTTCGCCGACATCATCGTTTCATCACGCATACGGGAAAAAAAAAAAGGAAAGAGAACACGTTTTCCTAAAAAGGAAAAAAAGCGGGAACGATTAGTTTCAAAAATGGATAACTTGCGCGCGGTCGGATCGTCCGCGAAGTTAACGTAACTTCGCGGACGTCCGCGATTTAGCGCCACGCCGCGCGCAAGGGCGTGTTGTATAGGATCGTCGCCTCTGAGCAACGAGTCATGGATCGTCGCCTCCAAGCAACGAGTCATGGATCTAGCTGTGGCGTGTGTGTTGCGGCAATAAGGAAGCCCAAGGCGCATCGGCGTCAAGGCAGACCAAGGAGCATCGGCGTTGCCGTAATCCCCAACGATGAGTTTGGCACGCACACGCAGCGACGCGGAGGAGGGTGAGGCGCGGCGCGGGCCTGCGGTGTGCTTCCTTGTGGATCCCGCTCGGCAGCAGTCGTCAAGCCCGTTCGCCGCAAATCCGGCTCATCTGGCTTCTTCTACGGCGCTCGTGGCCAGCAGGCAAGTTGTTGTTGCTGCCAAGTTTAGGTTTTAGATTCAGAACAGAACACATGAATCCTCCTATGTCAACCTTGTTGGTCAGGACCAGCGGGATGAGGAGGAGGGACCCGACAAACGCCATGGTGTTGCTGTGAAGCGGCGCCGGTGATAGACCGATAGGGCTGGGTCTCCCGCTATGTGCCCTTCCTAGGTGTCCAACCAAGGCTCCCGGCGGGCTTCGGCGGGCTCAGCCCTGCCGTGTATGCCAATAATGCCATGCTCATCACGAAGTTGCACTGAACATGGCCGCAGTAGGATGATCCGACGAGGCATTACAAAGCGACATGTTCACGGGTCCATGGGACCAAAAATAATCTGGCACAAAATACATGGCCGTGGGAGATCGTTCAGGTAAAACACTATTTTTCAAGTGGAACATAGCGATCTTCAGTAGAAAAGAACAAAACTATCTAAATATATATCGACATTGTGAGAGCACTCAACAATTCATTGACAGTCAAGAAGGGTCTTCAGAGTTGAGTTGGAGAGTGGGAGTACACACAATAATCACATATTCAAGTATTTCAAGTTAAGATAATCTCTGTATGTGTTTCAAAGTATAAGATAAGCTATCCAAGTGACGAGAAATTTTTCTTTTTATTAGTTGCAGTATAGATTAAAGATAAAAATAGGCAAGTGTTGAATAAGCTTTTGCGTGATGCGATTTCCGCTGCAACGCAGCGCGGGCACTTTCCTAGTTAAATAAAAAGGAGAGAAGAGGCAAAACCACACCAATCTGTGTCGGTTGGCTTGAAGCTTGAGGTCCGCATTGGTGGGCCGTGGGCTCTCAAGATGGGCCGTCATAAACAGACTATCTGGTCAGGCCGCAGGACGGCTGCTAATTTAGTCCACTCATCAGCTAGTTTCAAATTGGGCTTCACCGCTTCTCCGAATCGTTTGCCTCGAGGTAAAAAATCTATATCTATACCTACTAATAAAAGAAAATTTCTCGCCTCCACCCCTTTTTTTCTGCCTGCCTTCTTTCATGGGCCTAAACTGCGCCTGCCTTCTTTCATGGGCCTAAACTGCGCCTGCCTTCTTTCATGGGCCTAAACTGCGCCTGCCTTCTTTCATGGGCCTAAACTGCATGTTCTTTTTCCGTAGGCCTGCCCGTCTAGATCGAGCAACATTCTACAGCATCGACCGACCTCCATTCCACTAAATCGAACGCCGCCACCCACATAGCATAGATGAGCAGTCGTCGACTTGTCCTCACCTGTCCATGGTCAGCACGAGGCTAGCAAGCGCGGGGCACCGCGCCATGAGTGCAGCGACGGGCCTCACCCCGGAGGCGCGGATGCGGAACTCCCTGGTACTCCCCCAGATGTGGCACGCGCACTCCCGCCAGATGTGGACGACCCCGGCCGCGGCGGCCACGCCATGGGGGCCAGACGTCGAAGCACCCCGGGCGCCCGCCGCCCCTCGCCCACCTCGACCCACGGCAGCGGCGGGTAAGTTTCACCGCCGCCGTCCTCCTCCTCCTCCACTCCACCACCACCGCCTTCTTCACGGTCACCTGCTGCGCATCTCCACGACCGTTTAGACGCCGCCGCATCGGACCTGGTCGCTGCTCGTCGGACCAAGTCCAGTTCGGCGCACAGCTCGAATTGCAGGCGCCAAAGGCGCCATCTCCAGCAGCGCGAAGGACGCGGCGTGCGAGCTCGGACGCCGCTGCCGAGCTAGCGTGGCCCGCGCTGAGGCCATCCCCAGCGAAATCTCCAGAACACCGTAGAGGAGGACGAGAAGATAAGATTCCAAAGGAAAAGTTCCACAAGTGCGGTGGTGGGCTCATTCGTGTCCGCGTAGGAGGATCTGGAAAATAAAAAAACAATTCAAAAACAAATATCCACGCCAACATCTTTTTTAAAAAAAATAAAAAAATATTTTGAAAGAACCACTTTTTAATCTAATCCAACAAATCTAATCCGCCCGCACGCAGAGCCTCAGAAAACAAACGCGACACGACGCTGTGACTTCCCCTTCCTCACTCCGTGTCGGACAAGAGACGCCAAACGCACCTTCAATCCCTATCCGTGTCCAAGATCAGCCAGAACGCTGCCCAAAAACGCCTCGTGCTGCTATGAGTTCAACACGAACTTCTCCGCCGTGCTCAAGGCAAAACCGCACTCCAAGTTCAACTTTAAAATAATAAAAATCATTGTCCGACACAACAACTCCAAAATTCACCGATTTCCATATCAGAGTTCGAATCTAATCAACATCCAAAACGGAAAGAACTCGGATCAGTAAACAAAAAATCCGTCCTTACCTTTTGTGTATCTTATACCTATTTATATATTAGAGGTCCTGTGTTCGTTGATTTAACAGAACAACTAGCAGACAACCTCATTGAGAAGAGCTGCGTGCTGCCTTGGAGAGATCATCAAGCGTCGACATCTTCCACAAACTCCCGTGAAGAACGCAGCGGGGGCGTATTTCTTAATAATAAAAAAAAAAAAATTGTGGACCGTTGTGCGTGTGCTGTGATGTCCTGCTGCCGTACTACGTTTCTGCTTCTCAATTCGCTCAATTCGCATCGCATTCGCACCCCACCAATCTCGTTTGACAGCGCTTTACAAAACACCTACTGTATCGTGTAATCGCTGTAGCTGCTGACGGACGATGTCCCGTACTAAGGGCGTCTCCGATGGTTCTATTAAATCATTTAATTTAGAAACGATTTATTATTATCGATGTCACTTTCAAATCGCTAGGCCCTAGATGAGACATCTAAATAAGAAAAAATAAACACTATAGTGGAGAGTTATGTGAGAGAGATGTTTTAGGAGGCGGGCTAGATTAGATATTTATTAGTCTATTTATTTGAGAGTCATTAGCTATTTGGTCTCTCTCCTCGATAGCCAATCAACATATTCTTTTTATATTATTTTTTATACCTCATCTAAAACCAATTTATATTCAGAAAAGTGTTATTGATAAATTAATGTAATTCTCCTAAGTAGCTATTTGAGAGACGGCCTAAAGTACCCACTTAAATTTCTCCGGGCACTCTCGGTCAGAGTGCCTTCCCTTCCGGCGTGCCGTGTCGAGTCCCGACCGACCGGACGCCATGGGCACCAGGCGGGCGCACGGCGATGATGAAGGAACCATGCATGGAGTACGGCTGACGACGTGCCCGGCTTTTAACGCCACCCACCACCTGCAGCCATGGCTCCCCCCGCTGCTTGCTGCTGCCAGCTGCCATGATGCCGCCCGAAAGCAAGCATGCATGCACTGCGCTGCGCCCCCAGCATAGCATCCGGGCGCGCACTAGCACCTGCGGTGTGTAGCTAGGCTAGGCTAGCCTTTTTCCTCGGTGGCAAGGCAAGGCAGTAGCCGGATTTGACCGCATCATGACGCAGGGCCGCCCAATCGCGAACGGAAAAAGGCTGGAGGAGAGCGAGCTGCTGATGTGAGTCTGGAGGACTATGGAGAGGAGAGGAAAGCAACGTGGTCGCCGGGCGCCTGCATGCACAACACGAGCAACAAAGTTGCAAAGCCTACGTCGACGTCTACTGCTACCATTACTACAGCGTACAGTACCTACTACTGCCTGCCTGTATATGCAACACACGTGTCAGGGGTGTTGTCGCTGTCTCGAGAATGCGTACTACGCGTAGTACTACGTACTCGTACCCCGTCGTTGTCGTCGCTACGTACGTACGTACGAGTACGTATATGTATGTCCAGTCGCCGTCGTATATACTGTATATCCTCTGCTCGCTCTGTTGCGATCAAAGCAAGTACTACAGTAGCACGACATGCTCCGTGACCGCTCATCCAGCGTGCTGCAGCAGACAACAGATTACGTGCGTACGAGTACGTTCTTTAATCCTGGTATATTGTGTATCGTAGTACTACGTCGTGACAGCGCGAGAGGTCTGCCGAGAGGACGACGTCGCCCAACCCATTATCTGCTCTGTGTAGTACGTACTCCGTACCACAGTATACTAGTGCCACTGCGGCGGCACTACGCTACGCTGCGACGGGTGCACGTCGTAATGCACACGTCGTAACTGTGTCGAAAAGACCAGTGCATGGCCAAAAGCTGCAGCGTTACGTACGTAGCGAGTCCTTTTGGTTTGCTTGCGTGCTAGTACCACTAGTTCCTACAGTTCCTACTCTGCTTCCTACAGAGGGCAGGGGCTACCCTTGTCACGGTACGTTTGCCGGATAGAGCTTGGATTTCGAAAGTTGACATCCTACCTTAAGAATTGACAAGGCATATATATCAGCATTTATACATTTCACTACGTAGATATCTACTTGTACTACGTAGCATGTAGATGGGTTGTTATACGAATGGACTATACAGTTATCACCCAATGATTGTTTCGATGGAGCGTGGTAAAAACAGAACCATCATAAAGAGAGTCATAACACGCTCTATGGACTATCAATTCTCAAGGTTTTATTTTCAAAAAAAATCCCAAAGTTTATTTTCTTATACAAGTCATTTCATAAAAGTTTTAGAGGTTCAACCCCTGCATTTGTGTTCCAAAGAGCCCCTTACAAGTTTTACTATGTAATCCTATAATATTTTGCCTAAAAAGCCTCATCACAAACATGCGACTTGAGACAATTCTTTGTGTGCCTTTGAATGATTCAGAAATGATAACAGGAAAATTCTTTGTGCGCGTATAGGATGCAATGAATAAACTTGTCATCCTTTTTTTGTTTTGGTTGTTGTAACTGCCAGGACTTTTCTGCTCTACTCGACCGAGAAAACTCCAAAACCTCGTTACAACTGGGTCTACTGTAGGTGGCTGAGACGAAACAACAAGAACCGTAGGCTTCACATCACAGTTCCCTAGCGTCGCCCCATGCTCCTATATATCCTATCCACGCGTACAGTACGTGACATGCATCCATCCGTATGCACGTGTTGCGTGTTGCAATCTCCATCTCCCATTGTATATCCGAGTGAGCATTATTGTGTCCGGACCTCACCGTGCATCTTCTGCTCTCACTCCAGACTGCATGCATGCAGACACGCAACTGTGGCGTGGGGGGACCGGGCGAGCCGAGCCTGTGGTACATATACTCCCTCCGTTCCACGATACTTTCAATTCTTTTTCGATTCGCCCTGTATGTGTTTTATTTCGCTTCATCTTATTCAAATTTTTTATGTAAATTATAAAACAAACAAAACGTCATTACAATATCTTTAGTGATGTAATAAGTCATAACAAAAGTGATAATATTTATTAAAAAAACAGTTTATATGAGTCAAAGAATTACAAGTATTGTGGAACGGAGGGAGTACATCCTGTCCGAGAGTCCCATTGTGTGTGACACTAGTGTGGTGCATGCTATCACAAAATGTGTTTAGCTCGACACGATCAGTCAGTACGTAGTACTATACTGCTACGAACTACTGCTCCCTCCGTCCCAAAATAAACAACGTTTTTTGGGTTTTCGTCTTACAAGTTTAACTCGATTTGTAGAAAATACGTAGAAGATTTAAATCTTCAAATAAATTTGTTAAAAAAACTAGATCAAAAGATCTTTCCAATGATACTAATTATGTAATATAAATATTAACTATTTTAGTATATAATCGCTTTGGAGATATGTTTTTGGGAGTTTAAAACGTCGTTTATTTTGGGACGGAGGGAGTACACGATACAGAAAAACCATAATCCAGACAGTCAATCGACCGGTAAATGTAGTTAAGACCATGCAAAATGCCCAGCAAATTAATGGCATCGGAGACAAAAGCGAGACCTACCGTGATACCATCACCATCACATGCATGTCATTACTTCGTACTCCTGGTTACCAGCGAGACATGACGATGGTTTTCTCCGGTAGAGAAAACATAAGACCCGGGTCACATCGTCTGAGATCCATGGAACGAGATGGATATAGGCCTCGTTTAGTTGTTAGAAATATTTGCAAAAGTGCTTCTTTGGAACTCGCGTGAAGACACCGAAGACGTTTCGTTTGTTTGTGGTAAATATTATCCTATCGTAGGCGCGAACTAGGCTCAAAAGAATCGCCTCGCGTAATGTACATCTAAACTGTATAATTAGTTATTTTTTTTACTACGTTTTATCTTTCCAAACATACGCCTTTTTGGTGATTTAATGTGATGTGATGAGAGAGGGTGGAAAAAGTTAGTTAAACTTTAGCCAACTAAACGAGGCCATAGTACCTCAATCTCAGCAGTCCATCCCGTCCGACTGGAACTCTGGAAGGAGCACGGACATGACTGCCTGGTGTATCTACTAGTAGATCTGTAGCAGTAGCACGGACATGGTACTACTGGTGCCATGACTGGAGCGAGCGCCGCGCCTGCCCGGCAATAATCGAAACGAAACCAGCGCAGCCGCCAACCGAACACAGAAGAAAACCTTTTTTTTTTTTTTTATCAAACCATCATTATGCATGACGGATCACGAGCCAAAAGTTAGAAAAACAAGGGGTTGTCCAGTCCAAGCGTGTTATTATTGTTACAGACATTCTCCAGGCCGGCAGGGGTCCTACTTCTAGCTAGGAGTAGCTAGATCCAGCAACGTGCAAATTTACGAACCAACGGATGATGATGACTGATGAGGATGGCATGGCGCCTGCCCGCGCTCGCGCCGTACGGGGAACGGTCCTCTGTCAAGTGTTGAGTCGCCCAGCCCAGCCCAGCCCAGCCCGGCCCGGCTGGGGCTGCACGACGAAACCGGGCCAGAGAGAGAGAGACCGTACGTGCGTGTCGCAAGCGCTTGTGCGGACGCGAGTAATGGCGGGAGGAGATGCCAAAGGCAGGCAAGCCCCGAAATCCAGCAACAAGCCGCTCGCTAGCTTACCTCTTTTGTGTCTGTTGGGTGCTGTCACGGGGCCTACACTACACCACCACCGTCCACACTCCTTCCTTCACTCTACCGACTGGCCGGACGGCCGGCTCTCCATTCCACTTTTACCGCCCCGGCTCACCCTCTCAGTCACCTCTCTTCTCTCTTGCCATTGCCAATCGCCACCACCCCCGGGGGGACGCCGGGAAGGCGGGAACACAAAGGTGGCGGAGAGAGCGGCATGCATCAGTGTTGTGTTGACACTGTGCTGTGCACGAGCGAGGTCCACGGACACGGGCACCAGGCTAGGCGCTGCCGCCGCTGCCGTCGCCGACGAGGGGCCGGCCTTTATTTTACCCGTTGTTGGGGTGGGGGAGCACACCAGCGGCGGTGCAGGTCGAGGCACCCACGCAGACGCAGACGCAGACGCAGAGTACAGTGCAGTAAAATTTTGATTGCCAGGAGCAGTAGCAGGTTGATGCGGCCCAGTGCAGGCGCAGCAGCGCCCATGCTCCCTCCGCTCACTCTACTACTAGTGGCAGTCGTCGTGGCAGTCGCCAGTTGTCACGGCATTGCCTGATCCACGGCCGATGCCACAGCAAGCGTGCGTGTCCTTGCACTTGTTGGATTTAATAATATTTAACAATAAATCAAAACTCTATGGTATAGTATGTCATTATTGGAAGTTAGAATGAGATGCCTCTTGGCCGCCAACGTGGGTGGCCTTTGACTTTTCATCGGCCAGCGAGATGGACTCTGGCCTTTGGTTTGGCTACGTGAGGTGAACATGTCCCTTTAACTCCAATTTGTCTCTTGACTTATCCATCGTGAGGGATAAACCAAGATCAGCAGCTGTCTTTTGTGCTTGATCGAGACAACAACACATATTCCAGAAACTTGATTCAGTTGCGATGAAGGTTATCTCCATCTCGTAACTCTGCGCAAGACGGAGGAGCGAGGGGCGGTGCCTCCGAAGACCTTGCTGTTCGAGACCTTGCACGGGGGTCGACGGTTAGGTTTTTGGGAGCGTCTACGCGACTTCCCGAACTCGAACCGCCGCCGCCGTTCATCATCGTCTTCATCTCGGGTGGACTTCCTCTTCTTCCTGGTGGAGAGACCTTTTCCTCTCCTACAACATGATGAGGGAAGTTGGACAAAGTTCGGGTTCCTCAGGCGAGAGGGAAGTTGGACAAAGTTTAGGATCCTTAGGCGCATGGGAGGGTATGATCGGTTCATCTCCTTCGTTTTTTCGATTCTGCAGTTCTTACATGTTTCGCTAGTTCATCCTTGTTGTTTCGTATCTTTGCTATGAGTCTATTTCATCTCTTTTGTTATGTCGTTTCATAATATGTTATGCATTTCTTTTTGTTTTTAGTTATCTCGTCATATCTACGTGATTTAGTTATGTTGTTTCATATACTTGCCGCTTATATGTTTCATCTGTTCTTTTATGTTGTTTCGGTGTTGTCCCGTAATGCATTCTTGTTATGAGATATATGTCATGTTTTTATTATTACACTACATGTGTCATATTTTTATGCTTTTGATATACACATGCTTCACATGTTCATTGGTCACATGTTCCATATTCTTATAGATATATTTGTTATCATGTTTTCAATGATTAAATATATACTTGCCGCAAAAAGATGATTAAATATCTATTATATGTTGTTATCATAATGTTAATTTATAGAATTAAAATGACATCAAAATTGTCTAATTGTCTGACAGCATTTTGTCAAACCCGAGTGAGTTAGTGGACAAAACAAAACAGAGGCAAAACAAAAGGAAGGCAGAGGATTTTGGTGACCGCCCCCAAAATCCGCGTCGATCGAGTGCACTCCCGCTGCACTGCAAGTGATCTCTGTAGATGGATCCATGCGTATCCGCGCAGATCGCGAGTGATTAGTAACCAAGGCATGCAGCAGCAGCAGCCGGCCGCCCCGTCAAATCAAATCTAGCATCAGCTCACAAGCATTTACCGCAGCGAGGATCCGGTGACGGATCGATCTCCGAGGTCCGAGTACAATGCAAATGTATCCTGTTGGACTGGACGAGCAGTGAGTGCCCTGCCTGCATCTTCAGTGACGTGAAGCAAAGATCTACCACAGTACAGCGCAGCAACTCACTGAGCGCTGTGGAGTGGCCGGGGTCATCATCGTCCCGTCGCTGTTCTGTTGCCTCCAGCTTTCAATTCCTCCGTCCCTTCCCTGGCGGGAGTACCTCACCTGCTCCTCTCCTCTCCTCGCCGTCCCACTCTCACCATGCATTCATGCCACCATAACAAACGCTCCACGGCCGACATGTGGGACCGCGTGCTAGTATTCCATTTGCATAGGGTACATGTAGGGCAGATAGGCTGCATTGCAATGTTGTCCTGCTGGCTGACGACCTTGCATTGCATTATTTGTCGCAGGGACTAAAATTGGTTGTTACGTCCAGTATCATATGGGATGTTCAGTTTTACAAAGTACGAGACAAGTTTATTGAGCATAATTAATTTGTCGTTAGCAAATGCTTATGTTTTATACTCCATGCACGTTTCTAAACATTTGTAATTAGTTTATATTCAATACTCTATACACATGTCTAAGCATTTGATGTGACAGGAGCAAAGATCAAACGCATCACGCCGAAATGGTACTCCTAGTATAAGCAAGCATGCAATTTCTGCGGGGAAATGAGATCAGGACAGCACTAGAGTTGGTTGCTTCGTGTAAAATGCAGCCGCGTCCGTCCAGCTGGGAGTGCGGCTATTTCCTCAAGGACGATCGATGTGCGTCTCTAAAACTTTGAGGTGTGATGAAGAAAGGACACATCGTACACGTATTTATACTGAGTGGCTTTGGGATGTCAAGTTAAGTATTATAATCTAAAAACCTTTTCTCTACAAAAACTTGTTTTACCTTTTGATGGATAGCGGGAGTACCAACCACAACAGACACAATACCTACCGCTACAGGGGACTTTCAGACAAATTAGGAGTACGAAAGAAAAGAAGTGACAGTAACTAATGGTAGAGTAGAGCTACAGGGCAGCAGCTCGTGAGACACTGTGTATACTTCTACGGTGGTGTAGGAGTACTCCACAATCCACAGCACAGAATAAATCCCTCAAGAAAGGGAAAACGCAGCATGCTATTAATAATAAAAATATATTTTATATACTGTGGATGGACCCCGTGGTGCTCCCTCTTTTCGCTTCACTTTTCAGATACCCCTAAACCCGAAGCGCACACGGCACAGGCAGCCACAGCAGCCTCCGCTCCTCCCATCACGCACGCACGCACGCAAACGCAGATGCAGCGGCAAGCCAAAGGACCAGGTCACCCCTCCGCACTGACGGATTGCCTTGGCCTCTTTGCGTCAGGCAAACGGAGCAGCTGTAGTAGGAGTACGTGGCTGTAGCTCCAGCCTCCACGTAATCGCGTAGCGTATCTCATTGTTTCACTTTCACCCTGAAAGAGTGAAAGGTGCTTATGGAATAATTTCCAATTTTCCAGGCAATAGGCAATACAATACTGTATTATGTGTTGCACACTTCAGTAGGTCAATGGACGACCTGTAAACTGACTGTATAATACTAATGTAGTAGTGCTACTAGTACAGTAGAGTATTAGCCGGCAAAATGAGCACGCGCACGCGCACTTAGGCCTTGGCGCCATGCTTCCCTCACTCTCGACTCACCCTTGAGACAATGTTCTGGAGAGACTACAAAAGTGAAGTTTTACCACACTATTCTTCTAACGATAGGAGAGATAGAGTTGAGAGTGTGTGTGGTGTGGGGTGTGGGTGTGGGTGTGGGTGTATAAGTACAGGGCGTCGCAATAAATATATATTTTAGGAAGGAAGGGGGGCGAGGTAGACGAAGGCCCAAGCCAAATAAGCCCAGACGCGCCCATGTGGGGTCTCGGTCAGGTCACTGAGATTGAGATACACTACAGTAGAGTACTATATAGGAGGGGAGAGCAGCAGCAGCAGGGCCCAGGTGAAGTGGTGAGTAGCCGAGCCGAGCAGGTGAGCCACCGGAGAGGACAGGGGGAGGGAGGGGGGAGGGGAGGAGCGTTGCCTTGCCGTTGCCGAGCCATTCTTAAATGCGGGAGGGCCGGAGAGGGGAAGTGAGTGAGTAGTGGCTTCACCTGCAACGGCACAACCACAAGCACACAAGAACAAGAACAGACACTACTATCACTCCGCTCCCCACCATCAGCGGCTGCCCCATCCATCCTCCTCTTCCTCCGTCCACCTCTCTCTTCTCTTCTTCCCCCCAGCAGCCACAGCCAGCAGTCTCTCTGTCTCTCTCACACACACAAGCAGCGACTTGCTCACAGTAGTGCTCCCCGGACAGAATGACCAAAGACGAGGAGTTCAAGCTGGTCAAGATCCAGGTTCCCCTCTCTCTTCTCTTTCTCCCTCCCTCCATCTCATGTGGCTTCTTCAATGAGAGCTGACTCAACTGTTCTTGGGCCTTGTTCGCTTGTTCCTTGCAGAACCATGTGCTCAAGGTGAACATACACTGTGACGGGTGCAAGCACAAGGTCAAGAAGCTTCTTCAGAAGATCGAAGGTACTTCTCCCCTCTCCCTCTCTATCTATCTATCTCGTGCACACACACAGACACACTGCTTTATCTGTTCTACCGCTCCCCATTCCGTTTCTTGGGCCTCCTACAGTCTACAGAAGAGCGTTTACTCTGTAGAGTAGGTGATGTGGTACTTTGTTTTCACTTCTCCTTTTCCTTGACACCCACTTTACTGCCAATATCTTTTCTGCCCGGCCATAAAAACCGAGCTTTGTCCACTTGCAACCACCCTGTGCCTTGCCCTTGCTGAATGCGTTAGCACGACAAGAGATCCCGGCTTTCCATGGAACCGGCACTTGATGTTCAGACCAGATTGATTGTAAATACTGTATCATTCTTCTATACCTTTAGAGAAAACAAAAAGATAAGAGAACCGGTAAAACTTGTTTATTCCAGTTTTAGAGATGGATGGTGGTGTGCATTTTACTGAGCTATGGTAAATAAATAGTAGGACTTTTCACCTCAGGTTGAGGTGAAGTTTCCTGCCCGTTCGTTCGAATGGATGGATGAGCAGGAAAGTACCCTGTCTGGATCGCAACCCCACTCACTGCACAAGCCCACATCTTGTGACATGCATGCAATCGACAATCGGTGTCCAGTACTAGATGGTAATTACTAGTTACCGTTGCTCACGAGCGGCCTGTGACCTCTTCTCCCCCTCTGCTGCATCTCATGGCAGGCGTGTACTCGGTGGCCATTGATGTGGACAACCACAAGGTGTCGGTCACAGGCGATGTGGACTCGGAGACCTTGATCAGGAAGCTCACCAAGGGCGGCAAGCATGCGGAGCTGTGGTCACAGCAGAAGGGCGGCGGCAACCAGGGCCACAAGGGCAATGGCCAGCAGAAGCAGCAGCACCAGCAGAACCAGAACCACCAGCAGCAGCATCAACAACAGCAGAAGCAAGGTGCTAATCCGGGCAAGGATGGGCACAACAAGAACAACAACAACGGCGGCCAGAAGGAGCAGGGAAAGCAAAGGAGGGGGTTGGGAGCCTCATGCAGGGCCTCAAGGCATTCAAGAACCAGCACAGCAACAAGCACCAGCTCCTGAGCTCAGCTCGGAGGATGACGATCTGTATGATGACGAGGACGATGAGTTTGACGACGACTATGAGGGAGGAGCTCCGATTCCTTGGGGACAAGATGAGCCAGCTCGGGTTCCCACAGCAACAACCATCACCAGAACAAGAACGGGAACAATGCTGCTGTCAACAATAACCACAACAATGGCAATGGCAATGGCAAGAAGGGTAATGCTGGTGGAGGTGGCGGAGCCAATCATCACCAGAACAACCACCACCAGAACCAGAAGAATGTAAATGTGATCAACATGGCAGCTGCAAATGCCAAGATGGGTGGCGGAGTACAGAACCAGAAGAATGCTAATGCGATCAACATGGCGGCGGCCGCCAACGCCGCCAAGATGGCTAATGGTGCCCAGAGGAACACTGGTGCCATGAGTGGCATGTTGGGCCTGAGCCATGGCCTGGGAGCCGGAACTGCAGCTCCTGGCTTCCAAGGCTACACAGGCTTCAACCATCCGTCCTATGCTGCTGCCGGCTATGGAGGTCTTCAGCAACAGCATCTCCAGCAGCAGCAGAGCAACAACCTCATGGCGAGCATGCAGGGGTACCATCATCACCCTGCAGCGACGGCCGCGATGATGAACAATTTGAGGGGTCTGAACAGCAACATGATGATGATGCATCAGCCCCAGCAGCAGCCGCAGATGATGTACCACTCCTCTCCCCAGATCAGCCCTTACACTGGCTACTACAACCCTTACAATTACTACTACCATCCCCATCCTGGCAGTGCCGGTTACCCAGCTAGCAATGGGGATGTGGAGACCATGTTCAGTGATGAGAACACCAAGGGCTGTGTTGTCATGTAGGGATGCAGCTACAATCCTATAATCTAGAGGTTGGTGATGGACCATGGTAATGGTGATGCAGTCCAGCTACCTTTTTTTTTTTCGTTTCTTTTTTTTTTTTTCTTCCATTATTTTACTGCTCTTTTGGTTTCGCCTGTATCAAGAGTGAATCATGGTGTTGACTTAGATGTGTTGTTGAAAGTAGGGGCAACTTGAGAGGGTTATCAAACAGTGTAATGTAATACCTTCAGGCTTTTACTGCCTAGTGCTTTGCCCTGACTGGCGTGCTATAATTTGGGCGTGCTATAATTTGTATATTGTATATCTGGGTGTTTGTGGCTTCGGACTTGTATGCTGTGGCATGTGAGTGCTGCTCATGGCCTAGACTAACAGTGGAGGGGTGAACAACTGTTAGCGGTCAACATTGGGGATGATGCATTCCTGGCAAAATTTGTCGGCCATAGCATTGGAGTGGACTTGTTAAAAGAGTGCCATGTGAATAGAAATTAAGCATTAGATAATTAAGCGCGAAGGATTGCAGAGCTTTGAAGTCCCGGCACTCTACTTTAGGCAGCAGAAATTCTCAGGGTAGCGTTTGTGGTTGAAATATTACTAGGAGAATTACATAGAATTACATATTGGAACATTTTCAATCACCAAAGAGGAGGAAGCTTTCAAACCTGCAACCCTGAAGATAAAGAGAACTCCATGGGAGCATTTTCCTTGAAACAAAGTTATGAGCCTTCTGAAACCAAAGATTCCAACCATGATCAGATTCCATGATGAAAGTGTATGCTGGTAAAGGTGGTTGAAAATGAATGCCCATCATAATGGTTGTGGCTCCCTTCATGAACGCATCGGTCCCTAACCAAAATAAATTCTGATTTCTCGTCAGTCTTTCTTACCACTTTTGCCAGACTATAGTACAGATACCATAACGCACCCCTCATATAGACAATTATAGACAATTGATAACTGTTGCGAAATAAACAAACATAATGCGAAATAAACAAACATAAAAATATCAGTACTAAGATTTCTTATTCTAAAGATTTTAGAAAGTTCGACTTTCTATTGTACTGAAATGGAATCTTTTTGTGCGCGATGGCACAAAAGGTGGAAATGGAATGCATAATAGCTCACTTGTCATCCCTGTATATTTTAAGAACTCCATGAAATTTTCAGCAGTTTTTATCCAATTTACAAGTAGTTTTGTTTTGTGAAATTTTTTTTCAACTATTTAGTAATGCCCATCAGAAAAAAGTAGTTAGTTATCTGTACGAACTAAAAAAAAGGCAATACTTTTGTACTAGTAGTACACAGCAGTAGGCCCACTTCACCTGTATATAAAGAATGTGTAGATTCTCGGGAAGGGAAATTAGCAGACAAATGGCTTGTTTATTCCTCTTTGGATGGGTGGAATGGTTGATGTGCGTATAATATTTCATACACTTGCAGGGGGGCGTGCGGCACGCATGCCTGCAGCAGTGATGATGGTCAACTCAATGCAAGATCGGATGGATAGCGCAGCAGCAACTGTACCGTGCCGAGTAACCTGCAGGAAAAAAGGAACCCCATGAATTGATTTTTTTAATTTTTGGTAAAACCATAAATTAGAGTTGAAATGCAGGGATGAAACAGGAGTTAACAGGCCAGTGTGTAGCTTATTTCAGTGAAAATAAATATGCACAGTAAACAAGTATGCCCTTGTGCAGAACAAGTATGCATAATAGCAGACCAATTTTCCACCATCCAGACTAATGGTCCTGATTCCTGAATGGCTGAAGGTAGTAGAGGACAAAGCCGCTTGTGGCTACCAAACAAGCCCAAATCTGGATCAACACCCAGTTTTCTTTCCGTCAGGGATGTAACTTGGGTTACGAGTCCCTTGCCGTATTGATACCCCAACACAAAAAGCTTTGTGGAAAAGAGTTTTTCCTAGCTGAAAAAGCTGAGACACTAAAAGCAGAGCCAGTACATCATGCATGTTGTAGATGAAATGAGGCTCTCCATTTCAGTCAACATCATGCATATTTGTGACACTGAGCCTATGAGGGGAGAAGTACTCCAACAGCCATGTGAAACCCACGTACAGCAGACGTCTCACAAGCCAGGCAGTGAAGACTGAGACCATAGCACAGGGAACAGTGGACAAAAAGCTGAACCCAGCTGAGGGCATGGAAAGACATGCACGGTAAACTATAAACACAAACTATCATCTTTAGACTTTATCAGGCAGCTTTGGCATATCACTAGAATAAAATTGATGCTTGCTTTTAGCACAAGGGATTATAATGAGGGGGAAGCATATAAAGTGCAAAAAACAAACCTCTTCCACAAAGAGGAGCGGCAAAGGTCTGAGCAGGGTCACCACGCTTTTTTGACCTGCAGTTGTGAAGCACAGTGAAATGCTACGGAGTACTCCTTGCAACTACCAAGAAAACTTGGCCCCTGCGAGATGAACAAGCGGGCAGAGAACCATTGGGGAGGAGATGAGATTCTCTCTGAATGAAACATTCACCTCAACAGACATGCCAGTCTTTTGATTCAGAGCTTTGGTATTTGGGTAATGTTTTGTATATTAGCGGTACTTCGAAATGTGAGCAGTTTAAGCAGTATGGGGACCTTAACTGTAAAAGCTACCACTGAAGTGTCATTTCTGAAAACTGTAAAGACCCAATGTTCTTGTTGCGGACTGGATTTGTTCCGGTTAGTCATTATTTGATGAACTGGAATTCTAAAAAGCTCAATTAAAACTAAGAACAAAACATAAAAAGAATACTTAACTTGCAGTTTCAGCAGTATTTACCTTATTCATTTGATAAAGCATAACCTATCTTGAAGAAATCACTCCTTATCCAAAGTTCCAAACTAATAAACATATCTTCAGGGTTCAAAAGTAACCTGCCTTTTGTCAATTAATAAAACCATAGGTGAATCATTGCTGTATGCTATATGTTCACCGTCTTATTGTATACTTTGGTTTAGCTTTTATGCGAGTAAAAAGTGGAGGATGAAACTTTAAGTTCCCCAATGGAAGAAGTCCGGAAGCCTACAATAATAGATCATTAGGTAGCGCAGACAGCCAACTACAATATTCACAAAGGAAACTTCAGCAGTGGATGCTTTTCAGACTTTGTAATAGCATTTCAGCAGTAGCAACAGGCTCAAGAACTTTTAATATTGATCTGCCCTCATGCTTCCAGAGAACAAACTAAGACAACGAATCTTGTAATTCTATTTGGAAGCAATTCAATATTGTAGAGTAGCTATAATTGAGGTGAGATGCGTGAATAAAGTAAAGATGAACTAAAGCACGAGCATGCTCACCTGCATGATCCCATAAGAAGCTTCCTTGCCTTTGCTCTTCCTTTAAAGGAGAAGTGAACACAAGCAAGTAAATTACTTGCATGACAGTTGTCAACCCCATAGTTTTGTAGGATCAAATATACTGCAAACAATTGATTTTTCAAACCTTCACATTAACAAGGCAACTTCTCATATAAGAAATCCACCACACGGTGGTAACAAAAAAATAAAGGTCACCACGTCACACCAAAAAAGTCTGACGGCTTTATTGGCTCAGTTGCCAGTTAGCACAACAATTAGATCCAGCCAGCATGATAGACAGGGTTGGTGACCATGGATTGCTGAACAAAATTTTTTCAATATGCAGGCTGAACCTTCAATTTATCACAGTAGGTAGTGGAATGATAGTCAATCTTCACACGAAATTTAAGATTAGCAACAATCTACTATATGACCAACCATCCAAAAAATGTTATTTGTTTCATTGGGACCGACAATTAGGGGGCTTTAATTGCGTCCCAGAGCTTGCTTTGCACTGCACTAGCCCCCAGGCGTCTGATTTCGGGCGCTTGAGGCTGAGAAGCTGCCTAATGCCTATGCTGGGGGGGGTGGGGTGACCCAGTGGTATGTGGACCATTTCAAAACAAGTCCAAACCAAGCCACTGAAGTCCAGCCAGTTACCGCTCAAACCGGCCAGGACTGGTTTATATTGTACCAACAAGTAGAGATGATTTCAAATGGTTTTGTGTAATCTTAGTGTTAATGGTTATGAAAGACCAAACAAGCACAATAGTTTGCAGAAATAGATAATTGCATACTAAGTAAACAGCAAGATGATAGTGTAGATCTGTGTCATTTGCAGGCATTTCCACATGCACTGAACAATCCAGAGAAACAATTATGTCCTATGGAACTATTGAAATGAACTGTTAGTTTGTCTGCGAGCTGTATAAAGCTTCTACTGATATATATTGGTTATAAAAATATGCATCGTAATGCCTGACCTCCATAGTGCTTAGAATCAATCAACACCAAGTCAACAAAAGTAAGACCACAAAGGTTAGTGGTAAATCTGGTACTGTAGTATTGTAGTTGGTCCAACTCATATAACAAGTAAGTATTACAGAGGACATTAGCTATTCACCTCAGATACAAGAGAAACTGAGAAACTATGCAAAATCAACAGTTTGAGGCTTTGAGCATATCATTTCCTTGCAGACTTCAATTATAGAAACTGAGAATACCAAGATATGCATGTGTTGAACAGTGAAGACAACAGAGAAGAAACTTCAAGTCTGACTTGACTAGCACACAAACTTCGCATCACTCAGTGTGAATACAGAGAATCCCCTTCTTGCTGGACTCAGATAGACTAAGCAATTCAGAACTCCCAATCGCCGTAAAAGACATCATGCTAACGATATGAACATTTATGTTTTTTCTTGAAGTGTTTGTGCCATCAAACCAAGCATATCAATTGAATAACACTACGATAATCGAAACCATCTGAAGAAACTTGCATTCTGATGTGAGAAAAAATATGAATACATTATGAGGTATGATCACCTCAACGTCTGTCATTTTCCTCTTCCTAGCTTTTTGGCTTTTGCCACTTTTTCCTAGACTTAATTTACTCTTTGGCTTTAACTTCAACTCTGGAGAAAACTTGAAAATTTGGGTCCCTATCAAGTATTGTATATCCTTAAGAGCATATGTTAGCTTTGGTCCACCCTCCCACTTAGCTCTGCATATTCTGGTCCTGACACTATGTTCTCAAATGCACCAATCAGGATATCTATATCAGTAACAACATCAAAAATACGTTAAATGTGGCGTCCATCCACGGGACTTCAGCTTCTTAGCATTTTCTACAACCAAGTTTTTCTTGCTTGCTTTCCCAGGAGATAGCTCAGGTGGTTCATTCTCTGCTTTTCAACAGCTCTCTGGTGTGCGGTACTTTGGTGACTCGTAATTCAAAGACCTTATCAATACCAGGAATCACTCGTTCACTAGGATGTGCCGGAGGGAATATCATCGTCATCATCGTCTTCACTGCCACTCCAGGCGTCATATCATCTTCATCACTCTCAGGGCATATACTTCTTAACTCGTCGCATGCATCAGCATCAATAAGATTTGAATTTTCCTTGGCTTGCCTCTTCACTTTCTTAATTTCCCTCTCAGTTTTGTATCACTTTCTTTTACCGTGCGTCATCATCTTTCACTGCCTGTCCACAGACAGTCCCTCTTCATCTAGCTTTCTGAACTCTTCATCCCCAGGCCTTCTTTTACCAAAAGATGATCGTAGTGTGAAACGATCGTCAGCAAAGTATCGGGTTCCTGGAGAAATTCCCTTCAGTATAATTGTACTCCTAAGGGTTCATTTATCCATTTGACAAAAGGAAAATAACTACACCATTCTGGACTGATCAAAGTATCAAACTTTCAAGTTTTGCCTCCACGACCACTGTAACATCAGCCAATGCACTTTTGTATTAAATCATCTACAATTACCTGGTCAATGTGGGTTGTTTTAGGATTCTATCCAGTCAAAAAAAATTAGCTTGGACCACAGATAACAGTTACATAGATACACAACACATGGTTGATGTTATCATATTCATCATGGAAATATTTTTTATAATTCATAATTTTTCACATTTGAAATGATACATTTTTATCCATATACACAGCTCTGCTGCATGTTCAATCTTTATAAGTGGTGTATTTTTTTAATAAAATTTTACAAGGAAGTGCCACATTTGAGGCGTGTCACTGTCCTAAACAACCTAAACCTACATTTGGAATCAGAGGGTATATAAAGGCAACAGAAGATTTCAAACAAATTACTGTCTCTGGAGCATATGCAGTGGCAAATGGATGGCAACAAACAAATCAGTCTATAAGCGCATGGCACACATACATACCATCTATAGTTGTATTACATCTCTATGCAAGTATGCATCACCCAGGGAGCCACAGTACTTCATAATGAATAGATCAAGGGGGTGCCCAATTCGTGTTAATCCACTTTGCCAAAAAAAAGAAAGTGCTGAGGTTTTGGTGTTGTACTCTGCATCTGAAATTCCCAATATTCAGCTGTCTTAACTGGCAAAAGCCGTGGAATCGGCTTGTGTCGGATACTTTTTCCTATCTATCAATGAAACGACACGCAGATCTCTAACGCGTTCAAAGAAAAAAAATCTGTTGTCTTAATCTTAAGAAGAAGTACTTTGTCATTTCCCCAAGGAAGCATACAGTGTGGAGCTATAGTGGTAGACTTCGGTTCTATAGCTTCTTTCCCAAATCAGGTATACACAATCAAACTTAACAAAATTCAGCGTGCACACTAGCACACGGTACAGCTACAGCTTATGGGTCCAATCAATATACTCAACTAAGTAGGGATCGAACACTCCAAGGTTATGAAGTGAAATGGGTTACGCACACCGTAGTAGCATAACAAGCCTGCGTCACTATGCAATTTTCAGGTGCAGGTGGTGGCAATGATGCATGCGTCCCCTCGTGCTCCATCACAGTAAGCTCATCGATCGCCAAATACGAGACCAAAGACCAAAGGAGGTAATCGGGTCAATAGCGCACCTTGAGGCGCCTGAGGCCGGATGAACGGCATTGTGGCTGCAGTAACCAAGTACTTGCACCATACCGCGAGAGTCGTCTCCTTGATGATTGACGTGCACAGTACGCAAACTCCTAACACTTCCTCGCATTTGTGTGTTGTCACTCTTTATTTGACATCGTCAAATCTCCATTTATCTACCGAGTTTTAATGAAAAATCTAGTGTCGAGAGCAAAATGTACTGTAGCTCGAATATAGTAGTTGGATCAACTAAGGAACCAAGATCCAACTCCATGCATGAATGCTGACTTTTCTTGCAAAATCGTGACACCCATGCTAATCCTCTCAACCCTCGTGTCATTCTCACGGCAATCTCCATCTACCATGGTGCCTTGTCATCATGCAACCAAACATATCATATACGTACAAGTTATGTCATTGATCTAGAACTCATATAACATGATTAGTGAGTTTAATGAACCGAAATTGTATCTTTTCAAAGTTCGAGGACTTACATGTCCAACCAATTTCAAGGACTAGCAGTGCATTTTTATGAATTTTTCTTTTTCTGATACTAATCGCCGAACAACCCATCGTAGTCGCATTTAGCTTTCTTTATTACATGAACTATTTTTTTATAGAACAACATAACTGGAATTATCCAAAAGAAATCCACATGCTAGCCACCTTTTGAGGTTGGCACGAGCCTCTTTACACATCGTGTCGATCGGGTGCGAACCGTGCGATCAATTCAGATATGATTTTATAATGCCATATATATAAACCTGATGACTTCACTGACGTGCGGGACCGACATAAGCTGGGTCCCGCCTGTCAAACAGCAGAGAGAAATTGCTACGGAACGCATTCGTTCGTACACACCGATTATTCCGGTAACCTGTATAAGCACCACCATTCCCTTCCCTCTCGCGGCCTCAGATCACGCGAAGCGGGGAGGAAGGAAGGAAAAATGGCGCAGCTGGTGGAGACGTTCGCGTGCTCGCCGGCGACGGAGCGCGGCCGTGGGATCCTCCTCGGCGGGGACCCAAAGACGGACACGATCGCCTACTGCACGGGCCGCAGCGTCATCATCCGCCGCCTCGACGCGCCCCTCGACGCCTGGGCCTACCCGGACCACGCCTACCCCACCACCGTCGCCCGCTTCTCCCCAACGGCGAGTGGGTCGCCTCCGCCGACGCCTCCGGCTGCGTCCGCGTCTGGGGCCGCTACGGCGACCGCGCGCTCAAGGCCGAGTTCCGCCCCCTCTCGGGACGCGTCGACGACCTCCGCTGGTCCCCCGACGGCCTGCGCATCGTCGTCTCAGGGGACGGCAAGGGCAAGTCCTTCGTCCGCGCATTCGTGTGAGTACAGACTTTACATGCTGTTCCCTCCTTCCATCTCGATCTCATTTGACGGATTCGGAGGTTAGGGGAAAGCCAATGGTGCCGCCTTTTGTGTGATGGCCTTAGGGGATGGCCGTGATCGGGATTCGGGAGAGAGCGCAGAAAATGCTATGATTCGATGGTTTGAACTGGGATTAGCCGTTGACTGGTGATCTGTCCAAACGAGGCCGTTTAAGGGACTGTATTATATGAAGTGCTCTGCGATGGGGATGACGGGATAGCCCTTTGTCCCCTTCACACATGGATCGTTTAGGCTTCTGTGAATTGGATGAAGTATCTGTTGAAATCGGGATGATTTTGGTTGGTGCCCTCAATGACAACCCCTGCTCCAGGGCCCAGGCGTGCATCTCAGCCCAGGCGCTGAAAATCCAACGCATGGGAGAGCTGCCTGGTCCAGGCAGGTTTGCCTGAAAGCAAACCAAACAGGCCAGCCCTTAAAACTTGAATATGCTCTTTATCTTATTTTGGATGAAGCATCACCGTAAATTGGCATTAGGTTAGACTATACATGTACTGTTGTTTGTCTGAATGACGATTATTTGGTTGCCATTTAGTTCATTTATATATAACATAATTGAAGAAAAATCCTTCCTCATAGGAATAGGCGTCGACGAAATGATTTTGTTGTTTGTTTTTTATTTTTTATTTGTTTATTATATACTTTTTAAAGTTCTTTGCATTATGTAGGTGGGACTCTGGCAGCACAGTCGGTGAGTTTGATGGGCACTCAAAGAGAGTTCTGAGCTGTGACTTCAAGCCAACACGTCCATTTCGCATTGTGACATGTGGTGAAGATTTTCTGGCTAACTTTTATGAAGGACCACCATTCAAATTCAAGCATTCCATAAGGTTAGTAGTCGTCTCTGGTTTCTAGATCAACCTAACAGTGTATAGCTATAGCTCTACTGCCATAACTGTTGGGTTACGATCTTTGCTTGCCTTTTGCCAATGGGCCATATATACTCATCTGATGTGGCTTACTATACTGCATTTATAACAAGCGTATGAATTTAAAACCTTACCCTTGTGTCAATGATGTAGTCATGTCAACAAGGGGTGTCATCTATCAGAATTTATCCTGTCCTGCATTTGCTTATGCAGTTACACTCTAACCTATCCTAATATAGTTTACCTTTTCTTTTCATTGCTTTTCTCTAGTTTTCCATAAAAATATGTGATGTTATTGAGCTTTGCTTATATATAGCTGAACACTTGACAGAAAAGATAATTGGAGTCTGACACTATTTTGGTTACTGCAGGATCTGTTTTCAACACCTATAGCGATGTTGTTTTCATTTTTTAGTTTACTTATTGACCTATGCAGAAATTGCAGTTGTTTCTTGCATAATTAAGGTTTTTTTAATAGCTGTAGGCTTGTTCCTGTGTACTGATTCTATGCTTCAGTATGGAAAACTGAAGCCGACACACGATGGAGTGACTGAGTACATAGATGCTCTGTCCTGCACCTGCTCCATGTATTCAAAGTAGAATGTTTCTATTGATTTACATGCTTTTGCACATTTCTCAAGCACTTCTTATCATTTGTTATGTATTACATGGTTTGCACATTTCACAAGCACTTATCATTTGTTATGTATTTATGCATCATCCAGTAACGTTATTTACTTGTGCACCTGGGATAAATATTCCACATTTTTCAATTCACTTCAGGGATCACTCAAATTTTGTTAACTGTATCCGGTATGCTCCTGATGGTAGTAAGTTTATCACCGTGAGTTCTGATAAGAAGGGTTTGATATATGATGGCAAAACTGGAGAAAAGATAGGAGAGCTTTCCACGGAAGACGGTCATACAGGAAGCATATATGCTCTTAGCTGGAGTCCTGACAGTAAACAGGTAATTAGATATTAAACTGTTTTTAGTTCTCATGTTATAGTTCTAAATGTCCTGTTTATACTTTATAGTGTACCTAGATTGTCTTAGATTAGATGTAGAATTATTTGTTTGTTATGATTCACGAACAACACACAGATTCATAAAATATGCTACATAAAACGTAACGTTTTTGAACATATAACATGGTCCACCTATAAGGCAATAAGGATAATTGACCTTCAACAAAGTATTTGATTTCAACCTAGAACCCATGATGATCTAACCTGTATCTAGGACATGCATGATCTCATTTTTTATGAACCTCTTATCTTTTTTCCTTCAAATGTTCAACTTTTTTTTTTGTAGCATTGCACTTAAGCATTTAGTTCCTTTCAATGGATGTTTGGTGCTCATGACCTATGTGTGCCTATCTAAGCAACATCATATGATTTCAAGTGTTTATCCACTTCTAATGGTTTTCTCTTATTTTATCGGTGCCTTTAGGTTCTAACAGTTTCAGCTGATAAATCTGCGAAAGTATGGGATATCATGGAAGATGCAAGTGGGAAATTGAATCGAACTTTGGCTTGCCCTGGTATAGGAGGTGTGGATGATATGCTTGTTGGTTGTCTCTGGCAGAATGACCATCTCGTGACAGTCTCTCTTGGTGGGACATTTAATGTGTTCTCTGCAAGCAACCCAGACCAAGAACCAGTTACATTTGCAGGACATTTGAAGACTGTTAGTTTTTTGGTCTTCTTTCCTAAAAGTAGCCCAAAAACTATACTATCTACTAGCTATGATGGTGTCATCATGAGGTGGATACAGGGTGTTGGATTTGGTGGTAGACTGGTGCGCAAAAACAACACTCAAATAAAATGCTTTGCTGCAGTAGAAGAAGAGCTTGTTACCTCAGGTTATGATAATAAGGTAAGAAAAATCAACATGTTTCCACATATGACTAGAATTTATCCATATCTATTAAGGATAAACATAAATCTTTATCTAGGGCTTGTTTTGATTTTTTGAGCTTAGACTAGTTCCTTTGGGTTGGTAGAAAAAGTGTGGTTATTTTAAATTCCCTACTAATTTGAAGGGTCAAGGGTTTAGACTATCTTGACTGCTTTCTCTTGCTGGTATTATAGGTTTCCAAGCGGGCAATAATTGTGTATATGCTAAGTATTAAAATAATGATGCTTTAACATTTTGAGTTTTAGCTCATTATGATATGGTTAGGTTGATCGGGCACTTGATACAAGAACAACAGGATAGGTTAGTTAGCTCACCGTCCCTTTGGAGGGTCTGAGCTGGTTTCTTGGATCTATTCCTCCTTGTCGAACCTATGTCTCATCTGCCTGTATAGACCAGGCGTCTGCTTTCTTTGAGTGATTTTGTAAGAGGATAATATATACGAATCTCAACATTGAACACGGACTGTAAGCTTATCTATTTGTACATTGCCGGATGAAGTTTCTATGGCTAAACAGGATAACTTGAAAGGGCCACAGGCTCCACCTTCTTTAGGACAATATCTATAAAGTTCATTTCTTTACAAAGACACCATTATAAGATCGAATCGATGTCTGGCAATTGATTTGTAAATACTGAAATGTGAATAGTTATGAAATGAATTGTTTCTTTTTATATTCTCATTTCATCAATAATGACGAAATCAAAGATGACTTCAATCTTTTTAAATGATCTATTTTTCTTTCTCATGTGCTGAAGTTTGGTTAGGCTCAATTATTATTATAACTTATAGTTTCTTGTTGAAATCAGGTCTTCAGAATTCCTCTTAATGGAGACCAGTGTGGAGATGCTGAGTCAGTTGATGTAGGCGGTCAGCCAAATGCTTTGAACCTTGCAATTGAAAAACCTGAATTTGCACTGATCACTACTGATTCTGCGATTGTATTATTGCACAACTCAAAAGTCATTTCTACAACCAAAGTTAACTATACCATCACTTCATCTTCGTATCTCCCTGATGGCACGGAAGCTGTTGTGGGTGCTCAAGATGGGAAACTGCGAATCTATTCCATCAGTGGCTATACGCTTACAGAAGAAGCTCTGCTTGAGAAGCACCGGGTGCTATCACTTCCATACATTATTAAGCCAGATGTTTCTATGTTTGCTTCTGCTGATGCCAACAGGGAAGCTGTTGTGTGGGATCGGGCAAGTAGAGAGGTACTTTCAGTTTTTCAACTACCAGTTCTTTTTTCAGTTGTAAAATGATGACTGCCAAGTTTTTGTTATTTGAGTTTTCCCCTTAAACATGTCAGGTAACACATACCGCCACTTTTTGCTGTTTTGTCTCCACCAGTTTATAGTTTGCTGGAGTTTTTGATGATATTCCTTGTGATTAATGCAACTCATCGATTCAATACACCTTGCCTTTCCCTGCCATGTCGCATCAAAAGATTTTAAAACTGTCTCTTGATTACAAAAGAATTTTTATTCATAATCATTTCATACCCTTGTAATCTTCAATAGTTTGATGGTAAAATAAAACCATTTAATGCAAGGTCTTTTGCAAATTACTACATTGCTGAAAATATATTTCCCTTAATCTAAGGAGAGTTCGAGGTTAGGTGCCCGCTGTATGATTTTCTTTCTGTAAACTTCAGTCAGTCTGTTTCAGTTGAGCAATGTTCTTTACCTTTTACCTTTTTACATGAAATACATGTGCTCGACTGACTTATTTTCCACTTAATATTTTTGGGTTGCAATAAGCATAATATGTTTTTTTTTCTTCAACAGATCAAGCTGAAGAACATGTTGTACCACACAGCTAGGATAAACTCCTTGGCTTGGTCACCTGACAGTCGATTGGTTGCCACTGGCTCACTGGACACCTGTGCAATTGTATACGAGATAGACAAGCCAGCAACCAGTCGCATCACTATCAAGGGAGCCCATCTTGGTGGAGTTCATGGTTTAACCTTCTTGGAGAATGATACTCTGGTGACTGCAGGCGAGGATGCTTGCATTCGTGTTTGGAAGGTGGTGCAGCAATAGGTTACTCATTATTCTGGTGTGCATTGAGAATGTCTTTGCAATTCATTGGAATAAACATCTTTTTTCTTCTGTGCTTGTTGCTATGGCGGCTGTTACTCACAGGCCATAGCATCATTGTTGCCTTCTCTGCGATTTGTTGTCTAAATTTCCTTGACAATTCTTTTTTTGAGTTGTATTATTTTTGTTTTTTTTTTTTCAGTGAGAAAGACTTCTTTGTAAGTGTATCCCTGCATCTGATTTTGTTAGGAGCTGTGAGAATATAGGGATACTGTTGTTTGCTTTCCTTCCCCTGGTCCTGAAATAGTCGTTAAAAACTGACTTCGCTGTGGACTGTGTTAAGTTTTAACGAATGTTGACTGTGCTTTCATATACTTACTCTGCACCTTGCTAACCTACATCATACCCATAAGTAATCCTTATGCATTCTACTTACGCCTGCTGCCTGTAATTTGCAACCATGCGTTCTTTAGAATGATACCAAGGCAAGAAGTAATACATGACGTGCATCTTGGGATTGGAATAGAATAACTTTCTTTGGATGTTTATTTTTCTCTTTTGCATGGGATTCTGAAGCTTGTGTATAGGAAAGCATCGGTATTTTGGTTTCACAAGGCAACCCCCAATCGGTATTTTGGTTCAGGCGTCGCAGCTGATCATAGAGTTCTCCCGTCACAGGGCAATGAAAAGAACAATTGCTGGATTGGGACCTATGGCAATTTCAACCCATAACTTATCAGATGCCACTGATGAAGTGACGAGTGTCCGGTATTTTCGAACGTGAACCAGCGGAGACTGCCTGTCTCATTATGCCTGTCTCATTCTTCAGTTCCAAACTAGATGTTTTTGGCTTTCGCAGATATATTATTTTTATTATAGTATAGTATATTTAAGTGAATAACAAAACTTATATATTTAAAAAAATAAAAACCTTATATAAATTGAAATGGAGGCACTGATGAAAATGGTTGTGGAAGATTTAAGTTGAGAAACACCATGAATAGGAATAGCATTAGAGATTTGAACTGCGTGCGTGGAAAAAAAAAAAAAAAAACATTTATCCTTTCTCTTCATTTTACTGGTCTTCTGCCTTTTTGTAGTAAGTGAAGTAAACAAGTCAGAATGATTTTGTGCATCATGTAAGGAAAAAAAAAAAAAAACGTCTTCAATTTGCTGTTAAAGAAAAAATATGTAGTATTATTATCGGGATTATTCATACCACCTGCGTTTGTTGTATAGATAATCTATAGATTTTGTTATGAAAGGATATTCATAAGAATGGGTGTGTTTAGAGCCCAAACGTTTGGGCAAAGTTTGGGAATTCTGGCCAAAATTTGGCACTGTAGGAAACTAAAAAGACTGTACCACGTTTTGTTTGTTTGTGGTAAATATTATCCTACCATGGGGTAACTAGACTCAAAAGAATTGTCTCGCAATATACATTAAACCGTATAATTAGTTTATTTTTTTTACCTACATTTCATAATCCGGTCTTTTGGTGTATTTATTGTTTCGATTTGATGGGAGTGCGAGAAAATTTTGGAGAGAAACTTGGGACTCTAAACACACCCAATGTCTCACAGTTCATATAGCACGAGGAAACAAACGGCCATGCAAGTTAGCATAACCCTATTTCTCATCTCAGACAGCTAATCATCTACCCCCATGAGTCCACGATCACGGCCGAACCGAGCCACAAACAGGATATAACTCGAGACCCTTCGGTTCCCCCGTTGGCTCTTCTTCTCTAGATTTGTGTTTGTGTTTTTCGCTACTATTTGCTTTTCCTCATCTCTTTCGAACAACTTATCAGTCTGGCTTATCAGTCATGGTAGAGTGTCGCCGTTGCCACTGATCCGTGAGTCGTCGATCCACGACACTTCGATAGCCATGGCCCCCATCACTAGATGACTTTCCCACTCATATCCCATCACTCGCTTTCGACCTATATGGTTTCTTAGCGCTCCCACGGCCACGCCACCTTTGATCTTGGCCTAATAGTTCATGGATTGGCAATCGTAGGGTCTCCACTGGCTGATGAGGCTTTTAACACTCATGTAATAATTGTGTAATTGTTATATGTTGGCCTAATTGTTATATTGCGAACTAAATATAACCTAAACTAACTAAATATAAACTAATATACTCCCTCCGGGTCCCAAAATAAATGACGTTTGCGCTCCCGAGAAACATGCGGGCAATTATATATTAAAATATATAAATATTTACGCTAAGTAATTAGTATTATCGGAGAGATCTTTAAGTCTAGTTTTTTAATAAATTTATTTAGAAATATAAATATTGCCCGTATTTTATACAAAGCAAGTTAAAGTTGTGGCACGAAAAACCTAAAACGCGTCATTTATTTTGAGTCGGAGGGAGTATAACTGAAAACCAAAACCTTAACCTATGTGACACACGCTTCTGAGTTCAGAAGTCACTGATGCATCTAACACTGGTGTAATTTAATTGTTATATGTTCACGTGAATATGGCTTCTAGCTTCTACATGAAAATATTCAACCTTAATAAAGAAAGTTCCATTTACTTTTTATAATTTACTATATACTCATCATAAATCTCAATATTATTTCTTTTATTTAAAAACAAAAATCTTCTATACCCTTTGGTAGTGTCCCATGACGAGAACGTCGAGAAGACATGTGAAGTCAATCAACAAAAATAAAAAATTAAAAGGGAGAAGAAAAATAAAGAAAACAAATTTTTTGAAAGGAACTCTGAAAAAAAAAAAAAAGCCCAGCCCAGAAGAAGGCCCATGCGGGTGTTGTTTTTCTTCACGCCCTCATATTTAACGTATGGAGCAAATTTCCCCTTCCGTCCGGTGTCCGCTGCATTCCTAGTCGTGCGTGCGTTCTGTCTGCCTCTCTCCCTCTCTCGATCTCCGGCGACTGGGCCGCCGCCGCCGCCGCCGCCGCCGCCGTCCTAAGCCAGGTGCTGAGGCTTTACTCGGTCCCTTCGCCGGGGACGAGCACCGATCAGGTATTCCCACCCCTTCTCTTGCTTTCCCTTCAAGCTGAGCACCGAAACCCTAACCTAAACCTATTTGATTGAGAAGCCTCCTAACTTCGAAGTTTTTGCAAAAATTATTTGGGTGTACACATCTACACCCTTGCCCCTTTACTGGATCGGCCCCTGAGAACAAGGTCGATGGGCACGTCTCCTTCGGGGATCGTTTGTTTCACTGGAGAGAGAAATAGCCATGTTAGATTAGCAAAAGATCTGAACTTTGAGTTCAAAGAGTATGGACACCATGCTCACTTCAGCCTGTTAGGTTGCTTGTAGCGGTTGTTGCTTTTTAGTGCCTATAATAATTGCCTATTCTTCAGTTATAAGCATCACGTGTGGTTCTTTTTCCCCCCTCACAACTTTATAGAAGTCTTCAACTCATATCCGTTTCTAGGTTTTCAAAAAAACTCATATCCGTTTCTTGTGATTATTTTCTTCTGATTGTTTTCTTGTTTGTTTTCCATGAGTGGTTGCAATAATGCTCACGTAACATGACAGCTCTTGTTTATGATCAGACAATGCTGTTTACATGATTAATACATTGAAATTCAATCACTGAATCAAGAGTAGCCTATCCCATTCTAATTTAACTGCTATTGCTATTTTGTCTTCATGAATTAAGCTATTCCCATGTTTACATTTTCATCATTATTTCCTGATGAAACTTTCACCAGGTACACATCGATGTTCGATAGTTCTTGAGCTCCTTGTAGTTTTTAGGAATATAAAAAAGATTAGGCAAAATACGTTTTCAGAAAATAAAATGCGATATATACACAGATAACTGCATTATAGTTTTCTGTGGCTTCATCATGATTATGGATTTAGGATTATTTAATATAAGCAACATATCATTCTGCTTTTCACTAAGTATTACTGCACTCACACGATACTTTATGGAACTGCATTGCTGGAGCTAGTACCATGCATTGCATTTATATTCCGTTTGTTCCTTGTGTTAAGGAAAAAGTATATTGTTTGTCAGGAAACTACTAGGTACGACGCATTGGCTTACTTTAAAAATTCTAGCAGTAAAACAAGTGGTGGTCTGCATGCTTTAGTGGAATTCAATAGCAGTAATCATGGGGAAATGTTTGCATATGTCAAGACTTTTAAATTTGTTTTTCTCCCAAGTTTCACGCTTAGCCTCATGTTTCTTATCTTAAACATGTTGTATGTGTTTCAGTTAAATAGAGGGCTACTTGATTGTTTGGAATTTACTTTTATAGTTGATTCCAAGCATGGAAAGTCGACCAAATGGTTCAGTAAATAATGCTGAGCATAATCAGGAGAATGAGAAGTCCATGGATGCTAGTGAGCCTGAAGAAGCACAAGATTTTTTTGTTTACAGAGAAGATGTTGTGAGTTTGAAGTCCAAGGAGGATATCCGTGGATTAGTTTTGGAGGTAGCTGGGGAGTATGATTCTGAAGGTAGCATCACTGATGATGAAATTGATACTGAGGAACAGAAAGATAAAACTGCTAGTGGAGTTGAAAATGGTGGTGTTGATGGTGATAATACTAGTAATGGAGCTGAAGATGAACACCAGAGTTCTTTACCTGATGACAAAGTTCGAGTGTTATGGATAGATGGTAGTGAAAAGACAGAAGACATTGATGAGGTAGTTGTTGTTGATAGAAGTTTCCTTCATGGAGATTTAGTTGCCTCTGCCTCAGATCCAACTGGTCAGATGGGGCTTGTTGTGGATATCAATCTCGTGGTTGATTTGCAAGGTGCCAATGGCGATACGATAAAGGGTGTATCTTCCAAGGATTTGAGACGAATCAGGGAATTCAATGTGGGTGATTATGTTGTCTCTGGACTATGGCTTGGTCGAGTTGATGAAGTGCTAGATAATGTTAATGTGTTGTTTGATGATGGCTCTGTCTGTAAAGTTAATAGGGCAGATCCTATGCTTTTAAAGCCAGCATTTGGCCCAATTCATCCAGATACAGCCTGTCCTTTTTATCCAGGACAGCGTGTAAAGGCAGTGTCATCATCTGTTTTCAAAACATCCAGGTGGCTTAATGGATTGTGGAGAGCAAGTCGTCTTGAAGGTACTGTCACAAAAGTGGAAACTGCTGCTGTTATAGTCTATTGGATGGCAGCTGCACACTTTGCTACAGATCAGCAACCTTTTCCTCCAGAGGAGCAGAACCCAAAGGACCTTACTCTTCTGTCTTGTTTCTCATATGCAAACTGGCAACTAACTGAGTGGTGTCTTCCTCACCAATACACTTCATGTACTAGTGATACCGTGATTAATTCTGATAAGCATACAAGACAGATATGTACATGCTCAAAAAAGCTCAGCTCCGCTGTCTGATATTCCAGAATCTCAAGCTGATGTTCAGACTGAACAAGGTCAAATGACTGATACAGATTCAGGTCACAGGCAGGCAGATGTTGATTCTACTGCAGATGGATTGAGTATGTCAGATGGAGATAATTCCAGCATAGCCAAAGAATCAGAAACAGGAACTAGCGTATCAGGCATCCCAAAGGAGGGTCCACAGGACAATGCAACAGCACGAAAAAAGTTCAGGAAAGTGTTTCTAAAAAAAGACAAAAGAACAAAAAAAAGAGATGACAGCTTTGAGCGAGCTCTGCTCATTGCAAATACTTGCACCAAAGTTGACGTAATCTGGCAGGACGGGACAAAGGAATGTGGAGTTGCTGCAACATCATTGATCCCTATCCACAGTCCAAATGACCATGATTTCTTCCCGGAGCAGTATGTTGTGGACAAGGCCACAAATGATGATGATTCTTCTGAACCAAGGCGCATGGGCCTTGTTAGAAGTGTTAATGCTAAGGACCGAACAGTAACTGTATCATGGTTTAAGCCTTCGTTACATCAAGAGGAGCCAATGGAGATCGGGTGTAATGAAATTGTGAGTGCATATGAACTGGATGGCCATCCAGATTATGATTATTGCTATGGAGATATTGTCGTCCGTTTGCCGCCTGTCTCACCTGTAATTGAATCAACCAATAACAATGACCAAATGGAACTGGATAAGACGGTAGATTCCTCCGAAGGATTTGCTGCTTCAAATGATGCACCATCTGATACTAGTGTGGATGAACAGCTTTCACAGAAGGAATCCTGCTCGCAGTTTACAGGCCTCTCATGGGCTGGAAATCTAGTTGGCTTTAAAGATGGTGAGATTGAAGTCATTTGGGGCGATGGATCGATTTCAAAGGTATTTCACAGCTAATGCGCTAAACACTATTCCCTCCATTCCAAATTATAAGACTTTCTGGCTTTTCTAGATGCATTTCCTTTACTATGCATCTAGTTATACACTATGTCTAGATACAAAGTAAAGGAAATGTATCTAGAAAAGCCAGAAAGTCTTATAATTTGGAACGGAGGTAGTATTATATATGTCAACTAGCATTAGGAGTTTATTCTGTCAAAAAATGTTCAGCTGAATCTTTGTGCTTTGTCAAATAATATTCAGGCTTGTCTAGCTTAATCATTTCTTTTTACCACCTGACCTGACCCTCACTTGACTAATATTCTGCAGCGTCATGTGTAACCTATATTTGTTTTAAATAATGATCTGCTGTTTCAGGTTGGGCCTCATGAAATATATGTTGTTGGTCGTGAAGATGATGATGGTGCCTCACTAGATGATGGAACAGCCTCTGATGGTGCTAGCTGGGAGACTGTTGATGACAATGAAATGGATGTCCTTAATGATTCTGCAAAGGTATTCTTGACTGCTGTCTGACATTATCATGAATTATTTTTAATCGGTTATATCTTGAATATATCTCCAAAACACATTTTAGTTTCCTTTCGTTCTTTATATTATCGATTCCTATCCTCTTTCAGGATGATTCGCAAACTGTACCTGAGAACAGAATTGAAAGGGAAAATGGTTCATTCAGCTCCCAGGATGGAAGTTCTGTTGGAACCGGTCCCCTTTTAGGTTGCTATTGGGTTTGTGACCGATTGGCAAGTGATCTATTTGCTTTCGAGGTAGAAGGCATTTGGATGGATCATCAAACTCAGATGCTATGGATGAAGTTGAGTCTCACCGTTCTAATGAGGTTTCAGAAACTGGTGATGACATTGATAAAATTAACGAGGATCATGTAGAATCACCAGAGCATGCTGCAGTCACTGAAAATGATTCTTCTGTCGAGATGTCTGTAGACGTGGTCATGGCTGATAATCTTGTAGATCCAGAATGTTTCAAACACTTTGATGTTCTGCAATGCCCTCCAGACCACCACTACCTTGAAAACACAGCCCAGGTGAATTCTCACATCACTGTTTTTTTTAAGTTACTCTGTTTCAAATTGTAAGTCGTTCTATGTATCTGGACACAATATATATCTAGGTAGGTAGCAAAAGCTATGTATCTAGAAAAGCCAGAACAACTTAGAATTTGGAACAGAGGGGAGTATTATTTATTTGTAGTAAACTTGCACGCTTCCTTTTTAGCTGATTATGAAAGCAATTCCTATACTCTGGTCCCATTGTAAAATACTATCTCTGTCCAAAATATAGTTAGTTCTGGGTTTGTTGTACTCCCTCCGTCATGTAGGAGTTCTAGGACATATTACACTTTTTAACCTCCCTTAATCATGGAGAGGGATTAGGATTAGCTATTGGGTTGGCATAAACATTAATGGTAAGTATGCATATGAATGCATGGGTACCTATTATTATTTATTTTTTTTGAAAGAACATGGCAGCAGCTCTGCCTCTCAATTAAGGAAGGAAAGAGTTTATGTGCAGAAAGTGCCATCGGCACAAGGAACCCCCAAGAATGCAGTACACCTTGCATGGGTACCTTATGATTCAGGACTGAGGGAGTAAGTCAAATTATTTTGAATAGAGTTTATCTACAGAAAGTGCCATCGGCACAAGAAACCCCCCAAGAACGCAGTACACCTTGCATGGGTACCTTATGATTCAGGACTGAGGGAGTAAGTCAAATTATTTTGAATTTTGACCAAGTTTATATTTATAGGAAAAATTAATAAACATCTGTGACTTAAAAATTTATATTTTCATAGCTGATCTAATTACTATTTTGGTGTCCCAAATGTTATTTTCTCCTATAAATTGGGGAAAACATAACATGGTTTCACTTAGGACAAACTTACAAGTATATATGTTATGGGATGGAGGGAGTACTCCCTTTGGTCATTGTAGTTGACTTCTCTTTTTGCATGTAGTTGAGGTATATAAAATTCAGCGATCCATATCTATATAGATTTGAAAATGCGAGTAAACTTGTCCTGAAACATAGTAATTTACTAATTTTACTGTATCTTCTAAACATATCAGAACAAAAGTTAGTAGGGAACCTTGCATTTTGGCGACTATTTTGATCTCCAGAATGGCAATTGTTTGTGTCGGGAGGGAATTTTTTTTTGTTGGCATTTCACTGGTATAGTCAAATACGTTTCTGCATGAGGTTTCTTGCTTACATATTGTTAAACAATGTTCTGGCAGGGTACGGGTGGAAGAAAGTGGGTCAAAAGGTACAGCAGGAATGGAGCATACTTGAGAAGAACCTACCAGGTCTGCTAATACTCAATACAAACACTAAGAATAACCTGAGGACAACCACATTATGATTTGCTGATGTTCCTTTCACTGCATTTGTAGACTATATTTATGTTAGGGTATTTGAGGATCGTGATGGATCTCTTTGAGAGCTGTAATTGTTGGAGCAAGTGGAACACCCTACCAAGATGGCCTGTTCTTCTTTGATTTCCACCTTCCACCTGAGTATCCAGAAGTCCCTCCGGTAATTGCAACAACTACATCTTTCATCTTTCTTTGTCTTTGTTTTCATTTTCGTAACTGCTGTATACTTAAACTGTAAATAAATATATTTAGCTTAAACTCTGCTGACAGTGCTGCATTTTTTTTTCATCCTGGCAACCATTGTTGAATCTGCAGTCAGCATACTATCATTCTGGTGGTTTGCGTGTAAATCCAAACCTGTATGTGGACGGGAAGGTTTGCTTAAGTCTCTTAAATACTTGGACTGGCAGAGGGAACGAAGTGTGGCATCCATCATCATCAAGTATTCTCCAAGTACTAGTTTCAATTCAGGGATTGGTTCTCAATGAAAACCCTATTTTAATGAGGCTGGGTACGAGAAGCAAGTTGGTACTGTTGAAGGGGAGAAGAATGCAGTACCGTATAATGAGAATACATACCTGCTGAGCGTGAAATCCATGCTGTATATATTGAGACGGCCTCCTTTGGTAATTAAACTTGCGATTGCACTTGTCATTATCCAGTTAATCCAGTTTGCACGTTCATTCCTATAATCTGTTACTTGAATCTGTCACCAAATTGATAAGCATGTAACAAAATAAAATCTAGAAACTCCTAATTTTTATGCATCTAGTGGTCATTTTTTTCTTCATATGGTCCAGTAAAGAATTTTATTAGTTTAAGATCTATTCAATACCTCTTTATTTTCTAATTGTTTAATGCATGACACCACAGCATTTTGAGGATTTCGTGAGGAGCCACTTCCACAAGCGTGGTCACTACATCCTTAAAGCTTGTGAGGCCTATTTGCAAGGAAATGTTGTTGGCACTCTCACTGACGATGCATGCCCCACCGACAGAAGTAAGGAGCACTCGAGCTCTGTTGGCTTCAAGCTTGCACTAGCAAAGATTTTACCACGGCTGATTGCAGCCCTGAAGGACATCGGAGCCGACTGCGACCAGTACGAGCACCTTGGGAAAACAGAAACAGTTAAAGAAAGCTGATTCATTGAGGGACTTGTACTTGGATTTTTTGTTTTTCTGTTTCTTTTTGTTCAGAAAGATGGTGACACCAGCAGGCTGTTTTCCTATAAATGTACATTCAAAGTTTGTTGTTTCAGTCAAACATTTGGAAAATATGGCTCCAAATGATTTATTTTTGATATACATGAAACTGAGCTCTACCATGTACAGTTGATGTTTGTTAAACTTGCATTGTCTAAACTTCAAAAGATCAGGAAGGCATTGTCTTTCAAAAAAAAAATTCAAAGATCAGGAAGGCATTGGCAATATTGGAACCAGGTCTAGAAAATCCTGAACAGAGGTGTGAGGTCCATGTCGTGTTGATTTCAGGGATATACACTCGTGGGGGAAAAAATACTTTGGCAATTCCTTTTCCATGTTGAGTTTGGAATTCGGAATGTATTTTCCTTTGTTTATTTAATCGTATCCATTTTCCTTTGTTTATTTAATCTTCGGGAAGGACTGCTGATTCTTGATCAGATAATCTGACTTTGAAAAAAAAAAAAAAGGTCATCAGCAATGGCCTGCAGCCCCTTACCCTCCGTGCCGTGTTTGGGTTGTTGAAGTTTTAAATACCCAACTATCCAGCTTCTTGTTTATCTGGTTGACTAGAGAGTCCTGTGATCTTGGCATGGTTCCCAATCTGATCTTGGCAATGTTATCTTAGTCCAACAAGTACACCCTGTGCTGTGCTGCCTGTGGGGGGCTTACGTCGTAGCAATGGATCAGGTTTGTTATTCCCGTTGATTACAGTAGCAGCAAGATCGATCAATCGCAGACTCGAAACGTACGAGTTCAGTGACGACCGGATAGACGGCGTTGCCAGGCGAACTACGCTGGCGTCGTGCACCACGCAGCACTTGCAGCATTTTTTAGTGGCAAATGGCGCGTTATTCTGCCACACCCCTGGCTTGGCTTTGGATGGCTGACTTCATGGAGAAGAAGATCGGGACGCACCGCCGCGGATCCGTAGCTTGACTTCAGGCATGCGTGCCTGCAACGACTCGAGATTTGGATCGCGCTTTGGTTTCACACTAAGAACATCGCTTCAGTAGAAACATCTGTCGTAGTTTTGCTTTCCTCATTTACCAAAATGCACCAAATCTGAGTAACCATTTACAACATGTCCCGTAAGGTGTTTTTTTTTTTCAAAAGTTTATAGAAAATATTTTCAACATCCATGACCTAGGTATACTATGAAAATATATTGCATGACAAATCTAATGATACTTATTAATCGCCAGCCATGCGCGCGATCCATGTACTTAGACCAGTTTCACTGAAAATTTCATATCCCTATTTCCAAAACACTTTCACATGTTAAAACGTGTAAATAGGTTTCATTCCTATGCAACTCTTTTTTTATCCCATGAAACTTTCTTCATCTATATCTAATAAAATACTGACCAGGCCTAGATCACATGGCTCCTCGTAATTGGGAATTTGGGGATCATGTATCACTTGCTTCTCGGTGTGTGTGGCCTCATGGTTGCCTATTTATATGGGGCGCCCGTAGCTTAGCTTGGTTCAATCCAAATTAACACTCACAATTGTTCGTACTCGGCACCTGCAGGCCTCTAGCTAGGTTCTGCCGCGAGCAAGCATTATTGTCCCAGCTGCTGCATGCGCCACTATCTATCTCATCAGCAATTCAGCACTGGTTTGTATCCATCTGCTCATCTGATTACCAATAATTTATACTGCAGTTTTCATTTCATTTCGTCCTTCCTAGCTATCAGCATGGCCATTATATATGTATATATAAGTCAGCGTAGAGATCCAGCTCCACACTAGGCATACACGCACATGGAGTTCTTGATGATTATGAACTAGGAAGCTAAGCTTGGTAGCTGTAATGACCAGAAAAATCTATCCATATATCTGCAGAAATTTGATAGAGCATGTTCTGCTGATTTAAATTTGGCGGCTGATTTCGTCGATTTAATAGTATTCTGAGAGAGAATAAGCTGAAGCGAGCCCGAGCCCATGCCGAAATCAGTAGAACAGGCTCATACTCGCGTGAATCATCGCTACATCTGGTTTAGAAGGAATAAACTGTTTATGAATCACCAGCTTATTTCTGTTTTTCTCAGATTGCCCATGCTTTCAAGCCTAGCTATAGTAAGTAATAGTGTGAGTCGTCTATGTAAATAGATACCATGAACTGTTAGCTCTTTCTGAATATATCGTGCTTTTTAATTTCTCAATCAACCACCGCTCCACTTGCATGCATAACAATGGAAAAGGAATTCGTAGAGATACCTTCACAAGGATGCATGTCTCTTATACCATCATCATCCGTTCAAAAAGGTCGCCAATTTTTGTGACATACAGTACATATATAAAAGCATGTGGCACAGCCAAGTGCTGCCACCAGTCTCTACCACTTCGACGACAGCTAGCGTAGTGGGAGCTCCATATGCATATAAACATTTAGATGGATTGGAGTAGTAGCGCACCATGCATCTGCAAATGAATATTGGCGCACCGCGCATGCATGCTCGCCAATATGCATGTAGATTGCTCTTCTCATAAAAAGTTGTCCGGACGCGAGGGTTTTCAATTTCGGCTGAAATTTTCGAAATTTTGAAACTTTGGGTTTCTCGGTGGGCACGAAAAGAAATCCTCTACGGTCAAAAAATTTCGTGTGAATTGTCTCCCACCCTCAAATAGCGCTAAAATGACCCAAAATTGACTTTCTTGTCGGCCCACCATATATATATAGCCCTATCAAACCCTAAAATCACACCCAAAATCCACATTCTATCCCCGCCTCCGACTTTCCTCTATTGCCGGGGGCGGCCCTCCCGGCAAGAGCACACAAGGGCGACTGTGAGCCGCCTGTAGCCCCCCATAGAAATGCGGAATCATGTCAATTTTTTACCGTGTATTTATGGTGTATGATCAACTATAGATAGTTTCAAGTTTAAATCATGTCAATTTTTAAAAAAACTTGAATTTAATTTAAATTTGATCCAAAATTTCGGGAATTTCAAAAATTTCCCTTTTCTCAGTGGGTTTCAGAATTTTTTTATTTCCAAAATTGAAAACACGGGACGCGAGACCACCGATCGACGCCCATAGAGATACTCCGTATGAGCATGCATGAGATACAGGTATAGCACTAGCTGGGCGATAGAGGTATAGCACTACCTGGGCGGCGGGCTCAAATAATGATGGCGTGCACCTGCATCTGCACGCACTACTGGCTAGTCCAGCAGCCTGATGGCTGATTGTTATATTTATCTCTGATTCTGTCTTGGCTCTTGCATTCAGAGAATCAGAGGTGTCCTGTAACCAATAACAGCCCGCCGGCCGGTAAAATGGTCGCCGCCGCCAGAGCAGAGCTCGCCGCTCTTCTCCTCGTCGCCGCCGCCGTCTGCGCTGCCACGGGGTTCAGGCCGCCGGGACCGCCGCCGGTGTCGGAGGACACCCTTGAGCAGGTGGCCGCCTCGCTGGAAATGTACGTCGACGAGCTCCCTCAGATGCCTAAGGTCCTCGGCTACTCCATCAAACACGGCCGCCCCACGCCGACTCACCTCACCATCGGCATGTACCAAAAGAAATGGGTATTTATCTTCTCACAATTTATATATCTATATAACTATCTAAGTTGTGCGTGACACTGTTGATTGAAAGTTGACTTTTGTATTTTCGTTGTGCGCGCGTAATCAATCAATGCAATGCAAGCAGAAATTCCACCGGGACCTGCCGGCGACGACCGTGTTCGTGTTCGGCACGTCGGCGGAGACCGCCACCTTCCCGGGGCCAACCATCGAGGCGCTACAGGGGGTCCCGCTGTCCGTGACGTGGGAGAACCACCTCCCCGACCGCCACATCCTGCCATGGGATCCCACCGTCCCCACCGCCATCCCCAGGAGCGGCCGCGGCGTGCCCACCGTCGTCCACCTCCACGGCGGCGTCGACCCGCCGCAGTCCGACGGGCACGCCAACGCCTGGTTCACCGCGGGGTTCCGTGACCGGGGACCCGCGTGGACGACGCCGACGTACGCGTACCCGAACGCGCAGTCCCCGGCGGCGCGCTGTGGTACCACGACCACGCGCTGGGGCTCACCCGCGCCAACCTCCTCGCGGGCCTCCTCGGCGCCTACGTCCTCCGCAACCCCGCCGTGGAGGCGCCCCTCGGCTCCCCGCCGGCGACGCGTTCGACCGGGTGCTGGTCCTCGCCGACCGCAGCTTCTACGCCAACGGCGCGCTCTACATGAACTGCACCGGCGACAACCCTGCAGTCCACCCGCAGTGGCAGCCCGAGTACTTCGGGGACGCCGTCACCGTCAACGGTAAGGCCTGGCCGTTCCTCCGCGTGAAGCGCCGACGCTACCGGTTCCGCGTCATCAACGCCAGCAACGCCCGGTTCTTCAACCTCTCGCTCTCCAACGGCCTCCCGTTCCACGTCGTCGGCTCCGACGCCAGCTACCTGCCCCGCCCCGTCGTCGCCACGCACCTCCTCGTCGCCGTGGCCGAGGCGTTCGACGTCGTCGTCGACTTCTCCGAGTCGTCCGCGTCGCCGACACATGAGGAGGAGGTGGAGCTCGTCAACACGGCGCCGTACCCGTACCCGGACGGCGACGCGCCGAACGACCTCAACGGCAAGGTGATGAAGTTCGTCGTGGACGCGCCGCCGCCGGCGAAGAAGGACGACGACGACGACCAATCGAGGGTGCCGGCGCGGCTGCTGGACTACGTCAAGGTCGCCGAGGAAGAGGCGGCGCGGACGCGGTACATCGTGTTGTACGAGTACGAGGACGAGGCGTCCGGCGACCCGACGCACCTGTACATCAACGGGAAGCGGATGGAGGACCCGGCGACGGAGACGCCGCGGGCTGGCACGACGGAGGTGTGGGAGGTGATCAACCTCACGCAGGACAACCACCCGCTGCACCTGCACCTGGCCACGTTCCAGGCCGTGCGCGTGCGGGGGCTCGTCGGCCTGGAGGAGTTCAAGCGCTGCATGGAGAAGCTCAACGACGCGGTCCGCTGCGAGGTGGGCCGGCACGCCGTGGGGAGGAGGTGGCCGTGCCGGAGCACGAGAGGACGTGGAAGAACGTGGTCAAGATCGCGCCGGGGTTCATGACGACGGTGGTCGTTGAGTTCCTCATGGTCGACACCGGCAGGAGCTACCCGTTCGACGCCACGGCCGAGCCAGGATACGTCTACCATTGCCACGTAAGTAGCCAAATAACAAGTTGAAGCATCTGCTTATTCATTGCTTATTACCAACTGGGATTGTGAATAATCCTTGGTTTGTTTTGATTAATACTGGCAGATTTTGGATCATGAGGACAACGCAATGATTCGGCCGTTGAAACTGATTAAATGATCATTCATGCGTCCACTACTTGGGCTACAGAATTTAACAGGAAGAAATAGCTCATTTGTTTCAAGAAAAAAAAAACTTAATGTTGTCAGCCAAACAGGGCGTTAACTTAAGCAACCAAATGGCTTCAGATCTTATCAGATGATTATACAGAAGTCAACAATTTCCTTCAGAGATGTATAACCCATATATACATGTACAGATAAAGGGCAGCATAACTTGTTATTATTATGTATATTCTTGAATTTCTAAATACAGAGTACCAAACAAATGAAGGAGGTTAAATGAACCATCCATTATTTCACAATATTTTCCATGCTCGTGCTCCATCAAGGTCACAGGCTGAATTTTGGCAAACCATCTACCATGTGCGCTTTACACACTTGACTTAGAGCCTGTTTATTACAAGAGCTAGTAGTTGCTAGCTAGCTAAAAATTAGCTGAAATTAACTCTAGTGGATTCAAACATAACAACTAATAGGTGGGATAGTCTTTTGGCCAAATATTTAACTAGTACTTGTTAGCCATCTAGCTTGCCAACCATAGCTAATATGAGCTAATTTTTAGTCCAACTAGTAACTTGCCCTTAGTTGAGTGGAGGGCTTCCAAACTTAAGATCAACCTCAAGGAATTAGTCAAATCATTTTGCAAAGATAAATTTAGCTCTAAAAGGTCCATGTGGTATTCAAACAACTAGCTATGATGGCATTTTTTTGCATCCACATGACATGAGTAAAATTTTATCCCTTTATTATCTAAAATGTTACACAACAACATCTTGGTATGAGGATATGGTAAGACACGACATGACAATCCTATATTGGATGATGTTTGAGAGGATAGGTGGAATGAGGTCGTTTCTCCTAGGGAACATTCCTATGAGATGCAGGACGAGCACATCCTCCAGAATAGTGCAAGCCAATTTGTTCCACTTCAACACCGTTACGTGTCATCTTTATCTTTTGTGACAGAGCCATCTTTATCAATTCAAGACTCCTCCTGTGCCATCCTCTCTCTTTGGCACTATTCTTCATTTTCCTTCTTCGAGGGCTTTGCACACCTAGGGAGTGAGCAGGATGAGGGGGAAGGGAAGCGCCGCAAGGGGGTGGGGGTGGGTGGCATGGTAGGCAGTCTAATTCAAGTCGTTTCTGACGGCCCCTAGCAACAACTACTATCACAGGTGATGGAGCTACATAGACTGGCCGAAATTGGTGGGGACAGGTGTAGCTAGGCGAAACTATATAGTGGGAGCTACACCATGGCGTCCACGAAGGTTGTGATGGGCAGCAGCCGCACAATAGGGCATGTGAGCAAGACGGACAGGCGTTATGGTGGGAGAGGAGAGGAAGAAAGAGATTTGAGGATAGGTTGACCTGCTGGCTCTGCACTAACAATTGCTAACATAAGACTTAATAATCTTCTGCTCTCTCTCCCTCCATCCTTCAAGCAAACATACAATAGGACGATCCTTTTCCCTCAACTAACTAAAAAGGTAAGATCAAGCCTCTTTGGATGGTCCAAACTAATGTTCAATCCATGTTTTGGGTGTCAATTAATTAGAAGGCATAAACATTAACTAATCACTGGTCTAACGAAAACTAATAGAGGCTACTAATTGATTAGTAGAACCTATTAGATAAAAGAAAATTTTACTGGTCTAACTAAAACTAATAGAGGCTACTAATTGATTAGTAGAACCTATATTAGATAAAAGAAAACTTTAACCTATTATCCACTTCGAGCGACGAACTAAACCTTTATTCCGGTGTAGGATGCCATCATCCCGTCCCATCTTTTCCCTAAACCAAATGCATCCCAGCATAAAAGTTGTTCCTAGTTCCTACTACTGTTCTGATGCTTGACACAACTGGGGAGAAGAAAAAAAAAATCGAGGGGAGAAGAGAATGCCACATCTTTCCCACAGCAAAAGAGGAAATTCGTCGTCCACTAGAAATCGTCGACACCTCCCAAGCAAGTCTAAAGAGAGATTCCTGCCCGGGCCCGTCCTTTCCCTGCCCCTGCCAATCTCTAGATTTTTATCTTGTCATCTACCGGTCAGTGCCCCTCAAAACCAAGAACCAAATTGCTTGCAACCAGCTACCTGCTAGCACCTCGCTAGCTAGCTAGCAGCGAAGTCCGAGGTCTCCACTGAGAAAAACCTCCATCCATCCCTGCCTCTCTTCAAGTCCCCTATATATCCTCTTCTTCACATCATCAGTGAGGTACGGTGTGCTCGGAGTTGTCGCGGCAATGGCGGAGAGGAGGTTTCCTGCTGGCTCTGCTTGCTTGCTCGCCGTGGCGATGGTGTTGTTGCAGGCGGCAGCGGTGGTGCTCGTTGTGGGCGAGGAGAGTGACGGCGGCGGCGGGCTTCTGGACCCGCGGCAGCTGGAGAAGTTCGTGGACGAGCTGCCGGACATGCCAAGGCTGCGCGGGTACGGCGTCACGGAGGGCGGCGCGCTCGTCGCCGGCAACCTCACCATCGGCATGTACGACACCACCTGGGTAAGTGCTCTATCGTAACACTACACCTTTACCTACGTTCGTGGCTGGGTGCACAAAAATTACACATGTCTTAGATTAGATTAATTCCTGCCTAGGTTCGCCATGTGTCGCCGTGCGTAGAAAATCAAGAGTATCTCCTTTACTTCCATCAGAGACTAGATAGTCTTTTTTTTTTGGCGTGTCATAGAATAGTTTAGATGCATGATGTATATAGTTCTATTGACATGGTCGATGTCCTCTGAACAAAGCACGATTGTTCAACTTAGTACGTCAAACGAGTGATACGAAACGAAAGGGAAATTCGAGGGCTTAGAACAATTCGCAACAATGACCTGGCGTCAATATCAAGGATTTGTGTGCTTAGCGAGTCGTTGAAACAGCACGGCAAATCCTGACTCATGATGCGTTCCACAATGTTATTTTGTTGTTAGGCCTTCTGCACTGAATCGATCGTCTTAAAGCGGCATTATTGTAGCACATACATACGGAATATATACCTTTTACAACAACAACAAAAAAATCCCGGATGGAAATCAGGGGGAAGGGGTGAAAAGCATGTGAAAAAAGGAGAACGAAAGAGACTTGAAATAGGGACAGATGTAGACTATGCATGGGTGAAAAAAGGAGAACGAAAGAGACTTGAAATAGGGACAGATGTAGATCAATATGCATGGTTCTTATATTAAAATTAACATTGTTAATTAGTCCTAGATTAAGTTGTAGACCATTTCATGAGAAATTTTGTTCTTCGTGAGTACAGAAAATGCTTGATGTTTCATTTTTATAATGTAGATCTATTTAACATCTATATTATAATAATTTGATATGAATATAGACATCATACTGACGCTAAAAAAAAAAAAAAAACTAGACACATCCAAATCCATCCCTAACAGCTAGCGGGCAGTTCCAATGGACAACAGCACACAAAAAATCTACTCTCTGACTTATGAATTTGAGAGTTTTGTAATTTTGTTTTTTACTTTCATTTGGACACAAACTAAATTCGTCAAGGGTAATGAAGTGGACGCACCCGTCTGCATCGTCGATCACATTCACGGGCCACGATGACTGAACTGAGTCAGCTCGTTGGCCACGAACCCGACCCCACCTTATCATCGATGGCAGACAATAATTCACAGCTTTGCGAGCCCATTCGAGTGGATTTTCTTTTTGGAGACTTTCGTAGCAGCATCATGTGTGTTTTTCCCTCTTTGTCACTTTGCCAGCGTCGCGATACAGCAAGTTTGAAAAAAAAAAAAAGACCATTTCTAGTGTGAAAATTATGTGAAAAATTAACGAATTATTTGGTCTTTTTTCTTTACGTGATGATTTGTGTCAGAAATTCCACCGCGACCTTCCGGCGACGCGCGTCTTCGCCTACGGCACCTGCAAGGAGACCGCCACGGTTCCGGGCCCCACCATCGAGGCCATGCGCGGCGTCCCCACGCACGTGACGTGGACCAACCACCTCCCGGCGAGGCACTTCCTCCCGTGGGACCCCACGCTGACGACCGCGGCGGCGCCCGGCGGCCGCGGCGTCCCCACGGTCGTCCACTCCACGGCGGCGTGCAGCACTCCTCCTCGGACGGGCACTCGCTGGCCTGGTTCACCAGCGGGCTCGCCGCCACGGGCCCGCGCTTCTCGCCACCGCCGTACGCGTACCCGAACCAGCAGCCGCCCGGGAACCTGTGGTACCACGACCACGCCATGGGCCTGACGCGCGTCAACATCCTGGCGGGGCTCATGGGCGCGTACCGCGTGGCCAGCCCCGGCGAGGAGGCTCCGCTGAAGCTGCCGTCGGGGAGGCGTTCGACCGGAACCTGGTGCTGTTCGACCGCGACTTCCGCGCCGCCGACGGGGGCGCTGTTCATGAACCGCACGGGCAACAACCCCGGCGTGCACCCGCAGTGGCAGCCGGAGTACTTCGGCTCCGTCGTCGTCGTCAACGGCAAGGCGTGGCCGTACCTCCGCGTGCGCCGCCGCCGCTACCGCTTCCGCATCCTCAACGCCAGCAACGCGCGCTTCTTCCGCCTCTCGCTCTCGGCGGGGCTCCGCTTCGTGCACGTCGCGTCCGACTCGGTGTACCTCGCCAGGCCGGTGGCGACCGACAAGTTCCTGCTGGCGCCGTCCGAGATCGCCGACGTCGTCGTCGACTTCGTGGGGGGCGGCCGCCTCCACGGCGATCCTCAGCGACGACGCCCCGGCGCCGTACCCGGGCGACCCCGGCGAGAAGGCGGAGACGATCGCCGTGATGAAGTTCGTGATCGAGGGCGGCAGCGGCACCACCACGGGCGACGAGCCGGACACCTCGACCGTGCCTGCGACGCTGATGCCGCACTACCCTCGGCCGGACGCGCGCGAGGCGGCCACGACGCGGCGCATCACCATGTACGAGTACACCAAGCCCGGCACGGACGAGCCGACGCACCTGTACCTGAACGCGCGCTCGTACATGGACCCGGTGACGGAGACGCCGAGGAAGGCACGTCGGAGGTGTGGGAGGTGATCAACCTCACGGACGACAACCACCCACTGCACGTGCACCTGGCGGTGTTCGCCGTGCTGGAGCAGCGGTCCCTGCGGCGCGTCGACGAGTTCAGGGACTGCATGAAGCGCCGGAACGACGCGCGCGCGTGCGGGATCGACCGCCACCTGGCCGGCGGCCGGAGGCACGTCGTGCCGCGGCAGGAGCGCGGGTGGAAGAACGTCTTCAAAGGTGCGGCCCAGCGCGGTGACCAGGATCCTCGTGCGGTTCAAGCCGCTCACAGACGCCGCGTCCGCGTCGCCGGAGGAGAGCCGCTTCCCTTCGACGTCACCACTGGTCCGGGCTACGTGTACCATTGCCATGTAAGTACTCGGCCTCTGCCTCTACCTCTGTCTCTGCCTCATTCTGCACTCTGTCCTAAACACTTCCGTGCCGTTTCACAAACATGCAGATTTTGGACCACGAAGACAACGAGATGATGAGACCGATGAAGATTGTGCGCTGAACGGTTTCCAGCCAAAAAAAAAAACAGTACGTATATATATTAAGCTTCGTTTCGCAAAAGAAACAGAATGTTTTTGACAAAAAAGAAACAGGTGTTTATTAAATGCCTTTTTCTCATGAATTTTGCAGGAAGAACTATTATAATGATTGAAGTGTCGAGTTAATTAAAGCCTTAAAGGAGAAGATTACCATGATATATAGGATGCTCATCAAGCTTTGACAGAGAAGAGTTGATTGAGATGAACTGATGGAGTTCTGTTGATACGATTGCCCAAGACGAATGTCCTAAATGTTTTCTAAGATAGCATTTGTCGGAGCATGTCTATCCTAGGTTGTTTATAGATGGTTGGGCCCGAACGGTTGACGGTTAATTTTGACACGTTTGTCCCCCCATACGAATCCTACTTTCTACCGCATTTCAATGACAGAGGAAAATGACGATGCTATGGCATATGAATTTATCTTTATAGTCAACGATTAAACTATCAAATGATGACCCATCTTTTAACCTTGCACACGCGACGCGTACGAAAGTGGTTGAGGATAACCATTTTCACCCATTAGGCCCAGAAAGTGTTTTTTTATCCTACCAAAATTTGATGTATCTCCAATTCATATTCTCTGCAACCATTTTCAACCTATTAGATGACAAGTATATACAAGTCCAACACTACAGTTGCAGTAGCTTTCGATAGGTCCGACACTGGGCCTAATGGGTCGAATAACCTAGTGTACCCCGGTCCATCAAGGTCTGAAATTGGGCCTAGCCCTTGGCGCCAGCTGCTCAGCTTGCCGTTTAGGTCCAAAAGGCCCATTCCAAGTTTCTGTTCACCTAATAATAAACAAAAAGGACAGCTTCTAAAAAAAAAAAAGTAACCGGAGGAGTTCACGAGACTTTCTCCGTCCGTCCCCTACTCTCGCTTGCGGGCTGCGGCTCTACCAGTCCAGTCCACCCACACAAACCCCGCACTCCGCTGCCACCGACCGGCGACCGCCGCCGCCGCCACCGCCACCACCACTGCCGCTCGCCGGAGGTAAGCCTCGTCGACCCCCCTCCCCTTCCTCCACGTTCTCCTCCTCTTCCCTCTCTCACCTGCGTCCGTGAAGTGGCCTGCACTACTGCGTGGCTTGGACGAAAACCCCGTACGTGCCCAACTCCAGGTCGCCCGCCCCGTGGGAGCGGATCGCGAATGCGGGTTGCTCTACGCGGCGATCGGCGACGTGCGGGAGGGTCTTGGCTTCGAATTTCGGCTTCGACCGAATCTATTCAGGATTGGGGTTTGATTGGGTTGCGCGACGCGTACGTCCGAAATGGCCGTTTTTTTTTCTGGGGATTGCTTTCGAAGTCTTAGAATAGATCCCTTAATTTTTCGTAGGGTCCTGTTTACCGATGATTGATACTGTGTGCTTAGTTGCGGTTGAGCGTGGGTATCTGTGCCATGTCGGCCATTCTTTTTTTTGAGTGAAAGGGCAGAGCCCCGTCTATATCAGTTTTACAGCCCTGGCGATGGCAAAGCCATTCGCAACCTGAACCTTAGCACAATTGTCACCACAACTGGCTAGAAGAGCATCTCAAAGTCTATTACACTCGATACAGAAACGACTCCACACATTTTCAGACTTGCAATTGCGACAAAAGTTACTTAATAAGATCTCCAAAACTCTTCGAGTTCCTGTTGTGACCGTCTGCATTATGCTTGATGCTCCTCATCCTGCTAGCACCTGACGAGGTTTAGCCATCGCACACTCTTCCCAGGTGAGCCTTTCTGTCAGTGCCAACGAAGCCAGAGCACTTGCAAAGCCTCCTGCTTGAGCATCTTGATTATCTGGATCAACTTGGTCTTCTTGTCCTCCGGGCACAAAATCGTCCATCTTTGAACTGTCATAGCTACTCTGTGAAGCAGCATCGCCAAGCCAAGCCATGTCGGCCATGACGGGTGGCTACATCTGTAAACTTTGGAAAGCATGTAGTTTTGGATTATTATATTTACATACTTTACCATGTCATTCCTGTTTTTTACATCCTGTAATTTACAGCAACCTCTGCCTGCCCTCATATTTTCTTTTTCCATGACAGTCACTCGGCCATAGAGACAATGCAAAGGGATTATGGCAGAAGGGATGTTCGGCAAGAGAAGGAAAAGGTGAAACGGTTTATTGCTAGCCTGTAGCTTCCTTGTATTAAGAATTTGGAATTTTGTAGGGAGTGCATAACAATTAACAACATTCCTTTTGTGTGACTAGCATTTGATGCTTATGGAGCCCCAGAATCTTGTAAACACAGATGATCAGTTTGTCTGGCCCTGGATGGGCGTTCTAGTTAATGTGCCCACTGGGTGGAAGAATGGGCGGCAAGTTGGAGAGAGTGGAAATAGGCTTAAAGAGCAACTTGCCCGCTTCTGCCCACAGAAGGTTATTCCCTTATGGAATTACAGAGGTCACACCGGCAATGCTATTGTTGAGTTTGCAAAAGACTGGACCGGCTTCAAAAATGCTCTTGCCTTTGAAAATCACTTTGAAGCAGAGGGCTATGGCAAAAAGGATTGGAAGCTGAAGTACAGGGGGTCAGGGATGTTTGGATGGGTTGCAAAAGCTGATGACCACAGAAGCCAAGGGCCTATAGGAGACCATTTGCGAAAAAATGGTGATCTTAAAACTGTCGATGACCTTGAAAGTGAAGGGACCCGTAAAACTGATACACTCGTGGCAACTTTAGCTAGCCAGATTGAAGTAAAGAAAATGCATGTGCAAGAATTGGAGCACAAGTGCAATGAGACAACCGAATCACTTGACAGGATGATGCAGCAAAGGGAGGTGATCCTCCAGACGTATAATGAAGGTTTCTGTGCATCTTTTGTTATTCATATGTTCTTTATGGTTTCGTACTGTGCATGGCCTCATTTCTGTCCTCTTAGTGTACATGGAACTTCTAGTTGTTTGATGTTCTTTTCACTTTTTTTTCTTAACCAGAAATTCGCAAGATGCAGCAAGTTGCTCATAGGCACTCGCAGAAGATCATCGATGACAATAAAAACTCCGCAAAGATTTGGAGTCCAAGATGCAGGAACTTGACTCAAGATCCAGGGAGCTTGATGACATTGTTTTGCAAAGGGATTATGACAGAAGGAATCTTCAGCAAGAGAAGGAAAAGGTGATGGTCTATTGCTGTCAATTGCCAAATATATTCTGCACTACTTTGACTGCATTCTATGGTGCTAGTGATGACATGCTGGGTGCAATTGTAATTTCCCTGTAGTTGTTCAATTCATACAACTTATGCTAGACTATTTTTGTGGTTGGGCGCAGAACAAAATTAAAACTCAGCATCTTATGATGGCAACAATGGAGCAACAGAAGGCCGATGAGAACGTGCTTAAGCTTGTGGAAGAACACAAGGTTTGGTCCAAGGTCAAATATGCATTGTTTCTTGTTGTTCTCTAGAATCTAATATCTATGAGTGTTGCTGTGTGGAAACGCAGAGGGAGAAACAAGCTGCTCTAGGAAAGATTCTCAGGTTACAACAACAATTGATACTAGACAGAAGCTTGAACTGGAGATACAAACTCTGGAAAGTAAAATGAAAGTTATGAAGCATATGCCAGGCGAACTGGATTCTGAATCAAAGAAGAAGATGGATGAACTCGCTGAGGAGCTGAGAGAAAAGATGGATGAATCTGAAGCAATGGAGTCTCTGAACCAAATTCTGGTTACTAAGGAAAGGAAGAGCAACGATGAGTTGCAACACGCTCGGAAGGAGCTAATACATGTAAGCTACCACATTGATTGACCAGATCTCAAGTCAGTGATGCTACCTAGGTATCTTTTGCTCGTATCTCATGCACATTCTCTTTCTGGTTTGTTGCATGCTTTAATTTGCAGGGCTTTGAGGAGCGTGCTGTTGCTGGACGAGCACATATAGGTATAAAGAGAATGGGGGAGCTTGATCTCAAAGCATTTGGAATCGCTTGCAAGAAAAGGTTATCAAAAAAGAGGATGCAGCAGTCACTTCTGCTCTCCTTTGTTCAAAGTGGGAAGAAGAAATTAGAAACCCAAACTGGCACCCTTTTTTAAGGTTAAAGTGGTGGATGGGAAAGAAATGGTATGGCCCTTGATCACTTACAATTGCTGTGTGCTGTTTATAACGTTAAGTCATCACTCATCAGTTTCTTAATAGTGGGCTTGTGGTTTTGCTAGCGGTTGCATGATATATGTTAACATCTTGTGGGTATTCTCTGGATCAGGAAATTCTTAAAGAGGACGATGCTATACTCCAGGAGCTGAAAGAAAAACACGGTGAAGAAATTTATGGGTTGGTCACCAAGGCACTGCTTGAGATCAATGAGTACAATCCTAGTGGCCGCTATATCCAGTACCAGAGCTGTGGAACTACAAGGAAGGCCGGAAAGCAACGCTGAAGGAAGCTGTCCAGCATGTCGTGAAGCAGTGGAAGACTCACAAGAGAAAGCGTTGAGCCAATTGGTTGGTGAGTTCTTCTGCCTGCACTCTCCTCAGCTTGACATTTGAACTTGATACTAGTAGTATTAGATGTCAGTTTTTAATTAACTTCTGACGATGAGTCGGTAGTGGGTAGACAGTGGTCTTGTCTGGATTCTTCTGTTGTGTTATGGACATACGAGTGCTGTTAGTCGGTCTAGATTCTCCTGATAGTCCAGGATGTTAACCACTTCATGGATCGGCCGTCAAACTTTGCTGAAGGAGAGGCATGGAAAACCTTGTTCTTGCATGATATGCAGATGTGATTGACAAATCTTGATTGATATAACTTATGCCTAATGACTGTATGGATTTTTACTACTAAAACTTCCATGTGCCTAAAATGTGTTGCAGTTATTATAAATTATGATTATTTCATGTAGTATCTATGCTTTTTCAATACTGGAACTGTGGAACATTATGATCTTGCTGTCTGATTCAGGCACTATGGTTAAACAAAAGTGGATCTAACTAACTTTTTAAAAAATCTCTTCAATGTAGTGGAACATAGTAGAATCTATTTCAGTTTTAAGTCAGGTTCTGTTTTTTAGTTTGTTGGTGTGCAGATGTAGGGGTTTGTTAGGCCTTACCATGTTTTAGTAACTCTCGTTTTTGTATGAATAGATGTGTGTATTCTGCACGATTATTATACTGGAGATGAGTGAGTGATACCGGTGGCATTGGTCCTTTCCTGTTTTTCTTTTTGTTTTGTTTGTTAATGCTGATCTGATCATGCTGCTGCTTAATTTGCCATCTCAGTGGGGTGCTAGTGCTTTTCGGGGTGGCTGCAATTTTGTTGCTCTAGGGGGACAGTTCAAGGATGGATTTCACGGGTCTTTGGGGGTGGGTGGGGGAGGGGGTCTGATTTGGGGTGGACCAGACTGTCAAGTAACTGGCTTTGATTGCCTTTTTTCATTCGTGATTTATTTGTTTTCGACTAAGGAGGGGGTCAGGTTGGGGATTACATGGTTGGGTGTTACTGTTTTTTTTTGTTGGATTCATGCTAGCCTTTCCTTACTAAATGCAGTTCAAAGTATGGTTGCTGTTATAATATGAATTTCCTACCGTTCTGTGTATTCCTTATTTCAGTTCTAGCTAACATTTAATTTGGAAATGCAAGATATTGAATTTGTGTAATTAGAATATTTGGAGTTTGTGTTTCCCTCTCAAAATGGTATTTCATATTACAATGTGACTGTTTATTGTTTGCATGTAAATCTAAGATATTGCGCTTTTAAAATTCTGTATGTTGCAGTCCATGCTCTAGACTTTATGTAAATCTAAGATATTTGTAGTAAAAATATAATTATCAATTTTCTTTTTAACTTTTGGCTGTTGTTAGCACATAACGTTGTCAGATCTCTTGTCTCAGTATTCATCGTTAAGTAGGTCTTGGATTTCACAGCGGTGGGTGTATTACTTTTGATAGTGTTTTCAGTTAAAGACAGCTGACCTTCAGTATCTCCAGATAAGATGATACCTCTAGCTGAGTGAGAGTGTGGGTTTGTTGGTTATCTTGCTGCTCTCCTGTGACAACCATGTGACATTTCCATCAGCACATAGGAGTTTTTTTTTTGAAGGTCAGAGTTGCCTTTTTGTTTTCCTAGCATAAGTGCAACTAATCTCTGGTCGGGGTAAATTTGTTCTTCAGGAATCTGAATTTTATTGTGCATCATTGTACCTTCCAGAGTCGTAACATATTTGAACTCTGATTTTGTCAACTTTAGTTGTAGTATTGACTGGACTGAAAATTCTGTTTATGATATAGAGCTACTCTATTGTCCCTGGTTATTGCACAATGAATTCCAGGAGGCTTCCTGCTCAAAAAGTTTACCAAGGCTGAATGCTCAATAATTTCTTTTGGGCACTGGAATCTGAATTTGTTTGATGAAAACTAAAATTATTAGCTATTGTGCTAGCCTAAATAACTGTACTTTCTACTATTGCTTCTTTGTTTCTCAAGTGCCCATGTTTATGTCATCTTTCAGAGTACAAACAAGAGGGCACCTCTTTGTGTTGATGCTTGATAAGAGGACATAACTGTTTTGCCTTTTTTGGTAGGTTTCCCTTTTGATCTGCTACTAGCTAGTTCCCACATTGCTTTTTTTTTTTTTATGCAAACTTTGTAGATAACACATTGAGATGCATATTTTCATATATTTAGTTTTTTTTTGCAAAATTTGGAGACTGCGTTCCAGGTTTCAGTCAACTTGCTTTGTTTTGGATTTGCCAATATTCTAATAAAAGGTGTATTGATGGGTCATATCTTTAAAACTGTGGTACTGCTACCCTGTTCTTTTTATGGACCATCCTGTCAAAACTACTTAGTAATTTATTTTGTTTGTTAGAAATGTTAGAGAGGAATGTTGGGGTCTTGAGATGTGATCTAAATTTAGTCTGATTGAGGGAACCAATCCATCTGTAGAGGAATGAAAAGGTCACTACCTTGATGTGCTTGTATGCTCGATATATATATCATCATTGTTCTTATTTTTAACCCTGTGAAATTTCTTACTGTGACCTTTCCCTGTCACGCGATAAGATAAAATTATAGATAACTGGCGTTCCTCTTGAGTTTGGATTCACTCCACTTAATTAGTGAGTTTTGTACAAGTGTGATAATTAACTGGTGGACCTGATGATAACAAGGCAGTGCTCTTTTTTGTTAGCCATTAGAGCAACTTACTGGTCCTTGTGGTTGTGGCTAGTAAGTGAAATTTTCAATGAGAGCAAAAGGGGTTCCCAAATTCTTTCTGATGTTTATTTTAACAAAAAATTGTGTTTTTGCAGCAGCAGCCTCTATGGGTGAGGGACCATGAGAAGGTTCTTCGAAGGTGGTGTTAGTGGGCACTGGCGTATCCTCCTCCATAACTCTTTTAGGATATGTGATTTCGCTACTTGTTCTGTTGGCCTTCTTGCTTTGGCCATTAGCAGCTAGGAAGACTTCATATGGTAGAGAGGCAGATGTGATTGACAAATTCTTGGTTGATATAACTTATGCCTGATGACTGTGTATGTATTACTAGTAAAACTTCCATGCGCCTAATATGTGTTGCAGTTATAAATTATGATTATGTCATGTAGAATCTATGATTTTTCAATACTGAACATGATCTTGCTGTCTGATTCAGGCACTATGATTAAACAAAAAGTGGATCTAAATAACTTTTTTATTCTCTTCAATGTGCTGGAACATAGTAGTAGCTAACAACTAAGGGCGCTCCAATGGTGACCAAATAGCTAGCTAGAAGTAATTTATTGGCTATCAATGACACTTTTACAAATAGCTAGCTAGATGAGGTATAAAAATAATATAAAAGTAACATGTTGATTGGCTATCGAGGAGAGAGACCAAATAGCTATGACTCTCAAATAGCTAGCGACTAATAAATATCTAATCTAGCCCGCTCTCTAAAAAAAAAACATCTCTCTCACATAACTCTCAACTATAGTGTTTATTTTTTTCTTATTTAGATGTCTCATCTAACTAGCGATCAGTAAAGTGACATTGATAGCCAGCCAGAATTGTTTTAGCTAGCGATTTGCAACCATTGAGACGCCCTAATTCCACCTTTGCCCTCTGGCCTTCAGCTAAAGCAAAGCTTTACAGCCTTTACATGGATTTTGAGACTAAATCGCCGTAGCAAACAAGTTACACCGATACTTTCCTATGTTCCTACGGTAAGAGCAAGTATAATAAACTTACGTGAGTGGCGCATCGTCGACCAGTCGAAAAATGATCTTATTTAAAGAGAAATGAAGAGAGAGAAGCTAGCGGCGACTTGGGAGACGCCGGGCCGCGAGCGAGCGCATGCATTAAATGAGCACGATTGCTGGACTCCCACCAGCGGTCGCGAGAAAGCGAGAAAGAAATGCATCGATAAATCCGACGCCGCCAAGACTTTGGCAAGTCGAGGAATTTGGAGCTCTATACGCCCGCTCGCCGGAGAGATTATTAATCTTGCTCTAATGCTTTAGATGGAGCGTCCCAACGATCCAACAACCATCGGACACGTGCTCCAGGCTCCCATGGGCCAGGCCCACATCCCACGCGCATGTATCCCTTGCTTTTACTGGAGCATGACGCCCCACTCAAACAGATACGCATGTCGGCATGCTCCTCCCCATCCACATATTTTTCTCTCCCATTCTTATCTCTTTCTCAGCAGCCGCCGTCGAGATGGAGAAGGGACGGGCAACCTCCGCGCGCCTGGCGAGGCCGCCACTGTTGGGCGAGGCCACCTCCACGTGCCTTGGGGAGATCTCGGCCCGCCGCAGTGGAGGGCGCGGCCAGGGGGCGGCGCGGCCCGCCGCCAGTGGAGGGCGCTGGTGGAGCGGCATTTCGCCATGGCCGGGAGCTTCAAGCTCCGGCCGCGCTGCAATTCATCGAATTGAGGCGAGTTCGGCCAATTCGTCGCGCCCGGAGTAGCACGTCGGCACCGCGAATCTCCCCATGCCTCGAGGAGCCTCGCCATCACTTGCATCGATCCAACGCCAGCGACCTCCTTTTTCTCCATGGTTGAGGCAGGAAGGGGACCGCCGCCGCCACCCCTGGAGGAGCGCGTCCCACCTTGCCCCATGTGCTTCCCTCCACCTTGTGCTATTGCTCCCCACCTGGCGAGCACCTCCAGCACTGTGACCGGCGGAGCGGCGGCGGCAGCGGCGAGCGCCTCCACCACCCCGACGGGCGGAGTAGCAGCAACGGTGGCAAGCACCTCCAGGCAGAGCGACGATAGGCAACCCCGATCCAAGCCCGGGCTCTCCTCCTTTTTTTGTTTTGTTGCAACATACGTTTTTGAGGTGTTGCAATAGCAGTTTTAAGTTGTTGCAGCATCATTTTTTCGATGTTTGCAGTTTGTATTTTGACTATTTTCATTTGTTTCATTAGATGTTCTTTCGTTGTTGCAATATGTTTTATTCATTGTTGCATTTTTTTCTTGTTGCAATGGATGTCTTTTTTCCAGTGGTGCAGTGGATATTTTTCAATGTTGCTATTTATATTTTCGTTGTTGCATTAAATGTTTTGTAATGTTGCATTAGATGTTTTTTCATTTGTTGCATCAGCAGGTGGATCTGCTGCGAAAAAACAAATTTTAGAATTGCAAGAAAAACAAATTTTACAATTCGGAAGAACCACAGGATGATTTTTGTGTGGATTCAGCAAGACGCAGGACTGTGCTACGCTGTATTTGTCCGTGAGCCCTCCCAAATTTCTCTCGCTACAGCACTAGTACACTGCTTGTCCCTTTCTCTCTCTCTTAAATTCATCATCACATCTAATGTTGCATTAGATTTTTTTAGTTTTTTTTTTCATTTGTTGCAGCAGCGGGTGGATCTGCTGGCGAGGTTGGAGCCTTGGAGGTGGGGCGGTGCGCATGGGCGTAGGGAGCAGAGGAATTTGACTTTTCTCGTCTTTTTAGGGGTCGTACCGATGGGAGTGAGTGGGATGTAACTTTTCTTTTTCGTGGGCCGTACCGATGGGAGGGCGTCCGATGGGCCTCGATCGCATGGGACGTCCTAGCGCTAGGATCACCCATGTTCCTACTATCTCGTCATGCAGCTGCTGTGTTTCCCAAGCTGAACCTTGCGCCTCAGGAGTGTTCGCCGGATGGGAAGGGTCCTCTTCCCTGAAGATGACTCCATTTCGTCATCTCCACAGCTGCCAACAAACCAAACCAGCGTCCCAAAGTGTTGTCTTGGAATTTTCCTGGAGACATTCTAGCTAGACAGGGTTGGAGCCAGGTAGGTAGCGGGTGCTGTGTTTTTTGGAAGCCGAATTCCAGTCCATTCCTAGAACGGCGAACAGGTGAAGGCATGGAGATCCATTCCTTTCCATGAGTATCCTTTTTATAAACTCCCCTGGAGTCAAGTTTCCCCATTAGCCGCGCAGAAAGGGCCATGTCGGGTATCTCGGACACTCTGATAAAGCACTGTGCTGAAATAGTTTGTACCTCGTTGAATTGAAGCTGAGCCGGACAGACAATTGCCAAACGAATGGATCAGTGAATTCAAATCCGTTTGCATACAATTTTGAGCTACCGTGCTGTTTTCCTTCTTGTTGCGACTGAATAAAGGTGGATACTGGTCGACCAGGGCGTCTTCTTGGAGAGCATCGAACCAGGAAGAGGTACCCTTGCCGTTGTTGATGGTGACTGTGGTCAGTGCTTGGTATAGTGGGTAGTGGCAGTAGAGCCAAGCACCTCCTTCTAGAGAAGCTATGCATGCATGTTGGCGTCGTACCCAGTCCGAGCTGTTTTTTTTAATCAGTCCGAGCTGTTATTATATACCGCTGTTTTATACTTGCAAACAATGTATACTTTAAATATATCATTCATATTATAACTGAGTGACCTAACTGTGTAAACTCAGATTGTGCGTGCTCCTTAATTATGCTATACTTCTAACAACAAATCAGCAGTACAAACATATCTTATTGATTTTTCAGTACTTGCAATCCACGTGTAAGGTTTTGCGCTTACATGCTTTTTTCACTGGCAACTAATCACGATATGTTTACCTTTTCCTGTAAAAAAACTACACTATGTTTGCCTTGCAGTTTTGCAAATGGCATCTTCAGCACAATTTGAGGTCGCACCCCTAATAAAATCTTAACGTGTATCACCTTTTATTCATTTTCATTCAGTACTTCCAATCCTAGGTTCTGCGCTTACATGCTTTTCACTTGCTAATCACAACATGTTTGCCTTGCTGTTTTGCAAATGGCATCTTCAGGACAATTTGAGGTCACCCCTTCAATGATCTGATCAACACCACCGGCATGAGTAAGTTCATAAACTAATACTCCTACACAACTGCACACATACTTTTGTTTTTTAGGTGGCTTCATGAATAGCAGCTGCAGCATAGCACCGGCGGGGTGCAGTTTCCATCGTGGGGCATTGGTGGCTAACTATGGACCCACCAATTCTTGAATATTACTCCCTCAATTCCAAATTATAAGACATTTGATTTTTTTGACACCAACTTTTGACCATTCGCCTTATTCAAAAAATTGTACAAAAATATCATTTATTTTATTGTGGCTTGCTTTATTAATGAAAATTCTTAAAAATTACTTAAATTGACTATATTTGCACAATTTTTTTAATAAGACATGCTGACAAAAGTTGGCTACAAAAGTCAAACGCCTTATGATTTAAGGACGGGGGTAGTATATTACCAGGGAACAAAACGTTTAAGTAGATGAATGCCGTAAAAATCATGAATGCTAGTGTTGATGTGGTGGTAGGAAGATGAGGGTCCTGCCAAAGGACTCTAGTTCAATCATTTAGAGCTTCAGATGGCACCCTCAGTTCCGAAGTTTGAACACAAGTGAGAGCGTAAATTTCATACTGCGGGTTCTTGTCGCTCGCCTACGATGAAACAATGATTGAAGAGTCTAATGGGCTTGGGTAAACTACTGAGGGGCCTAGCGTGTGGCGTCGCGAATGTTTTAACGTCGGGCACTATTGACTTGTGTCTATGTCGAGGAAATATAGGTATAAAAGAGAATGGGTGAGCTTGATCTCAACGCATTTGGAATCGTTGCAAGAAAAGGTTATCAAAGAGGCCTTGGTCAGGTCTCCTATTTATTTGTAGAGGGGACTTAAGCCAGCCGTCATGTCTTAAAAGCGATTCTAGAGCGGTTACTTGAGCTAATCACCTCTCAATATTATCACACATTTTGAGATGGTCCATTTTACCAACTGGTTTTATAATTAATTGCCGCACAAATAAAGTCATAACGTTTATATATATATTTTTTTTATTTGGATGAAGACAAAATTATATGAAATTAAACTTTATAAGATCCTGTACATAAGCGGCTAGCAGCTACTACTCCTGCACTCATAAAAGCCAAAATAACTTATAATAATTTATAAGGAGGGTATATATATGTCGCTAGCACGGCGCATATTAGAGCCTGATAGATAGATATAAGCAGCTACAGATCGGATCAGACCTAGCCAAGCAGCGGTGTTAAGGCGACCAGCAGGTTGGCGTCGACGAAGACCACGACGCGTTTAGAGTCATATCCCGGCGGCTGGGTCTCTCCGACGAAAAAGAAGTATACGGTGACCTCCGGCCTGATAACATATCCTGAACGCTGCGGTGAACTCCGGCCAGCCCAGCACCTCCGGCCATGACGTCTTGTTGTTGTCCGGCGGCGGCGGCAAAGTCGTCGTCGTCCACAACCACTTCTTGAGCCGGCAGCTCATCGATTCTTAGTGTCCCCTATCTTCGTCTTGATCTTTTTGAAAGTAAAAGGCAGGAGCTCTGCTCAATTAAGAAGGAAAAAGAGGTTTATGTACAAAGACCCCACTAGGGCACATAAAGGTCCTAGGACCTAAAGATTACACTCAAGTCACTACTAGTTCATTGCCCTTGCCAATCCATTGCTCTATGCCTTTGCATTATGTCTTCTTTGTCATGGAGGCTACCCGTGTGCCGTCTTGTGATGATTTTCAAAGATCCTCCTATTCCTCTCCTTCCATAAATTCCAAACAATGTAGATGAAAAACTCCATTGAAGCGCCCAAGGCCTCTCATCTTCGTCCTGATCTACTAGAGCTAGCAAAAGACCTTTTTGCTTGTGCTTTCTCGTTTTGCTAGTGCCAGTATGTATATATACATATACGTTGTTGTGGACTTTTGTGTTCGCATCGTGTTGGGTTTATCGTTGGCCGCTCGCCCGCTCGTCAATCGTCACCAATGACGACGTATTTGCTCCAGTTATTATTTTTGTCACCGCCAGCTCGAAACCTCCATCGTCCATCGACACCATTGAGGCATTGGACAACGTACGTGGTGACGTTAATCGGCACCACCGCCGGTTTGGAAGCAGCGTTGAAAATAAATAGAAAAACAACACGCCAACACTACAATGCTAGTTTTGGATTTGTATGTAGGCATGTAGCCAACAAATCTGTTGCCAACCCAACAAATCGATCTGTCGCGACTGGTCTTACACTATTGGGACATAATGATCGTGACCTCCGCCGATTAAGCAAGGAACTTGCGTGCGTGGAACGAGGACCTTCGAGGAACAATTGAGGAAGGTTGTAGGCAGCGACGTCGAAGGTACGACGAGGGCAGCTAGCCAAACAACCATGGCGGGTTAAAGCTCAGGATAGGACCGACATACCTTCCTCTACGCTTTCCACCACTGCTGATTCTCCTCCTTCTCCTCCCGCATCCACGTTGGGGAAAGGAGGAGGATCCATCGTTTTTAATAAGTTTTTTCCTAGTAGATCGAAGCCTTTAAGGTTCAAAGTTTCTCCGAGATCCAATGAAGAGATTGGCCCACGGCGTAAGGGCGTCGTCAAGATCATCGATGAGCAATGGAGCATGTTGTTTCTCCGGCGTGATGGCAAGATCTAAAGCGTCATCATTGATGGATAATAAGGTACTCAGCCCCTTCTTTTGTCTCGCTGTGGTTCTATGCGACCATGGCGATGGGCTGGTGAGAGTTAGTTTTCCAGTCCATATCTTTATGGATGTCGGTTGGACTTGTTCCCCATGATGAATCTCGTGAAGGCGGCTGACGATGAGTTCGTTGACGGACTCGGGCGGCGCCAATTTTATCATGTTTGCATGTGGAGTTTTAGCGGTTTATTCCTCTTTTATAAAAAGTGATGGGTATGAGGATGACGGCGTGGATGGTGAGATGGTCCCCGTTCATTCAGATCGAGTTTGTGTTCGTGGGTATTATCTGTTTGAGATGATGATCCTAGATGGTGGATTTTATGGCTTTTTAAAGGTTTCTTGTCTCCGTCAATGGAGTTGGAGTAGTTTGATTTATTTTTGTAATGAGAGGATGTAAAATTTGTTTATTTTTTTTGGGAGTCCGAAGGCTGTTATACTTGCCAAAGGATACTTCAAATATATCATGTAGTATATTATAACCGAAAGGGATTGGTGTGGCGAAGCTAGAGCAAGTTAGAGGGGATACCTTACTCATAAAGGTGTGAAAAAAAAATAATTTGCAATAATGGTGAAATTTTTGTTTCCAAATAAGGGTTTTCAAATTTTTGTGACTACAATGTAGCTTCGCCCATGTGACGATTGTGCAAAACTCTCTTGTGCGTGTTCTTTTATAACTATCCTATCAATTCCAACATCAAATCAGCATTAGAAACATCAATACTCAAACGAGGTCCTCAGCAAAGGGAGGCGTGAGTCCCTTTGTGTGGCAGGTGCTATAACCATTTTATATTTGTATACTTGAAACACTAGAATGAAATTAATAACAATTATATAAGGATTACTTATATACAATAATTTTAACGTGTATCACCTTTTATTCATTTTCATTCAGTACTTCCAATCCTAGGTTATGCGCTTACATGCTTTTCACTTGCTAATCACTATTTTTGCCTTGCTGTTTTGCAAAATGGCATCTTTTCAGAACAATTTGAGGTCACACCTTCCAAATGATCTGATCAACACCACCGGCATGAGTAAGTTCATAAACTAATACTCTATACACAACTGCACACATACTTGTTTTTTGGGTGGCTTCATGAATAGCAGCGGCATAGCACCGGCGGGGTGCAGTTTTCCATCGTGGGGCATTGGTGGCTAACTATGAACCCAGGAGGGATATCGTCGGACGGTCGGGGAGGTTGCCGTGGGAAGAGAGCGCAACGGGAAAGAGCTCGTCAGGCGCCGCAGGCGAGAGGGAGGGAGGGAGGAAGTGGAAGCGGAAATGACATTGTGGGTTGCCGTCGCAACCGCTGCCGATGCCGGCGGCAAAAACAACGAAGGGGTGGGGACGGGAGAAACAGCGGAGGCGCTGAACAAGGCCGCACTGGGCCACGACATGAAATTGGGCCGAAAAACATAACTTACTCGCGCTGGGGTGGTCGACGAGGTCTTCCTTCTCGCCCATTTCCACGGCTTGACGAGGTCGTCCGGCGGGATTTTGCGGTTTTTTAAATTACACAAGACAACGCAACGCAGACGCTCACAACACACACGATACTCACCCCTATTTAATCCTGCCGCACGCAAACCCCTTCCCCATGAAAGACCAATGAGAGCATCCCAGACACGAAGATTCTGGTCACCATTAGGTCGCCCCTTTTGGGAGGGAGCGGGCCGGGGAGTTTTTCCCCTCGCATGTGAGTACGGGTTTTCACAGTAAATAGACTGAAGTCTTAAATCATTTGTGGCACCAAAAAATGTCAATCTTTTTAGTTTTATTAATAAATTTAAATATTAATAATGGGAGATTAATAAATTGATTGTTGATTTTCTTTTTAAAAATGTGAGCGTCCCTAAATAACTTATTTAGCTTGCTCTTCCAAAAAACAACTTGAATTGAATATAGATTAAAAAATACTAATATTTATAGCACATAATTTAATTATTGAAAAAAATAACTTTAGTTTTTTAAAATTATTTAAAAGATATAAATATTGCAATCGTATAAGGATACGTATGACGTATACACCCGCCTATAATCTACAAGGACCTAGCAAAATAAGAAAATTATAACCGTCCTTAGACCTTCTAGAACGGACACCAGCCGCGAACCGTACGTCGGCCTGCCGCCATACACCGCCGGTCGTAACTAAACACGAAGCACCAAAAGTTTCCGGGAGGAAACCCCCGCCGTTGAGGGTGGACCGCAAAGTGAGGCCTTCGATCGCAAAAGTAGAAGAAGTAGTTTGAGCCCATCCGCGGGATCACTATCTGGTTGAAGCGACGATGGTGGGTAAACGATAGCATCCTCCTCGCCGCAGCGGAAGCGTAATCGGTCCGAACCACCAATCTTCTTGAAGACCCGCGACCACTACCGCATCTACGAAAGTAGGGGCGGGGAGCCTCCACGCACTGCTAGCGCCAAGACCTCGTAACCAAACCTCCTAAACAAGATCCAAGACGGACCTTACCTCCACACCCTGTCGTACGGCCCGGGGAGGCGAGCGCCCGTAGAAGATGGGGGAAGAGAGTGAGAGGACATTATTCCTAGATGATGACGCCGCCACCCTCAACGCCATAAGTAGGAAACCTAACATAGACTAACCCTAACCCTAGCTCGAGGGGACACACCACCTACTGGGAAACAGAGCCACAGCCATGTAGGGCGGAGGCCAGTTCCCCTCACCCACCAGCGTCTTCAGGACACGGGCGGGGAGGGGCGCGCGCAGCGGCGTTCGGCGAAGTTCTCCTTCGCGTACCTTTTTTGAACGTAATCCGGTTTGTTTGGCGGTACCTATTGCACTAATTTTTCTACCAAGTCAAGTCAAACTCATGGCACACCGTATCAACAGTGACAAATAAATAGGGACAGTGGTAAATGTTATTATAATTAAAAAAATCTATTTTAGTTTTATGTCTTAAAAAAAGAGAAGTGCTCCCTCTACTGTCACTTCTTTTTCCGTCATAAATCTGCCAACCCGAGTTCGCCAACCCCGTGCCCCTGCCCCCCCAGCCCATGGCCGCCGCATTTGCGGCCTAGCACGAGTAGTCCTGTACATCACCGAAGTTCCCGTCCGCGTCGGGAGCGGTGGAGGTTGTCTGGGCCCCGCTCCCGCGCCTCCCTCGCCGGAGATCCGCTCGCGCCGAGGTGGTCGCCTCTTCCGATGCGTCCGGGCACCCGGCGTCCCCTGTCCCGAAGAAATCGCCAAATCCTAGCCCCCTTCTCGCTGCCCAGCAACCCCATGCCTCCCAATCGATGCTGCCCGCCGCGGTCACGAGCCTGGGTGAAGATTCTGAAGAACGCTCCCGCTCGTCGTATGTATTGAAATCGAATACAGTTAGTTCCTCTTGTTTAACTTGGATTGATGAATCCTTGGGAGGGAGTGTGTTTCCTCATCGTTTTGATACACTACTATCTTTCAGTCAGACTTTTGGCCTGTATTAGCCCTTTTCTTCTGTACTATCAATTATAACTTGGCAAGAACACAATGATAATGTGTTCAGGTGCCAGGAGGACAAAGAGCATGAGACTAAGCCTCCAGTGTCGAGGATATTCGAGCGGTTGCGGCGTGATTAGGGGACGCCGGTTTTATATCAGGCTCGATCTTCAGGATATTTCCATACGTATCCTGGATGTGGGTGGGCCATTTCAGAACTTAGAGAGAAAACCAACAAGGCCATTGATCGCTATCTTGAGGACCGCAGGGATCCAAAGATGTGTTGTTGTCTCACCTGCGTTATGGATTTGGATTTTCTCTATTTGTGTGCATGCTTGCAGTTGATTGTGTTCAAAAGCTATGTAGCCACATTCTTCAATGGCAGGTCACAGAAGATATTAATCATTATGGCTAGACTAAGTTCATCTAAGATTGAAAGTTGGCTAGACTAAGTTCATCTAAGATTGAAAGTTATCAGCATATATTTCTTAGTCTTAGAATTCCTCTTTTGGAACCACCTAAAAGTTAACGAGAGCATTTTGTAACTTTATTTAACACATTGTTGAAATAGTGCAGAAGATCATACTACCACTTTGTATAAAATTGACAGAGCAAAGATAGATGTTATAGTACCAGTGTACCACATACAACTTCATTGAAATGTAGATTTCTAGTATCTGAATTGTAACTTGTACAATTAGTACTAAACCTTCAGCCAGAACGGTGGTACCATACAACAATGTTTACCCATGTACAAAAAATTGTGTGAACAGAGCAAATAATATGTTAACTGGTCAAAATATTAAGCGATCAGAGCACACTTAGTTGGTCATCTAAAATTGCAGGGATACATTTTTTCATTAAAAAGAAGGTATAATGCACTTTGAGCATTTGTAGGCATGTCTGCATATATGAACAATCTTGTATCATTTTGCTGTTGCCGTTGTTAATTTGCTAACATGAACTATGTGCAGTACATCCTAGTCAACAACCTTCTTTGCAAACTAGTGAACCTAGTACTCCCTTTGTCCCCCAAAAGAATGCCATTCTAGCTTTGTCCTAAGTCAAACCATTTTTAGTCGGACCATTTTATATGGAGAAGTACTGATATTTGTGATATCAAGTAAGCACTATTGGATTATCATGAAATATGTTTCCATGGTATACCTATTTGGTTTCATAAATGTTGATACCTTTTTTATAAATTTGGTCAAACTTAAGAGTTTGACTTAGGACAAAGCTACAAGCCTAGAATTGCTTTTTTTGGATCCGAGGGAGTACTTGGTATTGCTTTGTGTTCTCCACTTTTGAGAAAGTGTAATCTACTGATGAGACAGAATGTTCTCATCTAAATTAGGTGTGTGGAGCAAGATAAGGCTATAAGAAAATGTCTTTACTGGCCTGATGGCACAATCAAGAGGCATACAACATCAGCTATGACTTTGAAATCTGAAATGCATCAATTTGTTCAAGCTTTAGTGGACAAGCATAATGAGGATCATGATCTTTTTGGAGGTTTGCACACGTTTCTGCCCTAATTGTGTGTCTTGTTACCATTGTTGCACTGTGTCTTATTGCTTGTTAATGCAGCAATTGCTGATTTGAACCATGGTTCTTATTTCAGGATCGCGGCACACGAACTCAAAGATGTTTTACACTACCAGTCAATTTGTGAGAACCTGATTGTGTACTATCATCTCAATTTCACTACAAAGATTAAAGGGGTGGTCCAAATGAATGTAGTATGGACAATCTTGTCTTTGTGGAAGTGGAAATGTATGAAACAAGGAAAGTTTAACGAACTGGTGGTTAACTGTTTCTGCACAGTTAATCTGGAGTGGACAATGGTATTATATACTCTTTTATCTTAAATTAAGTACCGTTCACTCCAGTTATTTGGCCGCACTACCTTCAACATATATCCGCCTGTAATTGTAATGTATCTCTGGCTGTAGCATATGATCTTTTTACTGTGTTGACCTGTTTGTTTGAACATGTTCCATGTGTGCCACCTTCGCCATCCTAGAGCTTTTCATTATTTGTAATATGTCAAACTGGTTAATGCACAACAATGATTGCATAATGACATTTTATTACCGTTAACATTATTGTGTGTTTGTTCTTGGTTGGTTCGCTTAAAGTTAACTTTTTTTTTGTTAATAAAGGTCGCTGCTATGGTTGCACGAAAGATGGAGATGTTGGAATGAAGCACCCTAGCAGTTCTGATCGATACAGTGCTGGTCACTTGAATGTGGTGCCATTTGGATACTTTGCAAAGCCAAGATGGACTATGAGGATTTGGATGATGATGAATATGTATGATGATTTATTTCCTGGGAAGCCTTTCTAGTCTTTTAACATTTTTGTTGCTTTAGTTTCTAGTTACACATGTTCACCCCATTTTTACAGGTGAAAGCTAGGGAAGCTGAGCTAAGGAGATGTTCAAGGTAATGTCATATCTTTGTGCCGTATGCGGTACCATTTGTACCAGATATTTTCATTTTCGCTTCTGGATTGATTCTAGTTCCTTCTTGTGTATTTATTGCCCTTAGGCTTTGATACAACCCCACCAACTACAAAGTATACTGCCACCCATTCCAGCACCCGAAGATAGGCCACCACCACAAATTTTATGCAAGAAGGGAACGCCGAAGATAAAGAACCTTGAAGATAAAGATCTAGTTGGCCTGTTGGGTCACATCTTGGGCTCCTAGGCTTTCAGTTTCTCCCTGTTTTCTATTTGTTAGCAACACAAATGTATGCATGTATATTAATACATTAACAAGCAATTATTACTTAGGTTTTGTATAATTACTAGTGTGTAGCAAACAAAGATCCGATGAAGCTGCTACTGATCAGGTATAATTACTAGTGTGTAGCAACACAAATGCTTTATCTGGGGTTTTCCTTTTACCTAAAATCATTATGCAACTAGGGTTACTAATCTACATGAGCAAGCATCATTCGAGGTTTTGTAGAAAGAAATTAAAAGGCTCGTATTTTATTTTTGTTGCCAAAAGACCCATGTCGTTTACACCCTGTGTGCTCCTACAGAGATTGAGAAGAATTTGGAATGAAATTAAGTAAATATGACGTGGACAACTTTAAGAGGTTGGAAGTTATTGACATGACATAATAAGTGGTATGGATAGTTAGCTGAAAAGTTGATGTGATATATTGCATGTCATGATAGAATTTGTAGTGGATTTGTTTTTATAAGAAATATAGATATGAATTCTAAAACATCTATTAATATCACTGATAGACATATACTTTGGAATTATTAATTTATAATACAAAAATATTTTCTAATAACAGCTTATCAGAAAACCCTACATAAAAAATTAGATGAATTATTTAGCATGACATTTATTTACAAAAATAATTTATGAAATGTTTTCCTCACATGTTTGATTTGAGTTTGAACTCTAACTGCTGGCTAGAGTTTCGTCGACTTTGATGTATAGGGTCGTTACTAAACTGCCGCGATACACGTTTCCACACCAGGTTAAAATACTCAACTACGGCCCTAAAGACGACATAACTAACTAGCTTATAAATGCAAAATTTTGATGGTATCTCAATTCCTTGCTTAAAACACCACACAATTTTTTTAGAAAATTTCTTCACCTTTTGATGCTTGCAATGTTATCTAGTTAGATATTAAAATCGTGATTTTGATTTGACATTCGAGAATGGGAAAGAGACTAATCACTACCGAGGATCGCTGAGCTTATAGTCATTGCCGGGCGGCGCGCCATGGCCGCGCTTCTCCCGGGGACGCCCTCCTCCTCCTCTCCCCTTGTGTCGCTGTCTTCCCCTCAACCTCTCGTAGAAGTGCTTCCCTCCCTCCTCCCATGGCGCCCCGGGCTCTCCCTGGTGCATGGTTCAGCAAGTGTGTGATGAAATCCGCGGCATCCCCTCGGGCGCCCCCTCGCTTTCCTCCTCCTCCTCCGGATAGCTTTTTCCCCGGTTGCCTCCTTTGGCAGATGCAAATTTTGGCTCTACCTGCATTCGTTGGTTTGATCCTCCGTGCCACCATTGGGGCTCACCGCTTTCAAGGTCTCGCTTTGGGGATCGCGTGTTTAAGTTTTCTCAAGGTTACCAAAGAAACCGGTTCTTCATAAGTCGCCCGCCTTTGATTGCAACTCTACAAAGTTTTCTTCCACCTCTCGGGCGGAGGTGGACCAAATCGGGCGCAGAGCTTTTTTGTTCCTCGCTGAGGATCATGCCTCCCGGCAGCGGCTTCTTCTAAACATTCAAAAAACAATCTTACGCTGGATGCCGCTCGCTGCCTCGGCCCACAATTCCACCGCTATCCGTGCCAACTGATCCCCATCGGATCTAATCCCTACCGCTCCCTGCTAAGCAAAGGCTTTGGCACCACGCTGAACCCTCTACTAGGAGTGGCCCTCGCTTTTGAAAGAATTAAATTTCCTACCTCCTCCATGGCTGCCGGTAAGAATGGCGCCGCCCTCACCGGCGCCGCTAAAATGTAACTAACAGGCTCCCCCCTTTCCGGTAAAGCTAGATGCCTAGCTAATGATCATTCCTCGGCCCTAATTGCCCCAATCCCATTAGATGCCGCGCATGCTTTGCTTGGGGGCATGTTGTCACTCGCGCTTGAAGCCGCCATTAACGCAGCGTCGCCAAGCGACCCGGAAATCGAAAAGAGGTTCCCACCGCTTCAAACCCATGGGCCGGTTTTCATTGCCCCAATGCCGCCCCCTCAAAACCGCCAGGCCTTCAAGTCTTTTGGGAAATGGTTCGGCCCTTTTCTTTTGGGCCAAACCAAACTTGTGCCGTAAATAATCGCCCTTTTGGGTCCTCCTGCGGTGTTAATCCAACGGGCTGCGCTGGCCGATCTTAACGCCGCTCCCCCTATGACTCTTTGAGTTGTCGCCGCCGTCCGCCGCCTTCCCTTTCTCCCCCCATTTTATAACGCCGCAACCCTGGGCCACTCCCAAGAAAAAAACCCCGCCTTGAGCTACAGTGCACCACCACCTCCTCCCCTCACTATCACCGAGCAAATGGCGCATCAAAGCGTGCCAATTTTTCGTGCCGCTCGCCCCCACCACACCATGATTTGGCAAGGGGGTGAATCGCCTCGACATGGTTCGCGTTGCCTCAAGAAGGGCGTAAGAAGAAGAACTAAGACTTCGCCATCGCCCTCATCGACAATCTTCCCGGTAATCCAATCGGGTTTTGCCGCGCGTTGATGAGGTGTTGCGAGAGTTTTTCATGCTTAGAAGGATTCCGGGATTGAGGAGATTCACCATGCCGCTTTGGGTCGCCTACGGCGCTTTTCAAGGCCCTCCGGATAGAGAAATCCTTATCAATGAGGGGCCGACCTTATGATAATATCAATTTGAGTTTCAAGTAGACACAATGAAGGAAGAAATCAAGGTCAGGTCCACTTTTAACAATGTATCGCCGGGTTTATGTTACGAACTTCCCTACGACTACCAGAAGAGGGTTTTTTTCAAGATGCTATTGGCTCATTTGGGAAATGCATGTTATGGCAGAAAAGAAAGAGGTGTGTTGGTTAGAGTCATCATCAAAGCGAGGGTACTAGATCCGTAGTCACCCCCACTTCATAGTTTTTCTCGAGTCGTAAGGGTTTGAAAGTGATTCCCTGATCGTGCAATGTGAAATATTGCAAAGATAGGCTTGAGGTGGGTTACGTGAGGAAGATCCAAAGGCCGATCTTCCCGCTGGAGATGGTGCTCCATTTGCTTTTTATGGCCTTGGTCAAAGAAGGCCCTAGGCCAGTTTTATGCCTCGCCGGGCCGGATGAACCGTAAGATGATCGCGAGTTTTGAGGATCGATGTTCGTAATGACCGTAATGAGCAAAACATTCGTAATCGCTAGGAGGATTAGAATGTGCAAGTTGAGATCGAATGAGCAAGAGAATGTGCAGCCGGGTGTTGCTATGCGTGATCTTGTGCTTGACCGCCAATCCATGGCCGGATAAAGGGGATCCTTGGCCTGTTCAAGAACAAATGAAGCAGCCCTCGTATCGTGAATGTTGTTGACAACCAGCCCATGGAGATAGATCTGAATGGGGCCAAATTTTTTAGCCTTTTGATGATGACAACCCTCAAGAAGTGATCTTGCACGCACCGCCCCCGTGAACCTTTCATTGAATCAATGACATACTGCATGGGAATGATGTGGTGGAGGAAGCCATTCAATGTGTCCCCTGGCCCAATTGCTCAGAAGAAGTAAATCTAATGGCTATTGCCGATGAGCAAAGACCTAGATGGCCTCTACCTCCCTCACAACCCTATCAATGTTCCTCGCTGAGGGATCCCCCTCGTAATTTACTTGATGAGGATGATATGGCACAGCTCAATGAGATCCTTGGTGATGAAGAAGAGGACATTGTAAATGAGGAGCAAGGCGCATCGTGAAGTCCTCAATGGCAAACCAAACATGTTCAAAAGTTGAATGGTCCTTCTCCCTAACATGCAAAGAAGCTAGCTAGTGTCGCCTTTTGCCGATTGGGGAGTACATGAAGCTGATGGAAAGGCTCTTGAGCCCCCCGGCCCCGCTTAGTCCCAAGAGGTATGGATGCATTCCCTTCGATTTACATCCCAAAAAGCTGGATTTCCTTTTTCCCCGACCGTGGGTACAATGTTCGCCACGCCGAATTGGGCAAAAGTTTCCTTGCTTTAGGAGTCCGCCACCTTCCTTGCCGATCATAGTGGTAATCGCCCCCTCCCCTCGCCTCTATTCTTCCTAAAAAGAGTAATGTTGCTAGCATAAGTGAAATTAATGAGTCCCACCTCGGTAGTGGAATCAGCTGCGCATTAATGTGGAGTCCTATCGGGAAGGAGCCCATCCCGCCAAAGATTCAGAAGCAAGCTTGAGAAGAAAAACCCCATCGGGTGTGAAGGGTGGACACAAAAGGAATGCCCCACTTGTGGAAACAGAGGTACGTAGAAGAAGTAGCGTAATCAGAGAGGTAAACAATAGTTATAGGCATAATAGCCGCTTCAATGTAAGATGTAAATCATGTGACCCTCCTACTTTGTCAAATAAAGTGATCGAATTTGGGTGTTCGGGCTTCGCTAAAGATAGAGGAGGAACAAATCGCCGATGAAAGACTTATGCGTAAGAGGAACAGAGGGAGCCTATTGGCAAGAAGGGGACAATTAAGTCAAGAAAAGCAACCGATGGCAAAAAGAAGGCAAACGGAGGAAAGAAAAAGAAGGAGGAGGGAGATGTCGAAAGGGAAGGACCCGTGAAGCCCCCAAGTGTAGCCGCTTTAATCGAGAATTACTTTATCCCATCTAAATGGTCGAGTCTTTTTGCCTACTATGTTAATAGTTTTGGCTTTTCCCTGCGGTGTGGATGGCCTCGACAATTGCCCCCGATGTATCTCCATTAATGACCTGATGATGTTCTCGTTTATGATCGACTAATGCTTTGATATATGTTATGCATATATTATGTCATTTACCCTTACTTTTTGTTTCCCAAATGAGTAAACAAACTATATCAAATCCTCGAAAGTGATGTCTTGGAATGTGAGGGGTGTTAATTTCCCCGAAGTGGGATGCAATTAAGAACAAGATTATTGAGGCCCAATGTGACATTGTATGTCTCAAGTAGAAAACCAAAAGCAAACTTTGATCGATTTCAATGTGAAAATTTGCCCTCCTATGTTTAATTCTTTTGAATCAAGTTACCTTCTGGTGCTTCCGGGGTATTCTTGTTGTCCGAAGGACTCTTTTCGTGGCAAAGGCATCTTCAAGAATGACTATTCCATTTTGCGGAGTTCACTCTATGCATGACCACAAAGAAATGGGTACTACATGTATATATGCTCCCTTGCTCTCGTGATGGCGTAAATAACTTTCTCAATTGGTTTCGTAATATTCGCATGCCCTAGGAGATTGATTGGCTCATTGTTGGTGATTTCAACTTAATCGTAAAAGGAAAGTGACGTAAATAGGCCGGGTGCACTTAAATGATGTGCTCAACTTCACGTCGCTATCACTGTACCGGGGTTACCGAACTTGTTTTGCAGGCGTGAAATTCACTTGGTCCAATATGCGCAGCCTCTTCTTAAAAAATTGACGGGGTTTTTTCTTCGCAAGTTGGGATATCTCTTACCCACCACTTCTGCTGAAGGCTTTTGATATGGTTCCTTTGATCATTGTCCTCAAGATCATAAAACATTTCTACCCGCATCCCAAAAATGTGGTGTTCGGGATTTGAAAATTATTGGCTCAAACATCATGACTACCAAGCCGCCCTCCCTCCTCACAAAAGTTGGCGCTTATTCCAAATACTAATGACAAGCAAAAAGCTCTTAACCGCTAAGTTAAAAACCCGGAGAAAAGCTTTGAGAGATTGGCATGCTTCTTTGACTAGTTTAAAGAGTTCCATCTCCAATACTGTGGAGGTAATCCTCTTCTTAGAGGTTCTTACGAAAAAACAGATCTCGCCTTGTTAATGGAATTTCCTTGAGATTTTGAAAGAGCACCTTCGGCCGCTTCTTGAAAAACAAAATATTCTAATGGGCGCCAAAGGGGTAATAACATTAAATGGGTGCAGCTTGGTGATGCCGCACACATTTTTTCCATGCTAATCCAACCTGCAGGCATAAATCAAAGCTCATTTCGTAATCTTACTTGTGCCGATGGGTCAGCTTATTACCGAACATCCGCAAAAAGAACAGCTCCTCCTCGGGAAGAATACAAGCAAAGATTGGGGATATGTGAATTTGATGGTTTCACCTTCCCCGTTGTCCGATTTCATTCAGAGTAAGGACACCGTTTTTTTCTTGAAAACCCCTTCGCCCCGAGGAGATTGATCGATTGTTAAATTTCTCGCCAAACTATAAGTCACCCGCCCTGATGGGTTTAATAATGAATTTGTCAAGGCTTCCGTCGTCTGCTGATTAAAGGTGATGTGTATAATTTGTGAAAAATTACTTTTTTAACCACAAATCGCTTGTCTTCGTGAGCATAAATCCTTCCTATATTACTCTCATTCCAAAGACAGATGATCCTGTGATTTGTTACGCATCACGTGCCTATTTCTTTATGAATTTCTCTCTTAAGTTTCCATCACTAAAATGTTGGCTAGAAGGTTACAAACCAAATCACCTCCCTAGTGCATAGAAATCAATATGAGTTCATCAAATCAAGAACAATTCAGATCGGCCTTTGCATGGGCTTTTGAATACATCCACCGTCAAGAAAAAAGCAATTGTAATCATAAAGCTTGATTTTGAAAAGCTTTGACAAGATTGAACATCAAGCTATGCTCTCAATCATGCAAGCTCATGGATTTGGGGAGAAATGGTTAAGATGGATGGGCGTATATTTCAGCTCGTACCTCATATCCTGCTTTGCTTAATGGTGTGCCAGAAAAGAAATTTCACCGCAGTAAGAGGAATCGTGCAAGGAGATCCTCTCTCCTCTTCTTTTTGTGCTTGCCGGCCGATCTTCTACAAAGCCTCGATAAATAAAGCCAAAGACATGGGCCTCGCTAAGATCGCTTATCCCAATGAACTCGAGACGGGATTTTCCAATAGTTCAGTATGCCGATGACACTTTAATAATTATGGAAGGTGATCCTGTGCAGCTCTTCTTCCTCAAGACTGCCCTTCGTAACTTTTTTGATTCAACTGACTTAAGGTGAACTACAATAAATCCATGATGCTGCCCCATTAATGTCTTCATGAAAGATTGATCTCGCTTTGTTAGAACTTTTGGTCGCTTCTATAGGATCTTTTCCATTCACCTACCTTGGGCTCCTCTTGGGCTTTCTAGACCCAAAGTTGCGATTTTTATGCCCCCGATGAGCAAGTGTGAAAGAAGACTAGGGGGCTCTCTTCTATGCTAAATCAAGCTGTGAAGACTTGAGATGGTCAACGCTTTTTCTTTCCCGCCACTTACTACATGTGTACACTAGAACTCCCAAAAACTCCGCCATCAAGCAAAAGTTGATAAATACAGAAAATAACCGCCTTTGGAGAGGCCGTGAACATCAATGGAAATTCTATGCCCAAAGTCGCCTGGGTGATGGTTTGCACTTCCAAAGAAAATGGTGGTCCGGGTATCATCAACCTTGAACTCCGTAACCAAGCACTTTTAATGAAGAATCGATAAATTATATAACCGTAAAGATATTCCCCGGTAAACATTGTGTGGAAAAAACACTTTGGTAATGGTAGACTACCGGACCAGTAAAAAAGGGCTCTTTTCGTGGAGAGATGTGGTTACGCTTTATTGATTGCTTTCAAAGATTTTGCCTCTCTTCGGATGAAAATGGCACTACCGGCTCTTTTGGCAAGACAAATGGACTGGATATCAATCTAGAGGATGCCTTCCTCACCTTTTTTCTTTGCAAAAAGGAAATTCATCACAGCTTGATCATGCTTTTAATGAGGAAGATTTCTCCAGCCTTTTTTCTCCCCGCCTTTTCTCAGAAGCCTTTGAAGAATTCCGTGCGTGTTCAAGAACTAATGCAAAAAACCCACATCTCTCGCGGTATGAAAAAAAAGATATCCGGTCTTATCAAAATGGCTCCTCCGTGTACAAGGCTTCATTGGTTTACGTAAAATTACTCCCCTCACTAGACATTGATATTGTCTTCAAATGGCTCGAAATGCCCCCATTCAGCCCAAACACAAGATCTTTTGGTCGCTTCTCCTTAAAAGATAGATTGAGCACTAGGAATATCTTAAGAAGAAAGAACATGAATCTAGATTCAGATAGTTGTGCAACATGTGTTCCTTCGTGGAGGAAAACCGTGGATCATCTTTTTTGGGCTGCCCATTTGCCCAAAGAATGTTAGGGCAATTTTGGGGCCTAGAGACCATTCCTGATGGCTCTTCTCTTTGATAACTTCCATGCCCTAAAAGCTCGATTCAAGTCAATTCTTCATGACTGCCATAATTCTAGTATGTTGACCATTTGGAAAGCAAGAAATAATATGATCTTCAACAATGTGCGATGAGCATCCAGAATGCAAGTCCTCCCTTTTCAAGGAATTGGGATTAGTCTCTTTTGAAAGTTAAAGTCAAGGCCTCATTGCAGTTTGATCAATGGCTTCAGAGTTTGTAATTAGATTTATCTTTTTAGCACCTTTTTTGTTCCCTAAAGGACTGCCGCGACAGCCCTTCTTTTTTTCTTGCTCATCTTTTTTAACTTGTAAACCGTACTCTTTTGGTTTGTTCTTTTCCTTTTTTAATACTCTTTTTCTCAAGTAGAGCCACGGCCCTTCCGCTTCTTCATAAAAAAAGCATATTACTGAGGGAACGTAAACGCTTAAGTAAGTAGATGAATGCCGTGAAAAATCGCGAATGCTAGTGTTGATGCGCGGTAGGGAAGATGAGGGGTCACCAAAGGACTCTAGTCACCAAAGTACTCTAGTTTCGGATGGCACCCTCGTGTCCCGAAGTTCAAACACCCGCGGAGAGCGTAATTTCATGTTGTTTTGTCGTCGCCCACGCGATTTAAACAGTTGATTGAAGAGCCAATGGGCTTGCAACTACTGCCGGGCCCAGTGGCGAAGCTAGAATCTTACACTATATTTTGTTGAATTTGGGTGATCCCAGGCCCACGGTGCTACCCATCTAGCTACGCCAGTGCAGGGCCTAGCGGTGGGTGGCGGCTAATGTTTTTAACATCGGGCACTATTGACTTGTGTGTATGCCGAGGAAAAATAGGTATAAAGAGAATGGGTGAGCTTGATCTCAACGCATTTGGAATCGGTTGCAAGAAAAGGTTATCAAAAGAGGCCTTGGTCAGGTCTCCTATTTATTTGTAGAGGGACTTAAGCCAGCCGTCGTGTCTTAAAAGCGATTCTAGAGCGGGTTACTTGAGCTAATCACCTCTCAATATTATCACACATCTGAGATGGTCCATTTTACCAACTGGTTTTAGAATTATTTGCCGCACAAATAAATTCATAACGTTTATATATTTTTTATTTGAATGAAGACAAAATTATATGAAATTAAACTTTATATGATCCTGTACATAAGCAGCTAGCAGCTACTACTCCTGAACTCCAAACTGTAAATAGTCACTTTGGTGTTAATTTTTTATTATCTAGATATAAAAAGCCAAAATAACTTATAATTTATAAGGGAGGGATTTTTTTAGATAATGGATATAAAATCCGCCTCTACATCCGGGATGTACAATGTACCAATTATTACAGAGTTTCGAAAATTAAAAAAGAACAAGAGCAAAGCCTCCAGTGTCAGAGTATAGACATTGGAATTACAGCAAACGGAAAATATGCTTCCACCCTCTATTGGAAATTTCTAAAGCAACCATCTCCAAATTATAAGGGGAGGGATATATATATGTCGCTAGCACGGCACATATTAGAGCCTGATAGATAGATATAATAGCTACAGATCGGATCAGACCTAGCCAAGCAGCGGTGTTAAGGCGACCTGCAGGTTGGCGTCGACGAAGACCACGACGCGTGTAGGGTCATATCCCGGCGGCCGGAAGTCTCCGACGAAAAAGAAGTATACGGTGACCTCCGCCTGTCATAACATATCCTGAACGCTGCGTTGAACTCCGGGCCAGCCCACCACCTCCGGCCATGACGTCTTGTTGTTGTCCGGCGGGTGGCAAGTCGTCGTCCACAATCACTTCTTGAGCTGGGAGCTCATCGATTCTAGTGTCCTCATCTTCGTCTGATCTACTAGAGCTAGCAAAAAGGCCTTTTTGCTTGTGCTTTTCTCGTTTTGCTAGTGCCAGTATGTATATATACATATATTGTTGTGGACTTTGTGGTTCGCATCGTGTTGGGTTTATCGCTGGCCGCTCGTCAATCGTCACCAATGACGACGTATTGTGTCTCTATTTAATCTGTGCATTCGGCCTTGTGTTGAAAAATATTCTTATTGTTATTGTATTCTTATTTATAGTGAAACTAGTTGGGAAAAAGTTGTTAATAAGAGATTCTATAGCAGGAATAAATGTATAGAACTGGGTAAGATGCAGCCATTCTGCTGCACTGCCGCTTCTTATATGCCTTCTAATTTGGGTCCTATCGGCTTAAATACTCCATCTATTATAAACTGTAGATCAATTTTAGCTTTTTCTAAGTAAAACTCTAAATTGATCAAGACTTTTCTAAGAAGAACTTCGCATTAGTTGAACCTCTCATCGCTCTTGGTGGTATTTATAGGGTCACCTTAGTGTTAGAACGTGCATAGACGGATGATTGGGGACAAACAAGAACCTCGGTATTTTCACCACGGTCTGCTGGTGATTGCTTGCATTGTTATGATAAATCATTGTCCTTCGCAACAACCAATGTTCGAGAACTAGCATCAAGAGCAAGTAGCACTGACTAAAAAAGCCAAGGCGCAAACCCCTCGCTCTCTGAATTATAATATATTTTCCCGTTTCAATTGTTTAGATATATATGACATGCACACAATGCAAACTGCTGTTGTACAGAGTACTGCTGCAACTGGACAATGATTTTGTTTTGCAGTGTCCAGCTCCAAGATTTTCTGGAGCTTTTGCCAACTCAAAAAAGTCTTAGAGATGGAGCTAAGTAAAGAAATTTAGTTGGGCAATTTAGTTTTGTTATTTTTAATCATGTGTAACTTTAGACATGTTTTTTTATCATACAAATTTAAAATCATATGGTGGTCTCAGAGTTAGAGCATTCGCACTAATAGGTTCAACCCCGGTCCAATATAAACAATTTGACATCAATTTTTGCACGCCATTTTTTATTGATAGGAGCCAGTTTCTTGCATTTGACATGCTCCTTCACGGATCCAAGTGCGCCATGTATAGGACCTCGATTCTATAGCAGGAATAAAATGTATAGAAACTGCAAAATGCAACCATTGTGCTGCACTGCCACTTATATAAACCTTTTTAATTTGGGTCCTATCGGCTTAAATACTCCATCTATTATAAACTGTAGATCAAGTTAGCTTTTTCTAAGTAAAACTTCTAAATTTGATCAAGACTTTTCTAAGAAGAACTTCTCAAACTTCTCTAAATAAAACTAGAGATATGTAATAAATACATTATCAATTCATATTTTGTAATAATTTAATTAAAATTTGATATTGCTGATATATCGTATATCTTTCTATATATAAACTTAGTCAAAATCTTGGCTGCTGAGAATAAAACTAATGTGACCTATATGCACTACTACATAAAACATTTTGCCAACACTATTTTTACTGTACGCTCTTAAAAATTAAAAACCTTAGGTGTGATGCGCCCACCATCGAAAAGTCATTTTCACCGCTATATTGACCCAGGGCTTAAGGTAGAGCTTAATTCAGGAGGTGCGTAAGCAGAGTCGCGGGGAAGAAGAAGATCTAGGACGGAACCATATAAGATTGATAGTTCGCGTAGCAGGTACAAGAATTCGAAGGAATCAGAATACAAATTGGTTCAAATCATTCATAACCCTCTCTCTCACACGGACTCCTCTCCGTTATATACTCTGCCATCCTTCTCGTCGCCTTTCACTTCCACCGGTCCATGGGTCTTCTGGTTGGGCTTATAGCAGACGGGCTGGCTGGTCCTTGGCCCATGGGCCGGTGCTTGGTCACTTGATGCGCATCATCGCCAGCTGAAGTACCGGCTTGTCCATGTTGCCGACATCCCCCTTGATAGGGACCTGCTTGCCCTCAAGGTGTGCCGCCGGAAACGCCGAATAAGGGCTTTCCAAGTCCTCCTAGGTTGCATATGGCCGGTGATAACCTGCACTCATTGATGAGTCCTCGCGAAACGCAACATCGCATTCTCCTTTGGCGACGCGGCCGCTGCAGCATCTTGATTGAATCCGCAAACCATCAAGTGAATCTAGAAGAGGTCAACCACATGAGTCACCGAACAGCGCAGCTTTAGCTGGGAGATGAAAAAACGGGTGAATGGCCGATGCTCTGCGGAAGTTGGAGCCGGTATGCAATCAACCAATCTTGTCCACAACTGAAGGGCCCCAAGAAACGAGTATAGGTAAAAGCTTTCTCGACTCGCCTCGAGGGCCACCGAAGCTCAACATAAGGCCAAGTTTCGTGATAAACCCAAGCGCCAACCTCAAAGGATCTCCAAGACGCTTTTTGTCCTCTTTGATGTTTCATCCCGTCTTAGCACGTGCGTACCGCCAGCCGAACAAGTTCTCGCGATAATGCCTTTTGTGTTTGAGCCAATCAAATTAAGGAATCAACCGTAACATGTAGTATTGGGATCAATGCCCAACCTGCCTTCGTGTTCCAATTACACAGCTTCAAATGGAGAGCGTTTTTGATGGATGAATGCCAACTCAGATTGTACCGTAATTCAAATGAGGTGGAGATGCTCATACCATTTGGATGGTGCCGCATTAGCAAAACAACGGCGAACCGCCCATACATTGATTGACACGCTCGCTTAAATGCCCGACTGGTGATAAGATGAACTGCAACGAAGATCAACTCCTCGACAGCTTTGAATAATTCATCCCAGAAGTTGATGTGAAAATCGGGCCCTCGCATTAATCATGGCAATGGAAGACCATGGAGACGTATAGATCCGTCTCATGAATACTTTGGCCACAAAGTGAGAGCAAAGGAAAAGGGTGCCCGAAAGTGCTATGAAGTGGTTGTATTTGAAAAACATGTCAACCACCACTAGAATGGAATTGTAACCAATGGATGGTGGAAGACCTTCAACAAAAATCAAGAGAAACCAACCGCCAAAGCTGATGTGGTACTTGTGAGTAAGGTTGCGCGAACCCTAGGTACTTAACTCTTTTCAAAGTTTAGCTTGCTGACGTAGGACAATCAGGACGGGGTTCTCCAACAATTGCTTCTCGAAGCCCCGCCAAGCAAACAGAGCCCTAATATCATTGAGAGTTGCGTATACCCAATGACCACCCAATCGAGAACCGCGTGCTCCGATAATTCTCAATCGGGCAAAGGTAGTGTTGTGGCCAATCCAAATCTTGCCTTTGTACCTAATTAGACCATTATCCAAAGAGAAAGCACTCGACTCCGCACCAACAGCCTAATGTTAATAGGGCCAAGAGCTTGAGGATTGGCCGATACCCCTCGTAACATTCTAACCCATTCAGAACGCCACCGAGTGGCCCCGACATTCCAGCCAACATGAGACCTCCCCCCTGAAAGAGAATCACCGCATTATTGTCAGCCAAACTTCTTGTACACAAATTGCATCGAGACCAAGCAATTTTGGTGAAAAACTTTTGTCACACATCAGGTGGAGTCTTTGGTCATTCAAAATGAATCAACAAGGCCTCGCTTGATCGCCAGTAGATGATGAATTCAGCTAATTGCGTATAAGATCTCCACCGCTTTACAAAGAACCAATATAGCCGATATTCCTTTTCATAAGTGGATACCCCCCGGTTCTTAACCCCCCTAATGGCTTGCTAACATATGCCAAAGGGGTGCCCCCTTGAAGCAACAATACAGCCCTAACCCCGCTTTGACAAGCACCGGCCTCTATGGCAAAACTTTTAGTGTGAAGTAGGGATAGCAAGCACAGAGCGTAACACGTTGCTTTCCTAATGTATCAAAAGCTAACCGTGAGAATCATCTCGTGATAAACAATGTGTGTTTCTATGTATCAAGCCAAAGGGCTTAGCAACGACTACAAAGTTCCTCACAAATTCTTCAGAATAGCCAAATTTCAACTCAAGAAATCCTCTCAACTCTTGGTGTTAGAAGGAAATGTGCCAATTAGTACGTACCGAATTTTGTCTCGATCAAGCAGGCACTCCTTGGCCACTCGCCAGATGTGCCCCAAATAGTGAATTTTGCGCCTTTGGCAAACTTGTACTTGAGCTTAACCACCTAATCGCATCCTTGGCTAAGAGAGAGATAGTACTTTGCCGATGTGACAAGTGTTCAAAGATAAGAGTCGGCCAGTAGATGAGAATATCATCAAAGAACACAATAACAAACTTCCTTAATGTGCCGTGTGAGGGTGACATTCATAGCCCTCTTTGAAATGTTGTCGAGCACCACATAAGCCTAAAAGGAACAAATGTGGAACTCATAATGACAAAGATGTGTAGAAAAATGCAGTTTTAAATTCTTCTCCTGCTTGTAGCCCGATCCGATGGTATCCGTAATAAAAGATCCGTGATAGAAAACCAAGATGCTTGCCCCAATTCATCCACCAACCGATCAAAGACCGGTATGGATAGACAGATTTGATAGTCAAGGCATTAAGGTGTCCGTAGTCAACACAAAAACGCCAGAGCCATCCTTTTTCTCGACTGAAGAGCAATGTGAAGAAAACCGGCAATGCGTCGGATCAACCCTTGCTTGAGATTTTTGCACTTGAGTTTCAATCTCATCCTTTAACTTGGGAGGGTATCTATATGCCCCGATATTGACCGGAGTAGCACTCGAACAAGTGGTATTGTAGGATCACAAGCCTCGTGGGTGGGAGAGAATTGGGAAACGCACACAAAGTAGGAAGGCTTCCACCAACCGGCCGGGATGTCCACGGAGTCGCTCGATAAGTCCGATAATGATTGTATTTTTAACAAGCAAGAATCAAAAACCATGTCGTGAAGACTCGTATGATACCCTCGCGAACAACAAGTTATCACCATTGATGTAAGGAAATCCACTTAGCACCCTCAATGCACCACCATAGGATTTCGTATAGGTTCTAGCCAGCCATGCCTCAGATCAAACTGCGCGAGACCTAGAGGTAGAATCTTCAAATCATGTGTAAAAAGGATGGCCACTAAAGAGAAATCACACTTGGAATAGCAAAGGTGTAATGTATAAGTTGGGCCATTGGCCACTCTTGGATCGGGCAATCGAATAGCAAACCTGGAAGATTGAGTCAACTCATCTACAATAGTCACTGACAAGAAAGAGAGGAAGAGTCGTCAATCCAGCAAGAATAACAACGCGCTCATCGGAATGTCATGTACCGCGACTCATGGAATCTTTACTGTCTTGTGTCCGTAAGCACCCACTTCCGCATCATGGGACAAAAAGCCATCATGAACCGCTCCGGCCAGTAGTCTCGCCTCTTTCGCCTATCTTAGGTATGAAAGATTTGCACTCTCTTGCATAGCTTGAAGAGGTATGGTTGCCGCACATTTGTGGCTGAACCATTTCTCAAAGACACACATCACAGAGCCCGACAGCCTCTTTCTCTCAGATCGGGCGCTAGACTCTTGAGCTTTTCTTCAAAGATCTTGTGCAATGATCACCTGAGGCTTTCTCCAGCAGGAGGACGAGGCTGCTGAAATCCGCCTTTAACAAAAAGGCTTTGTAAAGTTGATCTCGACGCCATCACCCTTTGATTGTATGGTCGCCATCTCTTCCTGCATAAGAGCCACGAGTGCGATGTCAGTGTTGAGGGGGCAATGTAAAGCAACAATCATCGATGTCGCTTTAACCCATCTAGAAAGCGGTAACAAAGAAATGCATGTCCGGGTCGGGGTTGTAGGCCTTGAGCTGGTCAAACGGAGCGTAATAGCGCCTCACATAGTCACTTGGGTGGTTTGGGTGGTGTGATGGAAAGCATGCGAACTCGGCTTATCTCGCGATCACGGTGAAGCGGTTATGTAGTTTGGTATAGAAATCAGGCGGTATCCTATCGGTCGGGTAAGGGACTCAATCCAGCGGGCTGCAGGACCACGAAAATTCATGCGGCAATGCGAAGCAATGCCTAGCGGAACCTGATACGGATCAAAATAATCCTCGACTTGGGACACCCAGTCTAGTTGTTTCCCCTCATAAAGCTGGAAAATTCTGCTTAGGAAGCTTGCGGGAATCGGACTCATCAAGAGGATATCGAGCATGAACATCATAAGCATCACCGTGGAGCAGGGAAGTATCATAGGGTGGGTTGTTGTGCGTACCATCTCGGGGGAATGGACTTGGGCAAAACATGCCCAAATCCATCCTCCGTGTAGTCATGGCGACGTGGTGCCCGGTGGCCGGCGGCCCGTTGGATCCCGGACGTATGCGGCGGCGGCTTGCTCTACCGGGTGAAAGTGGTGGGAGATCACGGCGGCCGCCGCGTTTCGAGGAGCGTCGATCCCGATTACTTGGTGAGTTTGTCCACCTTCGGCAGGTCGCCGATCGCGCCCTCTCGATTCGGCGCCAATCCTCAGAATCGATCGCCTGCTGGTAGCTGGGCGTGTTGGCCTCATGACGAAGGTCGGTGTGGAGATCAGCTCGTTTGGCGTAGTTCGGCGTCGGTGATGCGGGGCTCGAGGTTGAGGTCGGCGTGTCCGAGCCACGTGGAAGAAATCATCAGGCGGTCCCGGGGCGCTTGGGAGCGCCTTGTCGACCTTGGGCGTTCGTCGATGTGTCTCCAGCCGCATCTCCTTCCTGATCGCGCTGCGTGAGGACGCATCGAGCTCCGACAAGCGCTTGTCAACGACCTTGTCGCCTCGAACTGCTCCTCCACCGAGGGCGACGTTGAGGAAGCGCTCCTCCAGGCTTGCGGTCGGACTCGATGAAGCGGTACATGTCCCCAGCGCGCTCTCCTTGACGCATCTCTTCCATCGGTTGCTTCGCCTCCACTCATGGCGCGCGTGACGAAGCGGGTGAGGTGGTGGTGTGGTAGCGGTGGTGGCGATGGCGGCGGTTTGGGGTGAACTAGCCGGCCTCTGCGGCGACGAGGATCGGTAGTAGCCGATACGGATTTAAGAGTCGTGGGGAAGAAGAAGATCTAGGACGGAACCATATAAGATTGATAGTTCAAGGTAGCAGGTACAGAGTCGGAAGGAATCGTAATACAAATTGGTTCAAATCATTCATAACCCTCTCTCTCACGGGACTCCTACAGTTATATACTCTTGCCA